>CM054941.1:8583423-8614413 GCA_029168755.2 Tillandsia fasciculata | reverse complement strand
TCGAGGATTATGGACAGGTTATGGTCATTGATAATTTTGGCATGAGGGTTATTTTCTTTATTCTTCTTGGGGACCAAAGCATGCTTGTATGGACATGTAGCTAGGCCATCTTTTACTGCTACACTACTTATTGGAACTTGACTTAGGAGAAACCATGCTTTTCCTTTCTCCTTCTTTGTTAGTCAGGTGGTCAGTGCTGCTCGGGTTCGAGCAGGGGTCTGGGTAGTGTAGTCGGGACTTGGCGTCTGGGACAGGTTGGTTAGTTGTGGGGCTTTGCGGCAACCGCGGATATTGGGCGGTTGACCGGACACTTATTTATGCACCAGATTGGGTATATGAATTCTCTAGTGGACAGGGTTTTCACTATTTGAGTACTTTTGCATCTGATTGAGGACCGAGGCTTTCTTTAGTGGTTGGGCTTTCCCACTTTGATCAGAGTCATGATCCAGTCCTGCTTTTGGTTACTTATCACACCGGCGCGGTTATTGCCCGGTGATGCTTTTATCACACCGGCGCGGTTATTGCCCGGTAGTGCTTTCCTCGAGTGGGTCGCTCCCCTCGAGTTCCCCTCCGGAGGCCGGGGCCAGACAGTTATTGACGGTTTTTGCTATCACATCGGCGCGGTTATTGCCCGATGATGAGGGCGGCAGCAGGCAGTACCAGTTTCACTGGTGATACTAGATTGAGTTTACAGGCATTTACTTTATTATTGCACTCATGTCAGGGGGACCGAGTGGAGTCTAGTAGCTGTGTTTAGACCAGTGCCAGTGTTGTCGGGAACCGTTTGGGGATTGACGGTGGTCCCGTGGTCGTTGTAAGTTCTTTGACCATTGTGCGAGAGGTTGATCATCTGGAGGCTATCCGTTCTGAGAGAGAGGGCATGGATTTTGACTATAGCCTGCATGAGCCATTACTCGATAGCGAGCTAGTCCGTTTGGACGCCCTACGTAATTCCTGCCCGTCAGAGGGAGGTGGTTGTAGGTGGGCGCAGGTTTGACTGGACCCGATGTGGCAGTCAGCTCGATTGGGTCGATTGAGCACCTCGTGTGCGAGTGTTTCTTATCTTTATCAGAGTTTCCCCATTTGAGCATTTAGATGGAGGCAGGATAGCTGTAGAGTGTCTTCAGCATTTTCTTCAGTTTCACTGCATTGATTATCCTTTGCCTCTAGTAGTCTTGGTGGGCGATCGTCGGGCCTAGTGGCGATACCCACTGAGAACTCCCTTTTTGCGTAGTTCTCACGCCCGTTGGGGGTTTTCCCCTTTTTTTGTCCTTTTCTCCTTTGTTTTGCAGAGTCTTGGCGGGTGTTGCCGTTCTGTGGTTGATGTGCGCAGGTGAGGGAGTAGCGAGCTAGATCCAGACCCATCTTTGGAGAGTAGCGGTACCCCCTTTTGAGGAGATCTTCGGTATAGTCGGTAGATTGGTTTTTACTTCTCTTTTGAGAGACTGTTGTAGTGAGGATTTGATGTATTGAGAGCTTGTACACTGATATTGTATTGAGATATCTCCCCGTTGAGCTATGAGTTTTGTACTCGAGGTTATTGTATGATTATCATTTTTGGGAGATGGACCTTGTTGTTTTATCTTCAGTTGTACAGTGGTTGATTTTATTTCTATAGCAGTTTTATCTTTTAGCTCTGATATCTGTTTAGCTGTAGCTCTTTTGCAGGTAGGACGCTTCGCCTATGCGGGTTTGGCATAGGTGGCGGATCTGTTGGCGAGCTCGGGGCGCAGTTTCGACCCCGGGGCGTGACAGTATCGTTGTTCGAAACATAGCACATTTAGTTGCTCAGGGCTATTCACAAGTCGAAGGTATAGACTTTGATGAAACTTTCGCCCCTGTAGCTAGACTCGAGTCCATTCGTATCCTATTTGCTATTGCTTGTCATTTTAAAATAAATTTTTCAAATGGACGTTAAGAGCGCATTTTTAAATGGTTTTCTAAATGAGGAAGTTTATGTGGCTCAACCGAAAGGTTTTGTTGATCATAAACTACCTAACCATGTTTTTCGATTGAAAAAGGCTCTTTACGGTCTAAAACAAGCACCGCGAGCATGGTACGAAAGGTTGACAAAGCACCTTTTGGAAAAGGGCTATACTCGAGGGGGAGCTGATCGGACTCTCTTTGTGAAGCATTATCAAGATAATTTCATTGTAGCACAAATCTATGTCGATGACATTGTGTTTGGTGCAACAAGGAGATAATGATGCTTCAAATTCGCGGAAACCATGGAAAGCGAATTTGAGATGTCCATGATGGGCGAGCTTACATATTTTCTTGGATTGCAAGTTAAGCAAAGTGAAGAAGGCATTCATTTGTGTCAATCCAAGTATGCAAAGGAGTTGGTCAAGAAATTCGGATTAGAAAATTCTAAAGATTTTCCGACTCCAATGGGAACTAGCAATAAGGGATTAGGAAGTGAATCTCATAGTGAGAATGTAGACGAGAAACTTTACCGAAGTATGATTGGAAGTCTACTCTACCTCACGGCTAGTCGCCCGGATATTCTTTCAGTGTTGGGATTTGCGCGAGATATCAATCAGCACCGAAGGAGGTTCACCTGAAAGCGGTGAAACGGATCATCCGGTACGTCAAAGGTACAATCAATTTCGGAATTTGGTATCCTATGGGAACATCTCTGGATATTGTTGGATATTCAGATGCCGATTGGGCTGGATCAGTGGATGATCGAAAAGCACGAGTGGTGCATGTTTTTATCTTGGCCATTGCCTTGTTGCATGGCATAGTAAAAAGCAAAACTGCATTGCACTCTCGACTGCCGAAGCGGAATACATTTCAGCGGGAAGTTGTTCAACTCAATTGATTTGGATGAAAAGTGTGTTGAGCGACTTCCGCATTCCTGCGACTTCGGTAACAATTCTTTGTGACAACACTAGTGCCATAAATATTTCTAAAAACCCTGTGTTGCACTCAAGAACAAAACACATTGAACTTAGATATCATTTTCTTAGAGAGCTAGTTGAATCAAGTATTCTTCAACTTTCATATATTTCAACTGAAGATCAATTAGCCGATATTTAACAAAACCTTTGGATCAAAAACGTTTTATTCATTTGCGTAAAGCAATTGGAATGCTTTCCTTGAAATAACCTTTTTTGAACCATTGCTTAGGTTAGGTTTTGTTTTGTGTTTTGGTTCTTTTTATTTTTGTACATAGAACATTAATTGAGCATTAGTATAATTGACTTTAATTGCATCTTTTCATGTTTAGAAATTTATTATGCTTTGGATATCATAATAACTCTCTTGATGCAATGATCATTTATGTCAATTAAGTCATCTTTAAGTGATCAAAGTCAATTTCTCTCTCAATGATCTCTTGGTATAGTCATTATCTTATTTGATAATTGAGTCGAGTATGAACATGAGATCAATGGTTGGTTGAATACTTAATATTTTAAATAATTGATAGCCAATTGAGGGGGAGTCAATGAAATGTTTCATGCTCAAAAGATGTGGAAAGAGTTACATCCCAATGAGGAGTGTGAAAACTACCACCACATGGAGGAAAGAGCTACCACCTCGGTCGTCCGAGTACTGTGTGCAGCAACTACATGTTTTACCAAGCATGGTGATTTCTTGTTTATTTGATAAAATGCATTTGAAATACTTGACTCTGTCGAATTTCAAGGTTGGTATAAGGTGGGATTTTAATTGAAAGATGCTCAAAGAGCCACCCCTTCAACAGATTGTCTAGATATATTATCTAACTTATTTGGGATTTCAAACATCTATTGATCTTGGTGCTTTCATTTTCTTTATTCAATTGATGATTTGATAAAGGCATTACTCATTAGATCGTGATTGATGTTTTGAAGTTGTTCAACTTTAGAGGATTTAACTTTTATAAATTTTCGTTTCATTATTTGAGTATTTTTGATAGATTTAGCATAATCTATTTCTTTTGTATGAAACGATACTTTTTGTTTAAAGTTGATATGCAAAATGCTTACATACTTTTTCTGGATTTTTTTGGATTTTTTTACAAATTTTTCTGGAGAAAAAGTTGCAGGCAGTCCGGACTGGATTGTTCAGTCCGGATCCCGAACGATGGGATTTCCTGCGCCAAGCCGATCCGGACTGAACTCCCGACCGATCCGGACCGCGGCTAGGTTTTTATATGAAAACAAAGGTTTTTTGATTTCCATTCACTCTAAACTTTTGTTCTAGCTTCCTAGAGCTTCTCTCTCTAGAATCAGAAGGTTTGGATCTTTTACAACTCATTTTCACTTGATTCAAGTAAGTTCTTATGATCAAAACTTGGTTTATTCACTGTTTTTGCTTGTGTTCATCAAAACGTGAGGGATTTCATGGTATAATGTTCATTTTTGCACGGTTTTTGATCAATTTTTTTTTTGAAATAAGAACTCTGGACATCTTAGATTTGTTTCTATGCCTTGTATTCATTTGATTAACGGATTTTGGGGCTTCGATTTCTGAAAATTCAATTTTAGGACAAATTTTTGAATTTTCATAAATCATGGGATTGATCTATTTTTAAATTTTTTTTGCAAATCAAACTTGATTCCTAGTCTCTATACATGATAAAGATTGTTTGGGTATGTTTTTTCAAATTTTTGAAATTAAACAATTTTTTCTATGTTGTTGAGTTCTTGCTCACATGTGACCTTTTAAAACCCTCAACCAAGATGGTGTTTGGTTGGGTAATTGTGCTTGTTGTCGCAATGGTTGGCACGCGAGCAACGAACAAGCTCAAAAGGACAAAGAAAACACAAGAGGAATGGGAGTATATTTCGGTGGATGAATCGGAGACTGAATCGGAGGACTGGGACAAAGTCCTTGAAGAAACCGCAGCAATGGCTGCAACGGCATCGAAGGGCAAAGCCCCAGTTCCTGTAAGGTGAAAACTCCGCCTACTGCTGCCGAGAAAGGGAAAGCTCCCATGCAACCGACATCCATGTCCATGAAAAGGAAGAGTGTTGCAAGGAAGAGGGGTAGATCTCGTGGAATTGAGATCGAAGAGCCACTTGCAAGTGAGCCACCTCCACAGGATTTTGTTCATATTAGCACAGATCGGATGAAGGCATTTGAGAACCAAGATTGCATTGGAGAATGACACGTCAATATCGCAGCTCTTCGAGATTGTTCTGCAGCTTTCGGAAATCTGATGATCAAGCCAATTTCTCTCAAATTTGCCACTTTCCGGAGTCTTCTGGATATTGTCTGCATTTGGTACGACATTTTACACTTGTGCGCAGTAGCTTCAAGAGAATGAAGGTGGACCTATGAAGTTTAACACTTCGGTCCGGAACAAGAAACTTGCCATTACTCCTCAATTGATTGGAGAGGTGTTAGGCATGTCTTCAAGTATGGTCGGAACACACTATTTGAAGGGTTGTCCTATGACAAGTTTAGATTGGCGACGAGTTGTGGATGGCATCTGCATGCCGGAAACTCGATCAGCAGGAAACTCGGTATTATCAAAAGAGCTTCGACCAGAATACCGATTTCTCAATTTCATCGTTTACTAACAACAGTTTGCCAAATATGCAAACGAAGGTGCTATGATAGGACAGGATGTTGTTCTTATATCTTCTAGGACATCCAACAATAGCTCGAGGATTGAATATCAACATTCCATACGTCATCTGGAACAGGATGGCTCGATATGTGGAGCATTCTCATCAGACTGAGAGACTTCCGTTCTCTATGATTATAATGCGGATTTTGAAGAAATTTGACGTCGACATTCGATCGTCAAGTTATATGCATAGCTTGGGGACAATCAATGACTCACAGTTGTGAAGTCTCTCCCTAAGAAGCCAGATGATACATGTAGTGAACCGGAATTTGGAATATAAATAAATGTAAATAAAATAGTATGAAATACTATTTTATTGAGTTAGAAAGGTACAGGATGACCTGAAAATGAATTGGGCCCAAATCGGGATTAAAATAAGATATCTAGAATCTTATATGAGAAAGTGGGCCCAGATTGTAAGTGGAAAATTTACAGTCTCAGAAAATTCTGAGAAAATTTCGGGAGCTCCGTAAATATGTTTTAAGGCCACAGTGAAAGTTTCGCGTTGATCGGACACCCGGATTGAGAGAACGGGCTCCGCCAGCGAATTCAAAGACAGTGGGACTTTTGGCAGAACAAAAAGGGTCCCAACTGAAAAGTTTAAGTACCATGAGGTAAATTAAGTTAAACTGTGGCTGCCCGTCAAAATTGAGCGAAAACGGGCGAAGAACGGGAGAGAACGGACGAAAACGGGCGAAACTGGGCTTGGGCCCAAGTTTCGGGCGCCCGAAAGTGAGTTCCGGGCGCCCGGAAGCTACTGTAGCACACCCGGTTTTCGGGCTGCAGTGAACCGGGTTCGGGCACTGTAGCGAACCGGTTACTGTAGCAGCCCGGTCCGAAGGGGGTGCGCCCGGAAATTACTGTGCGCGCCCGGAAAGTACTGTAGCAGGTGGGCTTTCGGGCTGCAGTGAACCGGGTTTGAGCACTGTAGCAAACCGGTTACTGTAGCAGCCCGGACCGGATTGAGGTTACGCCCGGAAATTACTGTGTGCGCCCGAATGTTACTGTAGCAGCGCCCGAATCCCGAGTGGCACGGATCCCGAGGCATCGGGCACGGATCCCGAGGCATCGGGCACGGATCCCGAGGCATGGCACGGATCCCGAGGCACGGGCGCGAATCCCGAGGCGCGCGTGGTGGGTGAGGACCGCCACGTGGCGCCTCCTCATTGGTCGGTCTGACCGAGGGAGCGTGGGCGTGCGCGGGGAATACGCGCGGACCCTGACGCGGCGTCAGCGGGGACGCCACGTGGCGTCTCCCCATTGGCCGCAGCGGCCGAGGCGCAGGCGTGCGCGGGGAAGGCGCGCGGGCCCTGGCGCGTGTCAGCGGGGACGGCCACGTGTCGGCCTCCCATTCGCTGGTCAGCGCGACGCGACGCGCTGACGCGACGGGGCGCAGCTACCGCAGGCGGTAGTGCGGTCCACGTGGCGGCCTCCCATTGGCCGCCACTGTTCGTTGGTCGCGGTGCATGGGTCCACGGCCACGTGTCGGCCCCTGGTTGGCCGAGCGTGGTGACGTGGCGCTGAGCTGGCGCAGGCGTGGACGCGTAGACCGCGGCGGGCCGGTTACTGTAGCCGCCCGGAAACTTTCGGGCGCCCGAAAGGGTGCGCCCGAAAGTCCGGAAATGGCCTATTTAGGCCCAAATCGCCCCATTCTTCCTCCTTTTTCCCCTTTTGGGCTTCACCCGAGCGTGCGGGAGAGGGAGAAGGCGATTTTCGCCGGGGTCTTCGAGGGCGCACGAGCACGCCGTGGACTCCGTGGAGCGCGCGAGTTGCTCCAAAAAGGCTAATGGGCACAATGGGCGTCACGGCATTGACAAGGTAGGCCCCGTGTGTCGTTCTTGCGGTATTTTTGGCACAGTTTCTACATTTCCTTTTGGACTTTGGATTTGACCCCTTTGCCCACGTGCGTGCTAGGGACCAAGTTTTACTGTGCCGTTTTACTGCGCGAGTTTCGCGGGCATTTTGGGCGCGCCTCGTTTTGCGTACCGCTCGTGAGGATATGCACCGTTTTGCGTGCGGATTCGACAAGTATGCGCAGTTTTGAGCGTAGGCTCGGGAAATATGCATCGTTTTGCGTGCAGAGTTGGGAAAAGGAACATGCACCGTTTTGCGTGCCACCCGAGGTACGTGCTCCGTTTTGCGTGCAGATTGGACTAACGGGCACCGTTTTGCGTGCAGACTCTAACAATACGCCTCGTTTTGCGTGCAGGGTCCGAAAAGTATGCATCGTTTTGCGTGCAACCCTACAGTGGGGTGTGCACCGTTTTGCGTGCCCATATGGGGTACGTGCTCCGTTTTGCGTGCGGGTTGGATCAATGCGCGCCGTTTTGCGTGTAGAATCTAATGGTTTGCATCGTTTTTCGTGCAGGCTAGGAAAAAGATGTGCACCGTTTTGCGTGCAACCCTACAGTCAGACGTGCACCGTTTTGCGTGCAGATTTGAGGTACGTGCACCGTTTCGCGTGCAGGTCGCGTTGTCGCGCATGGTTTTGCGTGCCGGTTAAAGTGGCGCGCACCATTTTACGTGTGGGTTATTAATTTAATAACGTGCTCCGTTTTGCGCACAGGTTTGGTGGACGTACACCGTTTTGCGTGCGGACTCAAGGGATGTGCACCGTTTTGCGTGCAAGCTTGAGGGAACAAGTGGACTCGCGCGGAGACCAATTGCAAGTGTCTACAAGCAATTGGGTACACTACAAGGTGGGGGATTCTGCCGAAATTGGGTGACCTCTCCCCTTGCTCCTTTGCTTTTTGATCTAGAAGCATGATAGTAGCCTGTTAGAGGCGTTAGGTAATTATGATTAAGATTACATGTGTAGATGGATTCAGATGAAAAAGTGCAACTGTTGGTTGCCAGAGATAGAGGAATATATGTGCATGTGCAAATGGACACAGAGGAAAAGAGCAACTGTTGGTTGCCAAAGATATATGATGAATATGCATGCGTAGAGACAATTATTAATTATGGATGAGTTGAAAATAATTGTATGCATGAAATAGATTAGCTATTTATAATTGTGATCATGTTAGGGTATAACCCTAGGAATCATGTGACATAAGGGAACAAGACTTGTTGGTAGTAAGACTAGGAGAAAACCTAGTTTAGGGGTTTGACGAGTGACATCGAACATAGGAGTTATCCTAGGGAGGACGAGTGGCATGGTCTTAGGTGATAACCTAAGGACACTGGATAGAGTGATCAACATAGAGTCAGAGAACTCTAGGGTGTATATGGCATGGAACTTAGGTAAAGAGAACCTAAGGAGAATTAGTGATCAACATAGAGTCAGAGAACTCTAGGGTGTATATGGCATGGAACTTAGGTAAAGAGAACCTAAGGAGAATTAGTGTTCAACATAGAGTCAAGGAACTCTAAGATGAGTATGACATGGATCTTAGGTAAAGAAAACCTAAGGTGAATTAGAGGTCAGCATAGAGTCAAGTTGACTCTGGGATTCAGTAAGGAATCAAGAGAATGGAACAATGGATCAAATGTGGAGATATGAAAGGGAAAACAGGAAAGTAGAGTCATGTAATTCTAATATAACAGTGGAACATGCAATTAGAGTCAGTGTAACTCTAAGTTAATAGTGGAACAGGAAAATAGAGTTAAGTTAACTCTAGGATTCAATGAGGAATCAGGAAAAATGGGATAAGATCCCAGGGTTAAAGAGTTTAACAGATATAACCCTAGAAAGTCATAGGGTGTATGGGCAAATGGACAATAACTTTAACTTCAATTTGAGTTAAATAAATGAAGGTGAAATGTTTAAGAGTCCATGTGACTCTCTAGCTACCCGTGTGGCAAGACCGTGGGTAAGAGATGAAAAAGTGATTAATAAGCAAGACAATCAAATTGTTCAAGATAGAGCTAAAATTGGTTAATAAGCAAGACAAGCAAATTGCTTAAGATAAAGAGAATAAAAGAGGATATTAATGACGCCTTCGAATTTGAGACTCGTCAAGTGGAGCAGGACTCCCTGGGCAGTGACCCGTCGGACGAGGTACTTTCGAAGGGCTAAAAGTGAAAGCAAGGAGCTAAATGCTCGAAGAAAAGAGAAAGTGAATTGCCAGTGGCAAAAAGGGAGCTATAAGCTCGAATAAGAAAGGAAAGCAAGTGTTCAAAAGCAAAGAGGCTAAGAACTAAAATAAAAAGAGAAAGAAAAAGAAAAGAAAGAAAATTAAAGATAAAACGGGCGTACCTCCGGGGGTGAACGTACAACGGTCAGGAGTTGGACAGGGTCCCTCTCCCGGGCAGCGACCCGTATGACTGGTAGATAGAGTACTCTTGTCAGAGTTGGGCAGTGACCCTGTCGGGCAGTGTCCCGTATGACAAGTCCCCCCGGCAGGACGGGGTAACACTTGCGGGTGTTATCGGCAACCTTAGAAATCTTATCTTATGGTAGCAGGACTACCGGGCTCGGGCCCGTTGGATAAGAATTTCTGAGGGTTAACTTGAACTAAAGCACCAGAATCTAAAGAATAAAGAAAGATAGAGTGGCCAAGGTGGCCGGGTTAGTTTGACCCTGTATATAGCGGCATAGTGGCCGAGTTGGTGCTTAGCAGCCTAGCGTGGCTAGACAAGAGTAGTGATGGTTGGTGATTAGACACAGATAGTGTAGTGTAGTGATATGTTATATTGCATAGCTGCATTTTGATATTGAGGATTTTAGTTTCCTAGCACTATTATTATTGCTTCCATTGGACCAAGTGGTGTAGGACATTCTTTCTCGGTGGTTGAACCCACTGGGAACTCTGTCGGAGTTCTCACACCCCTTGGGTGACCCCCCCCCACAGGTTCGGGAATGGATGCAGCGGTCGAGACAGATCTGATGCAGACGACAGCGAGGCATACGACAGGGGCAAGGGCCCAGCAGCATAGTGACCTAGAGGGTCTAGCAGAGGTATCCCTTTCTATATATTTCTTGAGTGAACCTTGTATGGTGAGGAATTATGTAAAAGAATTGTAATAATTTTATTTGCAAGCTCAGAAATGTAAAGTGTAATAAGTTTTAATATTTGGTTCACTCTTGTATGCTTTCATTTCCGCTTAAACTGGTTGTTTATTGAATGAAAGTTTAAATTTGTAGTGATTTTTAGTACTCTGATATTGAGCTTCCGCATACACTTGTTGTGTTATTATGGATGTTACCGTTCCTTTCGGGTAGAAAAAGGTTTTACCCGATTGGCGGGTCTGTTGGCGTGCCCGAACCGTACAAATTGGCGGACTCGGGGCGTGACAGATTAGAGTGGTATCAGAGCCTAGGAATAGTCCTAGGTGGTTAGCAACCTTAGGGAGACCCTAGGGATTAGCACGAGAGAGTGTGTGGATTTTGGGCGAAAGTACTTGATTGGGTTTTGTTGTTCCCAAAAAGGATGTTGGGACTGATCGAGGGCAACGAGCTTTCATTCTTCGAATATTACGTTGGGCGGCCGACAACGTAATGTTGGAGATGAAAAGGAGTACCCTCTTATACTTTCGCATGATTTGGTCAACGAGCCTTTTTGTCGGTATATGGACTGCGCGATGCTCAAATGGCTAAGTTTGGGCTGGTTGTTTCGTACACCACATAGGGAAACGCACCTGTTTGACTCGAGTCCCGAGAGGGCTCGGGGTCAAACGTGGTATACGAGTTGCGATAGCAGGTGACCGCACTTGTTGGAGTGGTCCAACAGTAGGTCAGACTTCTTGCCGTCGGCGGAAATTTTCCGCCGACAGGAAGACAGATTCCGACGCCTAAGAGTGGCGTCAGCATGACAGTTGGAGCAGATAGATAGGCTCCAGTGGCTGATAGCGCAGCAGCCTGAGGCTTGTATAAATGACGCATGAGTATACGGCGTCGCCGCATGTTGGGGCGACAGTAGAGAGGGTGGCAGTGGCCACCGAGCTTTTGTCAGTGCACCCCGCACCTTCAGCAGGGGGTATTATAAGCTTGTGTCAGCTAGTTTGTGGGCAAAGTGTGGTTAGCAAGGTCCAGTTAGAGACCGACTCACGAAGAAAATGGTGATCGCTATGTTGCGAGAACCAAGTAAGTATGTCCTAAGGGCTAGGGCAAGAAAGAATTATGGGCCTAGTGGCGAAAGTTCGCCCTGATGACGGTAGGGACCGTGTGGCATATCTTTGTGGCTAAATTGCCGCATTGTGGGGTTGGTGAGACCCGGGACAGGTTTCGAGATTCGGAAACCTCGCAAGAGAGCGAGAGTTTTGTGGCGCCGATCCAACGGATCAGCATAATGGCAATGATTGCCACCACTGGGTTTGCGTGTTAAACACCAGAGTTGGTGAGTGATCGTGGTGGTGCCTCAACCCAGTTGGGAGAGGTGTACAGGAGTCATGCGCGTGTTTAAGCAAGTTGCTTAGAATTTGGATTACGCAAGTTAGCGTGAGGGGGCGTAGGACGCCCAACTGTTTGGGTGCTCAAGGAGCACAAGTATCATTTAGCCAGAGAGAGCTGATTAGGTGGCGTATTAGCCTTTGACCAGTGTGGCCAGAGTTGATATAGAGAGTTTGGGTCGTGGATTGACGACTTGTTAGTTGAGTTTGCTCAGTGGAGCATAGAGGTCGCGTGGCGACGATTTGCGGGTTCGCGTTAGGACGATCCGTGCCTGGACCATGTTTGTGGACTGTGGGCCTGTAGCCCAGTGGGCAGGCGCAGTCAGCTGTGAGAGACAGCGGCCCGAGACCTGATGGCGGGGCATGATAGAGATTTGGTCGGGACGGTAGTCCAAGCGATGACCCGGGAACGTGGGATGCCACGTGTGAGCATTGAGGCTAGTAGTACACTGAGGTTAGTACACTGAGAGTGAGATATGACCAGGCTGTAGAGCTAGTGGTGATTGAGGTATTGTAGCTCCTAGTGGGAGTATTGGTGTAGTAATCCTAAGTGAGGATCTACCCGTATGACGATTGGGTCTGCGTGCTAGTGAGAGCCATTGTATAGTGTTGGACTTGTTGGGCTATAGGCCCTACTGGATCGTGGTCTGTGGACCTATTAGTAGTCCGAGATGTCGGGTTAGCTGATACCCGTAGACTCAGAGCGCTAGTAGCGTGTGTAATAGCTGAGAGCTCGCGGATTGGCCTTGCCCTCCACATTAGGCAGAGGAGCGACCGGGAAATGCGGTAAGTGTAATTGGTTGCAGGTGCAGCCTCGTTATGAAAAAAAAATGATGGCGGAATTAAAGTGAAAATTTCGCAAGTAAAGACTGGGTCATTCGTGACAACTGAGAGAGCAAGTGCTCGGCTGTGTCTGTCACCTATTTGGTGAAAGTGGCCAGACACCAAGCCTAAGTGTCCCGGAGTCGGGATAGGGATCCTGTAATGAGCTGCCCGCTCATGCGTGGGTGAGCTGGCAGTGTAATGCCAATCACGAGGTTCGGTGGGCCTGATAGCAAGGGCAAAGTTTTCCCCCTCTTGATGGAGTAAGAGTCGAGGTGTGACTCAAGTTTCGAGGACGAAACTTATTTTAAGGGGGGTAGGATGTAGTGAACCGGAATTTGGAATATAAATAAATGTAAATAAAATAGTATGAAATACTATTTTATTGAGTTAGAAAGGTACAGGATGACCTGAAAATGAATTGGGCCCAAATCGGGATTAAAATAAGATATCTAGAATCTTATATGAGAAAGTGGGCCCAGATTGTAAGTGGAAAATTTACAGTCTCAGAAAATTCTGAGAAAATTTCGGGAGCTCCGTAAATATGTTTTAAGGCCACAGTGAAAGTTTCGCGTTGATCGGACACCCGGATTGAGAGAACGGGCTCCGCCAGCGAATTCAAAGACAGTGGGACTTTTGGCAGAACAAAAAGGGTCCCAACTGAAAAGTTTAAGTACCATGAGGTAAATTAAGTTAAACTGTGGCTGCCCGTCAAAATTGAGCGAAAACGGGCGAAGAACGGGCGAGAACGGACGAAAACGGGCGAAACTGGGCTTGGGCCCAAGTTTCGGGCGCCCGAAAGTGAGTTCCGGGCGCCCGGAAGCTACTGTAGCACACCCGGTTTTCGGGCTGCAGTGAACCGGGTTCGGGCACTGTAGCGAACCGGTTACTGTAGCAGCCCGGTCCGAAGGGGGTGCGCCCGGAAATTACTGTGCGCGCCCGGAAAGTACTGTAGCAGGTGGGCTTTCGGGCTGCAGTGAACCGGGTTTGAGCACTGTAGCAAACCGGTTACTGTAGCAGCCCGGACCGGATTGAGGTTACGCCCGGAAATTACTGTGTGCGCCCGAATGTTACTGTAGCAGCGCCCGAATCCCGAGTGGCACGGATCCCGAGGCATCGGGCACGGATCCCGAGGCATCGGGCACGGATCCCGAGGCATCGGGCACGGATCCCGAGGCACGGGCGCGAATCCCGAGGCGCGCGTGGTGGGTGAGGACCGCCACGTGGCGCCTCCTCATTGGTCGGTCTGACCGAGGGAGCGTGGGCGTGCGCGGGGAATACGCGCGGACCCTGACGCGGCGTCAGCGGGGACGCCACGTGGCGTCTCCCCATTGGCCGCAGCGGCCGAGGCGCAGGCGTGCGCGGGGAAGGCGCGCGGGCCCTGGCGCGTGTCAGCGGGGACGGCCACGTGTCGGCCTCCCATTCGCTGGTCAGCGCGACGCGACGCGCTGACGCGACGGGGCGCAGCTACCGCAGGCGGTAGTGCGGTCCACGTGGCGGCCTCCCATTGGCCGCCACTGTTCGTTGGTCGCGGTGCATGGGTCCACGGCCACGTGTCGGCCCCTGGTTGGCCGAGCGTGGTGACGTGGCGCTGAGCTGGCGCAGGCGTGGACGCGTAGACCGCGGCGGGCCGGTTACTGTAGCCGCCCGGAAACTTTCGGGCGCCCGAAAGGGTGCGCCCGAAAGTCCGGAAATGGCCTATTTAGGCCCAAATCGCCCCATTCTTCCTCCTTTTTCCCCTTTTGGGCTTCACCCGAGCGTGCGGGAGAGGGAGAAGGCGATTTTCGCCGGGGTCTTCGAGGGCGCACGAGCACGCCGTGGACTCCGTGGAGCGCGCGAGTTGCTCCAAAAAGGCTAATGGGCACAATGGGCGTCACGGCATTGACAAGGTAGGCCCCGTGTGTCGTTCTTGCGGTATTTTTGGCACAGTTTCTACATTTCCTTTTGGACTTTGGATTTGACCCCTTTGCCCACGTGCGTGCTAGGGACCAAGTTTTACTGTGCCGTTTTACTGCGCGAGTTTCGCGGGCATTTTGGGCGCGCCTCGTTTTGCGTACCGCTCGTGAGGATATGCACCGTTTTGCGTGCGGATTCGACAAGTATGCGCAGTTTTGAGCGTAGGCTCGGGAAATATGCATCGTTTTGCGTGCAGAGTTGGGAAAAGGAACATGCACCGTTTTGCGTGCCACCCGAGGTACGTGCTCCGTTTTGCGTGCAGATTGGACTAACGGGCACCGTTTTGCGTGCAGACTCTAACAATACGCCTCGTTTTGCGTGCAGGGTCCGAAAAGTATGCATCGTTTTGCGTGCAACCCTACAGTGGGGTGTGCACCGTTTTGCGTGCCCATATGGGGTACGTGCTCCGTTTTGCGTGCGGGTTGGATCAATGCGCGCCGTTTTGCGTGTAGAATCTAATGGTTTGCATCGTTTTTCGTGCAGGCTAGGAAAAAGATGTGCACCGTTTTGCGTGCAACCCTACAGTCAGACGTGCACCGTTTTGCGTGCAGATTTGAGGTACGTGCACCGTTTCGCGTGCAGGTCGCGTTGTCGCGCATGGTTTTGCGTGCCGGTTAAAGTGGCGCGCACCATTTTACGTGTGGGTTATTAATTTAATAACGTGCTCCGTTTTGCGCACAGGTTTGGTGGACGTACACCGTTTTGCGTGCGGACTCAAGGGATGTGCACCGTTTTGCGTGCAAGCTTGAGGGAACAAGTGGACTCGCGCGGAGACCAATTGCAAGTGTCTACAAGCAATTGGGTACACTACAAGGTGGGGGATTCTGCCGAAATTGGGTGACCTCTCCCCTTGCTCCTTTGCTTTTTGATCTAGAAGCATGATAGTAGCCTGTTAGAGGCGTTAGGTAATTATGATTAAGATTACATGTGTAGATGGATTCAGATGAAAAAGTGCAACTGTTGGTTGCCAGAGATAGAGGAATATATGTGCATGTGCAAATGGACACAGAGGAAAAGAGCAACTGTTGGTTGCCAAAGATATATGATGAATATGCATGCGTAGAGACAATTATTAATTATGGATGAGTTGAAAATAATTGTATGCATGAAATAGATTAGCTATTTATAATTGTGATCATGTTAGGGTATAACCCTAGGAATCATGTGACATAAGGGAACAAGACTTGTTGGTAGTAAGACTAGGAGAAAACCTAGTTTAGGGGTTTGACGAGTGACATCGAACATAGGAGTTATCCTAGGGAGGACGAGTGGCATGGTCTTAGGTGATAACCTAAGGACACTGGATAGAGTGATCAACATAGAGTCAGAGAACTCTAGGGTGTATATGGCATGGAACTTAGGTAAAGAGAACCTAAGGAGAATTAGTGATCAACATAGAGTCAGAGAACTCTAGGGTGTATATGGCATGGAACTTAGGTAAAGAGAACCTAAGGAGAATTAGTGTTCAACATAGAGTCAAGGAACTCTAAGATGAGTATGACATGGATCTTAGGTAAAGAAAACCTAAGGTGAATTAGAGGTCAGCATAGAGTCAAGTTGACTCTGGGATTCAGTAAGGAATCAAGAGAATGGAACAATGGATCAAATGTGGAGATATGAAAGGGAAAACAGGAAAGTAGAGTCATGTAATTCTAATATAACAGTGGAACATGCAATTAGAGTCAGTGTAACTCTAAGTTAATAGTGGAACAGGAAAATAGAGTTAAGTTAACTCTAGGATTCAATGAGGAATCAGGAAAAATGGGATAAGATCCCAGGGTTAAAGAGTTTAACAGATATAACCCTAGAAAGTCATAGGGTGTATGGGCAAATGGACAATAACTTTAACTTCAATTTGAGTTAAATAAATGAAGGTGAAATGTTTAAGAGTCCATGTGACTCTCTAGCTACCCGTGTGGCAAGACCGTGGGTAAGAGATGAAAAAGTGATTAATAAGCAAGACAATCAAATTGTTCAAGATAGAGCTAAAATTGGTTAATAAGCAAGACAAGCAAATTGCTTAAGATAAAGAGAATAAAAGAGGATATTAATGACGCCTTCGAATTTGAGACTCGTCAAGTGGAGCAGGACTCCCTGGGCAGTGACCCGTCGGACGAGGTACTTTCGAAGGGCTAAAAGTGAAAGCAAGGAGCTAAATGCTCGAAGAAAAGAGAAAGTGAATTGCCAGTGGCAAAAAGGGAGCTATAAGCTCGAATAAGAAAGGAAAGCAAGTGTTCAAAAGCAAAGAGGCTAAGAACTAAAATAAAAAGAGAAAGAAAAAGAAAAGAAAGAAAATTAAAGATAAAACGGGCGTACCTCCGGGGGTGAACGTACAACGGTCAGGAGTTGGACAGGGTCCCTCTCCCGGGCAGCGACCCGTATGACTGGTAGATAGAGTACTCTTGTCAGAGTTGGGCAGTGACCCTGTCGGGCAGTGTCCCGTATGACAAGTCCCCCCGGCAGGACGGGGTAACACTTGCGGGTGTTATCGGCAACCTTAGAAATCTTATCTTATGGTAGCAGGACTACCGGGCTCGGGCCCGTTGGATAAGAATTTCTGAGGGTTAACTTGAACTAAAGCACCAGAATCTAAAGAATAAAGAAAGATAGAGTGGCCAAGGTGGCCGGGTTAGTTTGACCCTGTATATAGCGGCATAGTGGCCGAGTTGGTGCTTAGCAGCCTAGCGTGGCTAGACAAGAGTAGTGATGGTTGGTGATTAGACACAGATAGTGTAGTGTAGTGATATGTTATATTGCATAGCTGCATTTTGATATTGAGGATTTTAGTTTCCTAGCACTATTATTATTGCTTCCATTGGACCAAGTGGTGTAGGACATTCTTTCTCGGTGGTTGAACCCACTGGGAACTCTGTCGGAGTTCTCACACCCCTTGGGTGACCCCCCCACAGGTTCGGGAATGGATGCAGCGGTCGAGACAGATCTGATGCAGACGACAGCGAGGCATACGACAGGGGCAAGGGCCCAGCAGCATAGTGACCTAGAGGGTCTAGCAGAGGTATCCCTTTCTATATATTTCTTGAGTGAACCTTGTATGGTGAGGAATTATGTAAAAGAATTGTAATAATTTATTTGCAAGTTCAGAAATGTAAAGTGTAATAAGTTTAATATTATGGTTCACTCTTGTATGCTTTCATTTCCGCTTAAACTGGTTGTTTATTGAATGAAAGTTTAAGTTTGTAGTGATTTTTAGTACTCTGATATTGAGCTTCCGCATACACTTGTTGTGTTATTATGGATGTTACCGTTCCTTTCGGGTAGAAAAAGGTCTTACCCGATTGGCGGGTCTGTTGGCGTGCCCGAACCGTACAAATTGGCGGACTCGGGGCGTGACAATACACCTACTCCTCCTCGAAGCAAGAGGCCATCAGCTCCAGCACCAGCAGCACAAGCAGCAACAACAGCAACAGCAGCTTCAACCTCAGAGGATGACGCCTCTGTAACGTCAATTTACCGCGAACAACAACGTCTTTCGTTGGAACAAGAGCGCATGTGAAACGCAATCACTAAGATCTCTACAGACATGGACCACATTTCTGCCGCCCAAGGTGACTTGAAAAGGAAATACAAATCTCTTGCCAAATTGGTGAAGAAGATTTTCAACAAACTGGGTTGTAGTAGCTCTGACGATAACGACTCCGATTGACTTTATCATTTTTTTTGTTGTTCTAATGCCTTCTTTTGCAGGTTTTTACTTTAAGTTCTTAGTTTTTACAAACTTTGCACTCCCTTCTTTTTAATTTTGGCCGACTTTCTGTGACAAAAAGGGGGAGAGACACTTGAAACACTTGAACTTGAAAGTTTGGAGAACTTGAACACCTTGAACATTGAACTTTGAAGGTAAGTTGAAGGTAAGTTGATCATGCCCCGACTAACTATTTGACCAACTATTTGGGCATGTAATATCACTAACAAGTTGTTTGATAACTGACATATTTGTGAACTTGTTAGAATCTTGATAGACATTTGAACTTTTAAGGATTAGATGATATGTAAATCCGTGATTGCTTATTCTCATACATATCTGATAATTAATGTCATGGTGAGTATAAACTCTATCTCTCTGATTGTTTATTGAATATTTAAATTCTTGAGGTATCTAACAATTTTTTTTGTCAAGAATTATTTCTTTTGCAGAGAGTTCAAACGTCTAAGTCTAGAGTTTGTTTTAGGAGTTTATCTCTTCTATTCATTTTTATTTGGATCATTCATGTAAATTTTTGTTGTATGGTGATAGCAACAAAAATATCTTTTTAAATTTTTAAGTGGACTTTTTGTTTTGTCACGAAACCGCCAAAGGGGAAGATTGTTAGGAATTTGTATTGGCGTATTTCGTGAAATATTTTAAGTCTTGAAGATTGAAGATGAAGAATTGTGGATCATATACATCAATCTCAAGAAGAATGAATTCAAAAGGATCATGTACGTTTAACTAAATAATTTTGGTGATCCGAATACATTCTTATAGTTTAGAAACACTTGAAAGATTTTTCATTGCATAAAAATAAAAACTGGATAAGTTGGATGCTCAGGATCCGGATCAGACCATTCCAGTCCGGACCCCGAACATAATTTAGTTCATGCAGAATTCCAGTCCGGAACCGTCCCTACTCAGTCCGGACCCCGAACTATGAGTTTGCTGAAATCGCATGAACAGTCCGGATCAGAAAATTTCAGTCCGGACCTCGAACTTGTTTTTCTGGAAAAGCTCTGTCTAAAGACGACAGTCCGGATCAGATTTAATCCAGTCCGGACCGCCGAGCGAGAAAATTCTAGATAAGGTAGTTTTTGATACTTATCTCTTTCCAAAGGTTTCTAACCTATAAATAGACCCTATCATTCATCTTTTAGGGTAATCCAAAAAGAGAAAAATCCACATATATAGAGAAGAAAGGAAAACATGATCTAATCTATGTTCTTCGTCTATATCGTTCAATTTGATTCTAGGGTTTCCAAACTCCTATTTCTTGTAGAATCAAATGATGAATACTTAGATGGTGGTTTCTTATCTATCTTTGATCTAAGTATTTGGCGGATTATCATCACCAACAACAAAACAACAATTTTTCCAAAAATCGCCACGTGGATTCGCGTGGCCTTGTGGATTCAAGGTGCTACCGCTCTTGTGGATTCGGAGCAAGGTACGTTCGTGTGACCGATACGTACTACATTGGTGAAGACCATGGATTCGGTTGGACTTCGTGGATTCGAAGTTGAACGCAAATCGTGGATTCAATGAGCGTTGTGGAGCGAGCGGAGAAGATTAACTAGGAGCGTATGGAAAAGGTTGAGTCGTAGGGTTATGGTAAATCACCTTGTACGTGTTTAATCTTAGTGGATTTCGCCGTGTTATCAGTCCCGTGGTGTTTACTCCTGTGACGGAGTTTTCCACATAAATCTTGCGTACTTTATTTATTTTCCGCATTGGGTTATTTTTACGCAACGATTTGGGTGTGTTTATTGTTTACACCTATTCACCCCCCCTGTAGGTGGTTTTTCCTCTATTCAGATCCATATTAACATAACCCACATACAATATTCAGTGGATAGTAAAAGATCAGTAGGTAGGGCAGGTATAATCATAAGATAACTGAATACAAAGCTAAGCATATATGGGTACATCGATACAGGTGTTAAGCATGCTGAAATAGAGATCTACATAATATCATGATACTAAGCATGTTAGAGTACAAGTGCAAAAGCATGCTGACACACACACAACACACACACACACACAACACACACACACACACAGACACATATATATATATATATATATATATATATATATATTATATATTATATATATATATATATATATAATATTATGAACCCAAATACCTAGCCGATGCTGCATTTTTTGGTCGCTGGACCTCAGGCGAAGATGCCATAGTAGAACCAACCAATGCCATACTGGAGTCACCTGACCAGACTGACAGCAACCTTGTGCCCACGATATCGCCAAAGGGATTCCCTGTACCCAAAGGTACTGCCAAGGGTCTCCTTATATCCAATGGCACAGCCAGAGGGCTCCCCGTACCCAGTAGTACAGCCCGGGGTGGCTCACGTGTAGTGGCCCAAATCCCCATGTAGCTTTTCCCCGCGATCCGTGGTGTAAAACACATATTATTGGTGTGTCGGGCCCGTAACGCATCAAATGGATGGGTTAGACGGACTCAGTTAGGTTACTGGATCAAGCCGGTCTTCCGGCTGCTTTTGTCAAAATTTAGAAGAGGTTTCAGGCTGATCGGAGGTCGGATTTGGATTCAGCGCGGAAAAACGCTTGAAAACGGCTATTTGCTTGTATTTTTCTGAGTCCGGATGCCCAAAAAGGACTCCCGAAAGTTTTTAGTGGTTTCGGGTGCATGGGGAAGCCGTAGATCGGCTGGGTGCCACGTGGCGGCCTGTTATTGGCCGGTTCAGGCAGCGCAGTCCACGAAGAGGCGCGGGGGACACGTGGCGCCCCCGGAGTGGTCGGCGCACGTTGCGCGGTCCACGGAACCCGTGCGGGTGCATAGACCAGGCGCGGGGACATGTGGCAGCTCCTGATTGGCGGGCTCACGAAGGTACGATTCACGGAGGGCACACATGGGCACCTTGGGTTGCGTGCGTGGTAGGGTGGCAGGTGGCGCTGCAGAGCCGCACGTGGGCGCGGGGACACGTGGCGTTTTCGGGCTGGGCTTGCACATACTGTCCGTGTTCGGGACACGTGTAAAGCCCAGGAAGATTCGGGCGCTCCTCGCAGGGAATCTGTGAGGAGATTCGGGCGCCCGAATCATCTCTGAGCGCCCGAATCTCGGCCCATTATAGGATATCTCTCTCCCTTCGGGCTGGGCCTATAAATAGGCCCATTGCAGCTACGTTTGCTCTTTTTCTGAGTGATTTCTCTGGGAACTCTCTACAGTGGACTTCTTCCTCACTGAGTGCTGCATCTTGTGGAGGAGTTCTAGGATTTTTGGAGGGCACGACTTCGGCGTCTTCGGCGACTCGACGTACTTCGACGCTCCTTCTCCGACGACCTTTTTCGTCGCGTTTCGGTGCGTGGACTTCCCTGGGCTATCCCGATGGTGTTTTCTAATGATTCTTACGCCTGTCTTTCCATGACAGGTAGGGCTATGATTCTTGTATTTATAGTTTCTCCCCAATCAGAGATTTTCTTGGGTTTTTCGGACCATTTTGTGAATGCATTTTCTGCGGCGGAGTTTTGGACGACATTGGAGTATTTGTGGGATATCTCAGCCCACAGGTATCGGAACGAGGAGTGCAAGTACTCGATTCACATCTACTCGTTGCGAGAAACGTCGTCGTGATTTTTCTGGATTTTTGGAGGTTGCTGTGAAGGTGATAATTCAACTTCTTCTGTACTGAATGCTGCAGATTGTGATCGTGAGGAGTTTTGGGCTGGCAGTGGTGTTTTAATTGTATCTTGACCTACATGTATCGGAACGGGACGTGCGAGTACTCGATTTGCATCTACTCGACGCGACGATCGCAGCAGTGATTTTCTGGATTTTTCCGAGGTCATCTCGTAGGCAAAAATTAACCATTTTCTGGACTGGTTGCGCGGACAGCGGCAGATTGTGGATTATGGGATTAATTGTGCACCGTGTGGGTTATTATTGTAGTTTTCGCGGTGAGCCATGGTTTTCCCCGAGAGAGGGCGTATTTGGATCCGTGCTTCGCGATCGAGGTGGGTAGTTGTTGTGGACCTCATCTTTTGACTTACTCACTAGGGATATTAGAGTAATCCCCGAAGTCGGAATATTGTTTAGTGCATGATTGATAATTGTATGCTTGTATGGATTTGATGTATGCCATGTTAGCATTCCACCTTCCTATGAGTTTGATTATTAAATGGGATATCATGCTCTATTGATGGAAGAACACTGTTAGATGTCTTTTTATTCATCATGAGGACAATTGCATGCTTATATGGACATCTAGATAGGCCATCTTTTACTGCTACACTATCATGCTGGGATTTGACTTAAGAGAAACCATGATTGCTTCTTTTCTCCTTTTTAGTTAGACATATAGTACATGTTGCTTGGGTTCGAGCAGGGGTTTGGGATAGTGTAGCCGGGACCTTGGAGTTTGGGTCAGGTTGTTGGATTTGATAGTAGACTGTGGGGTATTGCGGCGGCTGCGGATATTGGCGGTCGACCGGAGGTCGATTGTTGGATTTGATAGTGGATTGTGGGGTATTGCGGCGACCGCGGACGTTGGGCGGTTGACCGGAGGTTTACTCGTGCATCAGATTGGGGATCGGGGTTTCTTTAGTGGATGGGTTTTTCCACTTGAGCATAGTCGTGATCCAGTCCTGCTATATTGATACTTGTGACAGGCATACTTTACTCGTGTGGGTCTCTCCCCTCGAGTGCCACTCTGGAGTGTGCGATGGACAGTCTTTGAGTTCTTGATACTCTTTCTTTGCGTCGGTGTTATGTGCCATTAGCATACCCGATGCGGCCGGCAGAGCAGGCAGTACCAGTTCTTACTTGTCACGCCCGGGGTCGAAACTGCGACCCGGGCTCGCCAATAGATCCGCCGCCCATACGGAAAGCCCCGTATAGACGTAGCGACTAACCTGCAAAAAGATCATCTATACTAACAGATATCAGAGCTGAGAAGTAAAATACGGAAATAAAAACAAATACAACTCCAAATAATATACAACACAGTCCTCACCTCAAATACATAAAGTCTCTCAAAAGCAGAAGAAGAGTACAACTCGATACCTCACTACAAAAGTCTCTCAACATAACACACACAAAAACTGATAAGGGGGTACATCTACTCTCTCTCAGGGACGACCGGTAGGGATCTATCTCGCGACTCCCTTACCTCGATCTGAAGAAGTAGGATCAGCAACTGGAGCAGCAGGAACAGGAGCAGAAGTCCCTGGGAAAATAAACACCACGGCGGGTGTGAGAACTACATCCCACAGTAGTTCTCAGTGGGTGCCGCCAACAAGCCCGACGGTCTGCCCACTAAGTCTACTAGAGGCATAAAGTAACAAATGCAGTGCTGAAAGGAAAAGCTGGAAAAGTAAACTCTACAGCTACTATGCCTCTATCTAGATGCTCAAGGAGTGGAAACAGAAGAAATAAGGTGCATCTACTAACCCTCAACTCATATCACCCAATCTATACTGACTGCCTCCTCGGGTCCAGTCAAACCTGCGCCTACCTACTGCCGTTACATCCACGGAGGACCGGACTTACGTAGGACGTCCGTGACTGCCAAAACTGGTCCAGCCAGTGGGACGGTGTCCGTGACTGCCAAAACTGGCCCAGCCAGAGGGACATGCATCGATAAGTTGCGATAGATAGTATCAGGCCCAACTCCGGAGTGGCACTCGAGGGGCGCGACCCCAACGAGGAAAGTATCCGCGCATCTCTGTCGAGCTCAAATGTGGCTCATGCAGGTTATAATCCAAATCCTCGATCAACAAGATCGGCTGTAACCAACAAAACACTATCTCACTCACAGCCTGGAAAACTACACAGCCGAGACCCACTGTCACTCTGACGGCTCCCAAAAGAACCCTGATCTACAGACTGCTATCAGACTCCACTCGGTCCCCAGACACGAGTGTAAAATGCATCCCACAACACCCGACCTCTCGGCACACTACCCGGGCGAGGAAAACTCTAAGTCCAGAATGAAACATAGAATAGTGGTGTGGGAATGTCTAGAGCAATAAAAACCTAGCCTAAGTTGGAGTTTTCTACAGTCTGTCTGAACATGCTGCATATGGCGGGGGTGCTAGGTCAAGTTCCAAGATAACAATAATTAACAGAATGTAGGAAAACAATAAATCACATGATCATCTGAATACATCAGGAACATCAATTTTTACAGACTAGCATGCTATCAATATACTATTCCAATCATGCAAGTTCCTACACATATAGAATTAATGTGTAATCCGTAGATCTTGAAGACGAGGCAACCCACCTGAAGAGCTGATCTGTCCAAAGTCCCACAGCTGAAAATACCAGAAAATCAATAACTCCAGATCCAACGGGTCCAGCAATACCCGCAAACCCTCCTGGGTACAACACAGGGCTTACAATTACACTTTATTCCAAAATTTAACCAAGTAATCACAATCTGAAATTCAGCCTCAAAGATGCTAATTTTTCACATGCAGAAATGGCTTCAAAAAATCTGATAAAAATACTACTGCGATCGTCGCGTCGAGACCTTCGAAACGGGTATCTGCACGTCCAATTCCGAGCCCCGTAGGCCGAGTTACAAATTCCACAATACAGGTGCGCAAAACCTCACAACCATACAACTGTAATCCCAAGCACAGATAAAGGGAGAAAAATATACCTCCGGAAAGGTCTCAGAAAAATCCAAGAAAAATACGGTGATAATCCTCGCGACGAGTAGATGGAAAAAGTGTATAGGCTCGTCTCGATCCGACGCTCATCTCGATCCGACGCTGGAGTGCGGAGATAAAATTCTGGCAAAGTGCTGCTGTCAAAATAAAAACCCAGCGGCAAAGAGGGTTAAAAAACGTACCAGGAACCCCGCCTATGCGTCCAGGCAATTGAAAGAGTACGAAAAGAACTACCCGACGCACGATTTGGAGCTGGCCGTAGTGGTTTTTGTTTTAAAGCTTTGGAGGCACTACCTCTTTGGTGTCCACTGTAATGTGTTCTCGGACCACCAAAGTCTTAAGTACCTGTTCACCCAGAAGGAGCTAAATTTGCGGCAGAGGCGGTGGTTAGAGTTATTAAAGGATTACGATCTATCAATCCAATACCACCCCGGGAAAGCAAACGTGGTGGCTGTCACGCCCTGGGTGTAAACCAGAACCCGGGCCCGTCGACAGATCCGCCGTGCACACGGTATTTCCCGCGTACACGAAGCGCCAAGCCTGCTCAGATATATAAGAGATAATAATAAATGAGCAATAAAAACAGAGCTGAACTAAAACTAATACATCTCAGACTGAAGCTGGAAATAAAATACAATACATCTGTATAAATGATACATCTGTCTCTCCCAGCTCACCAAAATAAATACAACCTGCTGGCAAAAGCCAGTCCCAAAATAAAAGTACAATCGTCTGAGAAAATACGGGTACACCAACAGTCCAGCTAACACGCTCATCCTGCCTCGAAGTCTATCTACTCAGCCGTCCTCTCTCCTCGACCCGCCGCAGAAAACCCAGCAGCACCCGCAGAAGACACTGCAAAACAAGGGAGAAGAAAAAGAGTAAAGAAGAATGGGGGTAAGACTACCAGTAAACCAGTAGCCTCCCCTAGTGGGTAAAACCTCAAACCCTGACACACCCACTAGGTCTACCAGAGGCAAAAAGGAAAGAAGTGCGGTAAGCAATGATGTCTGCTGAAAACAGGAACTACCACTACTATGCCTCTAATATGCCAAGCTAAAGAGATAGCTAACAGTATGCATCAGAATGTAAATGCCTGCCTGTCTGGACCCAATCGATACACTAGTAAGAACTGGTACTGCCTGCCTTGCCTGCCTGCCAAATCGGGTATGCCAGTCTACGCATAACACCGATAGGGGATGAGAGTCCCGAGGACTCGGAGCCTGTAAAACGCACACTCCGGAGTGGCACTCGAGGGGAGCGACCCACACGAGTAAAATGCCTGAGTAACAAGTATCATAGATCAGCAGGACTGGATCATGACTCTGATCAAAGTGGGAAAACCCATCCACTAAAGGGAAACCCGATCCCAACCTGATGCAAGATAAACAAATAGTGGGAAACCCCATCCACTAGAGACCTGATACCCAATCTGATGCATAAGCAACCTCCGGTCAACCGCCCAAGGTCCGCGGTTGCCGCAATACCCTGCCATCAAGCCTGCCTGTCCCAAAATCCAAGATCCACAATCGGGTAGAACAATCGATATCCGGTCAACCGCCTACTGTCCGCGGTTGCCGCAATAACCCCCAAGTCCGACATCAAGTACACCCTGTCTCCGACCCCAAGGTCCCGGCTACACTATCCCAAACCCCCGCTCGAACCCGAGCAACATGACTCGAAAGTCTAAATAAGAAGGAGAAAGAAGGCAATCATGGTTTCTCCTAAGTCAAATCCCAATATGATAGTGTAGCAATAAAAGATGGCCTATCTAGATGTCCATACAAGCATGCAAGTGTTCTCAAGGAAATATAATTAAAGGCATTAATCATTAACAGTTTCCACCTACGCATGTCGTCTACCCTCAAGTAGTACCATCAACAGGATAATCAAATAGTCCAACATAAATATTCCATTCCACATGCAAGGTTAACCGCTATCAAAGCAACCCTATTCCCACACCGGCATGCATAAACCCAACCCCGATCATGATTAATCAAGATGTCCAATAAAGGGGATCACTCTAATATTCCTAGTGAGCATGTCAAAATAGAGGCAAGAAACAACCGCCCACCTCGAGCGCTAAATCCTGATCCCAACAGCGAAGTCCGCGCCCGGTCTCAACGATCACCACGGTACTGCACAAAATACCCCAAAAGAACAAGCACAATTAACATACAATGCTCACACCGAAATCTGTCAATAATACAATCAGTCCACAGTTTTGCCTTTTTCACCTGCGAGATCTGCTCTAGAAATTCCAGGAAAAATACCGTCACGATCCTCGCGACGAACCGGTCGAAACGAGTACCTGCACGTTCCCACACGATTTTCCTATGCTGAGAACCAAAATCGACAAGAGGACCACCCCGAACAATACTTTCACCAAAAACTGTGCTACAAAGTTCTGTAAAAAGGGGTTTCTCACCTTCGGGAAAATTCCACAAAATCCAAGAAAATTCAGGGAGACTCCTTGCGATGCGTAGATGCAAATCCCCTTTTGAATCACCCCAATCCGATGCCCGGTTGCGGAGATATCGCCGAAATACCGAACCGCTGTCCAAAACTCCACCCCAGAAAATGAGGTCACAAGATGACCCGAAAAACCCATGAAAACCTCGGAATGGGGAAAAACCAGTAGAAACAAGAAACGTAGCCCTACCTGTCGTGAAGACGATGGCGCAAGAATCGCTGAAAAATACTGTCGGGGTAGCTCGGGAGAGCTAAAACACTGTCGCTGCGCCGAAGAAGAACCCAGGAATGCAACGTCGCGCCGCGCCATAAAATCCAAATCTCGAAGTGCGTGCCACCACAAATCCTCAAACTTCACCAGGAGATGGAGAACTCGAAGGGGAGCAACTTTGCTGAAGACACCTTGGTGAGATGAGGCTCGGAAATGGTGGAAAAGGTGAGCTGAATGGGGCTCGGGCTGTTTAAATAGGCCTCCCAAACAATTGAAGAAATGCCATCTGGGTCCCAACTTTCGGGCGCCCGAAAGTTTCCGGGCGCGCACAGTGCGGCCCGGCCCAAACTTTCGGGCGCGCACAGTGCGGCCCGCCCAGCTTGCCCCGTCGGACGGGATCCCGCGATCCGTCCGACCCGCCTCAGATGCTGCCACGCGTCCCCGTACAGGCAACAGCCGAATCCCCCACTCCTGCAACGCCGCGTGGCCACCTCCGGGAGTCGACACGCGTACCCGACCAACAGTACCGCCGCGCCTGCCCGCACAGTCTGCGCCCGCTGCCCTCCTGCCCGCACAGTTGACCGCCCAATAGGAGCGCGCCACGTGTCCTGCCTCTGACCGGTGCACCCGGTGCACGAACCTCTGAACACCGAACCAACCAAATCCTGCCACGTGTCACGTCCGGTGCACCATGAACCGTGAGCCACTAAAAATACTCCGTAGACCGTCTACCGTGAGCCAGCCAATAAGAGAGTGCCACGTGTCCCCGCCTTGGTGCACGCCCGCCGCGTGGACCGCCCGCCTGCCCGCGCGCCGCGCGCGCTGCCCGCGCCCTGCCCGCGCCGCGCGCCGCCCTGTGCCGCCTGCCCGAGGCCGCGCCGCCGCCCGCCGGCGCTGCCCCGCCGCCGCCGCCGCCGGCCGCCGCCGGGAACACTGTTCCGGCGTGAACAGTAACCCGAGCCCGGAAAAATCAAGTAAATAGTCCATCTGAAGCGTTTTCGCGCGCTGAATCCGAATTTGACGTCCGTTTCGCCAAATTCTCACTCTAAAAATTGCCGAATGCCCCCGGAAAGGTATTCTTAGTCCAAATTTCGCGCCGAGCCCAATCTTAATATCCGTTTCGCCCGAGAACACTTCCAGAGATCCGACGGGGCCAACCGATCACCCACGTGATCCATTTAAGTCCGAAGTCCAACACTAGTGTCCAATCGTGCCCCAAACACCTCCCGCACGCCGCGTAGGCCTCCAATGGCCACCCCAACGCACCGCAACAGCTCTGCGGAGATCCAGGTCATCACATCCTCCCCCACTAAAAGAAAGTTTCGTCCTCGAAACTAAAGTCGTTCCTCCACTCGGAATCTCAACCAAATAGAGGGGGTAAATATCCAATCATCCACCACTCAAGCTCCCAAGGCTGACAAATACCTCCTCCAGAGACGCGATGCAATCCTCGGGTCTCTAACTGGAACAAAATAAAGGTGAGCACTCCAGGAATCCGCACTACCTCAACCAAGTACAGCTGGGCTAACCGCTCGAGCTACCAAGCTGTCCGCATCGGTACAAGCATCTGCCCCTCCCGGGCCTCAGATAAGCCAACCGCAAGTCCAACAACACCCAGCTCAACCCGAGTACCTCGGCACTCCCGAGGCATCCGATATAAGTCCCCCAACTGATCCCGTAGCCTCTGATCTCATCCAAAACCGTCGGGGTGTAAAAGCAATTCCCCAACTCTTCGGCATCAGCACATAGCCATAAGCAGTCAAGAGAACCAGATTGCAAATCAATCTTCGCGAAGATCCAATACCCTTGCAGCTGGTAAAACAAATCCTCCAAGCTTGACAGAAGGGTGCCAGCTCCCGATGATCACTTTATCAAATTCTTACGGGTCCTCACAAAGCCGAAGTGAACCAACCTTCCACAACTCGAATAGCACCGGCGCCCCCAGAGGTGCCACACTTGGCCTGACATACCTCCAAAACATCAAATCCTGGAGTTGGGTCCTCAACTCCCAAACTGGTGTCATGCCAAACAACTCCGATAGGAGAACAGCTAGGAACTCACAACCAAAAGGGTATCTCCAAGTCCTGGTGCCGCCGCAGATCCCTCAAACACACCAGCCAAAAGGCTACTCACCCACTACGAGACATCCGCCTCGCTCACAAAGTCAAAACCAAAGAGGCGAAGATACTCTCAAGCAACCCAGGTACACCAACACCTCCAGGCCTGGCTCCCACGAAAACCGTCCTCGCAGCACAATCAGCTGCCGCGAAAAGAAAAAGATAACCGAGCCAGCCTAACCGTCCTAAGTACCAAACCAAGCCCCACAACTAGGTCAAGACCATCAGGCTACAGGTACAACCAAGGACTCAACGCACCGGGCAGGACCTACGACACTCCCCCTAGGTGCAAAAGATCGGGAATACGACCTCCCGAACACCAGGTAACCGTCCTACCCCTAACCCAAAACAATGAAGCCAAACACTACCCACCAAGAAGGGAAAACCTCTCGTATCGAAAGATACGAACCCAAGAGCCTGGAACAATTCAAACCTACCGCCACACTGGCCGCTGGAATCTATGTGCTCTGACGGTCTCAAAATCCACTATCCTGGAAAAAGAGATCGGGAATACCTCATCCGACTGACCTGTCCTCCATCACCCGGCGCCAAGCGCCTCAATCAGAACTCGCCTCAGGCGGCAGATCCCAATCCAAAGGAACTACAGTGCCACGCTCCATACCGGCGCCTACTCCAATGAGGCGTCCCTAGACTCTCAATCCCCACCGAACAAGACCCTGCCTCAAAGGCTCCATACTCAATCCCACAAGTCAGGGCAACTCATCCGCCAGATCTGGCTCACTCCTTCAATGCAATCCCACAGTTTTCCTGCTGTCAACTGTCCACCCTTCCTCGGTGCCCCAGCACTAAACGTCGGCACGGAGGGCTACTCACTAGTCCGACAACTGTGCACGCACTCTGATCCGACAACTGCGCCACTGTGCTGATCCGACAACTGTGTCACCGCGCTGCTCGACAACTGTGTCACTGCTCCGACAACTGCACCACTGTGCTGATCCGACAACTGTGTCACCGCACTGCTCCGACAACTGTGTCACTGCTCCGACAACTGCACCACTGTGCTGATCCGACAACTGTGTCACCGCGCTGCTCCGACAACTGTGTCACTGCTCCGACAACTGCACCACTGTGCTGATCCGACAACTGTGTCACCGCGCTGCTCCGACAACTGTGTTCCACTGCTCCG
>CM054941.1:8528522-8583323 GCA_029168755.2 Tillandsia fasciculata | reverse complement strand
TGTTTGGCGGACGCGTGGGGGCCCTGGGCCGGGTCGGGACGGCTCGGACGGGGGGATCCCGTGTGCGGCCTGGGCTTGGCCGGGCCGCACTGTAGCCGCCCGGGAATCCCGGGCGGGCCGCACTGTAGTCAGCCCGAACTGACCGGGGCGAACTGCGCCCGAGGAAATGGGGACAACTTGGGAATTTTCCCAAAATGTTTTGGGCCTATAAATAGGCTTCCCTTCTTCTTTGGCTTTTTCCGAGAGATAGAGAGAGAACCAGGGAGAAGTGACCTTGAAGAGAAGTTTTTCCTCTCACATTTTTCTACCTCGTGGTGCGTTCCCAGATTTTCTGGAAGATCGACAGCGGCGTTCCGGATTTTACAGTGTGCCTCGGTTTTCCCCCATTTCGGCCCGTTATCGTCGCATTTCAGTCCGAGGAGTCCCCTGCGCAGTACAGGAGTCCGATTCGACGATTTCTTCGCCAGTGTGTTCCTAAGAGGTAGGGCTTCGTTTTTCGTGTTGATGGTTTCTCGGATTCCGATTTCTTGGCACGATTCCCGAGGTGATTTGACCCCCATTTTGCTGTTTGGATTTTTGGACAGCGGCGACTTCGACGAATTGTTTCTCAGCGTAGGAATATCGGATCGAGGCGATTCAAGAGTCGATTTTGGGATTTTTCGCGAGGAACGCAACCGTGATTTTTCTGGGATTTTAGGAGCTCGGGACAGAGGTGAAATTCCTCGTTTTGCGTGCTGATTTTTAAAACAGCAAATGTGTGTTTGGAACTTGTAGTTTTTACACCGTGTACACTTATGTGATGTTGTAGGATATTGTTGCAGCTGACGGTGTGTTTAGAGGACAGCGGGTATTTTCTGGGTACATTGTGCACGCTTTTCGAGGTGGGTGGTTGCGTATCCCTCTTTGTTGATTTGCACACTAGGAATAAAAGAGTTCCCAATTATACATGTGATAGATAACTTGTGGATATGAACCTATTGCATTTGGCCCCTAAATTAATTTAGTAGCTTCTATGTGATAAATCTGGGACAAGGAAATTGGACAATTGCTATATCGTGAACCGCATGCAATTTAGTAACCCAACAATATTTTTAAATAGTCTAAAATTATTCTTCACATGAAACTTAGTTCCTTTCTAAATGTTTTTAAAAGAGAACACTTGCATGCTCATTGGACATCTAGTTAGGCCACTATCTTACTGCAGCACTATATTATGGGACTTGACTTAGGAGAAAACATGTGTTATTGTTATTCTTCTCTATCGATGCATGATGCTCGAGTCTGATCGGGATTTTGAGATAGTGGTGTCTGGAACTTGATTTGGGACAGTTGGGATTGTCTTGGGGATTGTGGGGCATAGTGGCAACCGCGGATGTTAGGCGGTTGACCAGATGTTTTTACTTTATCAGATTGGGGTCTATGGGTTCAGCGGTACCGCGGATTTTGGGCGGTTGACCGAGTGTTTATTATCACATCAGATTGGGGATCGGGTTGCATTAGTGGATGGAGTATTCCCACTTTGATCATGGTCATGATCCAGTCCTGCTATTGTGAGACATTGTTACAGAGATACTTTACTCGTGTGGGTCGCTCCCCTCGAGTGCCACTCCGGAGTAGGCTTTTAGACCGTGATGGGTGCCGGTCAGTTGGTGAGTTGTGAGTGATGACAGAGCAGGCAGTGCCAGTATTTCCTGGCCCTCTGATTGGGTTTCTTTGGGCAGTCAGCTTTATAGTTGCATCTATACAGTCATCTTTTGGCACTGCATTTAGAGGCATAGTAGTGGTAGTTTCTTTTCAGCAGTCTTTATTGCATACCACTGTTCTTTCCTTTTTGCCTCTTTATTCCTAGTGGGTGCGTCAGCATCAGAGGTTTTACCCACTAGGGGAGGCTACTGGTTTATCTAGTAGTTCTCACCCCCATTGTTGTTTCTTGTTCTTTTTCCCCCTTTGTTTTGCAGAGTCGACTGTGGGAGCTGCTGGGCCTTCAGCGGCAGATCGAGGTAAGAGGATCGCCGACTAGCTAGATCGTCTACCCCGAGCGAGAGTTTAGCTAGACTATTACTGTACTCCCCTTTTGTATCTCAGACTTTAGTAGTTTACTTTTGGGTCTGGCTGTGGCCAGCTGGTTGTATTATTTATGGTGAGCTGGGAGTATATTGTACTTTTATTTCAGTTTACAGTTTATTTCAGTCTGAGATTACTGTTAGTTCTATTAGTTCAGCTCTGTTATGCTCTTTTTTGTATATTATCTATCTGAGCAGGTTACCAGCGCTTCGTGTACATGGAAAATTCTGTGTACACGGCGGATCTGTTGGCGGGCCCGGGTTCTGGTTACCCCGGGGCGTGACAGATTAAGTTGGTATCAGAGCTTAGGGATAGGTCAGTTGGGACTTAGGAAACCCTAGGCTTTTGGCAGACCCTAGGATGATAGGGCGTGAGAGGCGTGACATTTCGCGAAAGTCGTTGATTTATTTATTGGACTCTTCCAGTGAGTGAAGAGGATCGACATACCCATTTCTGGTGGACCGTTATGTTGGCTGCAGACAACATAAAGTCGCAGAAATTGGGGGATGTCTTTGACTTTCGCTAGATTGGGTCGTGTGGGGTTATGTTACTGATTCGTGTTTTCTTGTGGCAGGATGCCTCCCCGACGTCGGATTCCCGCTCTGGGTGCCCCTACACCCCCTGTTGAGCCGGAGCAGACGGGATCCACTGAGATTGGTGAGCTGAGGGCCATGTGGCCCATTGGCGGAGAGCCATCGCCAGCAGCAGCAGAGGATTGATCAGCTGCTCGCTCAGAGAGAGGCACCACCCCCAGCTGTTCCTGAGGCCTTGTGCCTCCTGTTGCCCCTTTTGTGCCGTCAGCGCCATCTTCGAGTAGCGGGGCTCCTGGAGCCTTCAGCCTTTGACTGCGGAGGAGGAGCGGGATTTTGCTGACAAACTCGCCCCAGTTTGTTAAGCGGGGACCACCTAGATTCTCAGGGGCGGGATGCCCCGCCCTCGGCTGTTGGGAAATGGCTTTCTGCGATGGAGAAGCTTTTTCGGGATTTCTTCATCGACCGAAGTATCGAGTGCACATGGCGGTGCTGTTTGGACGGGGATGCTGATTTTTGGTGGCAGCGGGTGGAGCCACCGGAGTTCCGGATTTCTCGGCAGCTGCCCTGGGAGGAGTTCCGACGGTTGTGCTGGACACCTATTTTTCGACCAGTGTGAAGAAGAAGTTGGAGGACGACTTGAAGAACCTGCAGCAGGGCGAGCGATCGGCCCATGCCTATTTCCAGGTTCATGGAGTTGTTGAACTGCGTGCCCTTCGTCGCTCGTGACGGGCCGCACCAGGTTGAGATGTTCGAGGGATGCCTTCGTCCAGAGATGTACACCCTGTTACGGAATTTGAGTTGGCGTATTTCGTGAATGTATTAAGTCTTGAAGATTGAAGATGAAGAAACTTTGGATCATATACCTCAATCTCAAGAAAGAAGAATTCAAAAGGATCAGGTACGTTTAACTAAAGAATTTTGATGATCCGAATACTTCTTATAGTGTAGAAACACCTGGAAGAGGTTTTATTGCTTAAACATCAAAAACTGGACATGGGACATGTTCAGGATCCGGATCGTGGCTTGCAATCCGGATCCCGAAGGGTGTTGTTCATACACTGGTTCAATCCGGATCGCAGCATTCATGATCCGGATCCCGAACATAGTTTTACCTGTTTGCTTGAACGATCCGGATCAGGAATTGCAATCCGGATCCCGAACATTGTGTTTTGGTAAAACTGTATGAACGATCCGGATCGGGACTACGATCCGGATCCCGAACAGGCATTTTCTGGAAACCGTCTTTGTGCTTCTGCAATCCGGATCGTCAAATCCAATCCGGATCGCCGTCGGTAAAACTTTCCAGAAAAGGCTGTTTTTGATCCGAATATTCTTCCTAGGGTTTCTAACCTATAAATAGCCCTATATTCATTTCTAGGGCATCCGTAGAAATAGAAAAAATAGCCGAAAAAAAAAATCCACATATATAGAGAAGAAAGGAAATCAATAGATTTATTCTATGTTTCTTCATCTATATTGATTGATTTGATTCTAGGTTTTCCATACTCACATTTTGAGTAGAATCAAATCAATGAATACTTAGATGGTATTTCCGATCTATCTTTAATCTAAGTATTCGGCGGATCATCACCACCCAAACAAACAACGATTTACCCCAAAATCGGCGCGTGGACTCGCGTGGCCTTGTGGATTCAAGGTGCAACCGCTCTCGTGGATTCGGAGCGAGGTACGTTCGTGGATTCGAAGCGTGCCATTGGGTGAAGACCGTGGATTCGGTTGGACGTCGTGGACTCGACGTTGGACGCTGTGGATTCAGCGTTGGGCGCGGATCGTGGATTCGAGAAGCGTCGTGGAGCGAGCGGGAAGATCTACTAGGAGCGTATGGTAAAAGGTTGAGTCGTCTGTGAGTACGTTATATCACCTTGTACGTGTGTTAATTCTAGTGGATTTCGCCGTGTTATCGGTCCCGTGGTTTTTTACTCCGGTTTGGAGTTTTTCCACGTAAAAATCTTGCGTGTTCTTTTATTTTTCCGCATTGGGTTTTATTGCGCAATGATTTTTTGAGTGTTTATTGTTTACACCTATTCACCCCCCTCTAGGTGTTTTTTCCCCTATTTAGATCCTTATTAACCTAAACCCAACAAGTGGTATCAGAGCGGGAATAGGGTTGTAAACAATGGTTGAAGGTGGAAACATCAATCGACCCCCTTTCTTTGATGGAACAAATTATGCGTACTGGAAAGTACGGATGAAAGCCTTTTTAATTTCCATCGACGAAAGGGTGTGGCAATCAATTGAATTAGGATGGTCTAATCCAACTGAAATTTTAGATGATGTTCGCACCTTAAAACCTAGGTCGAAATGGACCAAGGAAGAGATAGACTTATCTTCTTACAATGGCAAAGGAATTAATGCTCTATTTAATGCTTTGTCACAAACTGAGTTCTCTCGCGTCTCGGCATGTGAGACTGCGAAAGAAATCTGGGATGTTCTTCAAGTTACGCATGAGGGAACTAACTTAGTGAAGATTCAGAAACTGCAAATGCTCACGAGCAAGTTTGACTCTATCTCTATGGCAGAGAATGAATCCTTCACTGACTATTACACACGATTGCAAGACATCGTAAACTCATGTGCTAACTTGGGAGAGAAGATTCCAGAATTTAAAGTTGTAAGAAAAATTCTAAGAACTCTTCCTGAACGATTTCGCCCGAAGGTCGCAGCCATTGAAACAATTAAACACCCGGACGAAATGCGTGTAGAAGAATTAGTAGGTGCTTTACAAACTTATGAAATGACTTTTCCTACTAACTATTCTTCTGGAAAGGCATCCTCTTCTAAGTCTTCAGGTTACGCATTGAAATCAACTAAAGAAGAAGACGCGGATTCATCCTCCTCGGACGACGACGAGAACCTTTCTATGGAGGACTTTGAGAAGCAGCTCGCTCTCTTGACAAGGAAGTTTCGCCGCAACTTTCGAAGGGGAAATTCAAGCAAAACTCCATCCTTCGGAAAGTCGAAGAAAGGCAAGGGTTCTTCAAGCTACAAGTCAAGAAAGCAAGAGAACTTCTCAAAGGATAAGAAAAGTTCTGAGGGACAAGTTCAGTGCTTCAAATGTCGAGGCTACGGCCACATTGCAACGGAATGTCCCAACAAGAATCCGGCAAAGAAGAAAGCGATGCAAGTCGTTACTTGGGATGACAACTCCACGTCAAATGAGTCATCCTCAAGTGATGAAGAAGACAACGCGACAGCTTTCCACGCGTCCACTACATCTTCACCCTTCATGTGCTTAATGGCAAGTACATCCGACTCACTGTCCAACTCCACTGTTGAAAAGATTGCAACGGACGATGAATCAGATGATTCGGAAGGTGAAGATTTTGCTTTAGCCTACCATAAGCTTTTGAGGGATTCAAAGAAACTGGCTAAGCAAAACAAGGGGTTGAAAGAGAGATTGCAGGATCTTGAAGAAGAAGTAAAAAGGGTAACCTCTCTCTCAACCGATCTTGAAGTGGAAAGGGATAATCTGATTAAAACAAATGTTTCCCTTCAAGAGTCCAATGAGCAACTCGAGAAGAATTATATGGATATGGTGAACAAAGCGAATTACTTCTTGAAGCTCAACGGCGAGGCTCGACAGGAAAAATTGGAAATGACGGAGACCATACGCCAACTGAAGGATGACTTAAAGAGATTTTCTTCTGGAAGGAGTAAGTTGGACAGACTTCTTGGTCTTGGTCAAAGAAATAAGTTCGGCCTCGGATACACTCAAACTGGAGACATTCCAAGTTCGAGTGGTACAGTATTTGTGCCTCAGTCGGTATCTCCTCCTCCGACACCGGTGTTCACGACAAGCAACGACAACAAACCTACTACATCCTCCTCGGAATCGACAAGAACCAAGGTATGTTTTCGTTGTGGCATTTCAGGGCACATAAGGAGAAATTGCAAGACGGAAGCCAAACGCACACCTCAAGCACCTCTTGCAATGACTACCAAAAGGGCTATTCCTCGAAAAACAACTGCAATCATTGAAGGAAAAGAGCCTTGGTAGTACACCGCTCAAGACGACATCATCAAGGAGCAGCAATTCTTCAAGCAAGACGCTCTCACCTAGGAAATCAACTTCACGATCATTACCGACGCATTCCAAAAAGGTTTGGGTGCGCAAAGGTGAAATTTTCCCTTGTCTTGCTACCAATGTTTCCTTGCATGCATATGATAGTTCGTCTTGGTACCTGGATAGCGGGTGTTCCCGTCATATGACCGGCGATAAAAACTGTTTTCAAACATTTGAGAAAAACTCCGGAGGACTTGTTGTTTTCGGAGATGGTCGGTCTTCCAAAATTGTTGGAAAGGGAACGGTAGCTATTCCAGATGGCCCGGTTCTAGATAATGTGTTATTTGTTCATGGCCTTAAGACTAACCTCATAAGCATAAGTCAACTGTGTGATAGTGGTTATTCAGTTAATTTTTCATCTGATAAATGCACTGTAACTGACATGAACCATGCTTTCTTTTTAAAGGGGGTTAGATCAGAAAACAATTGTTATGTAGTTCCTTCTAAGATTTCTGAAAAATGTAACCTAGCATCTTTGAAAAATGAAACACTTTGGCATGAAAGGCTAGGTCACATAAACTTTAAGGAACTTGCTAGAATTTCAAATAAAGATGTGGTCAAGGGGGTTCCGAAACTTTCTTTTGAACAAAACCTTGTGTGTGGCGGTTGCCAAAAGGGAAAACAGTCTAGGACTGCACACAAGAACTTGAACCACATAGGTACAAAACGGCCTTTGGAACTTTTGCATATGGACTTAATGGGGCCAACTCGTCAACCATCTCTGGGAGGTAAATGGTATATTTTCTTGTTGGTTGATGATTTTTCTAGATATACTTGGGTAGCATTTCTTAAAAGAAAAAGCTGATACCTTTGATTCTTTTCTCGAAATCTGCAATCGTATTATGATAGAAAAGAATGAAAGGATTACTCGAGTTAGGAGTGATAGAGGTGGGGAATTCATAAATTCCAAATTCATTGATTTTTGCACTTCTAATGGCATTAAACATGAATTCTCCGCACCTTACACACCTCAACAAAATGGTGTAGTCGAGCGCAAAAACAGGGTCGTACAGGAAATGGCACGTGTTATGCTTCACAGCCGGAACTTACCTTTTTATTTTTGGGCTGAAGCGGTGAACACTGCTGTTTATGTTATCAATCGCGTGTATTTGCGCCCGGGGACATTGAATACACCATATGAACTTTGGTTTTGTAGAAAACCTAACATCAAATATTTTCGCATCTTTGGGAGTCGGTGTTTTATTTTACGTGATCGTGAGAATCTTGGAAAATTTGACTCTCGAAGTGACGAAGGGATTTTCTTAGGTTATTCTACAAACAGCAGAGCATATCGAGTTTTTAACTTAGAATCTAAGACGATCGTAGAATCGATAAATGTTAAGGTAGATGAAGCTTTTCACTTTGAATCTGAAAAATCTACCCTCGATATCTCTCTTGATGATGATACACCTGCTAATGCATCTTCTTCTAACAATTCTTTCGATAATAATGTTGATGCATCTAACGGTTCTTCAAGCTTATCTGATGTGCAGGAATCATCTCGTGTACCTCCGCCTACTCCTCTACCTCAAACGTTACGCATCTCCAAGGATCACCCTGAATCGAACATCATTGGAGATCCACAAGAAGGAGTTAGAACACGGAGACAATTGGTTTGCGGATTTGCATGCTATGTATCTCAAATCGAACCAAGGAATGTTGATGAAGCTCTCCAAGATGATTACTGGATTAAAGCAATGCAGGAAGAGCTCCATCAATTCGAGCGAAACAAAGTCTGGGAATTAACGAAGCCTCCGAAGCAACACAATGTGATAGGTACCAAATGGATCTTCAAGAACAAGAAAAATGAAGAAGGTACTATCATCAGGAACAAAGCAAGGTTAGTTGCTCAAGGCTACTCTCAAGTAGAAGGTATAGACTTTGATGAAACTTTCGCCCCTGTAGCTAGACTCGAGTCCATTCGTATATTGTTTGCGATTGCTTGTCATTTTAAAATCAAATTATTTCAAATGGACGTTAAGAGCGCCTTTTTAAATGGATTTTTAAATGAGGAAGTTTATGTGGCTCAACCGAAAGGTTTTGTGGATCATAAACTACCTAACCATGTTTTTCGTCTGAAAAAGGCTCTTTACGGTCTGAAACAAGCACCGCGAGCATGGTACGAAAGGTTGACAAAGCACCTTTTGGAAAAGGGCTACACTCGAGGGGGAGCTGACAGGACTCTCTTTGTGAAGCATTATCAAAACAATTTCATAGTTGCTCAAATCTATGTCGATGACATTGTTTTTGGAGCAACAAGAGATAATGATGCTTCTAAATTCGCGGAGACCATGGAAAGCGAATTTGAGATGTCCATGATGGGCGAATTGAATTATTTTCTTGGATTACAAGTTAAACAAAACGATGAAGGAATTCACTTGTGTCAATCCAAGTATGCACTGGAGTTGGTCAAAAAGTTTGATCTTGAAAATTCTAAGGATTTTCCGACTCCAATGGGAACTAGCCATAAGGGACTTGGAAGTGAATCACAAAGTGAGAATGTAGACGAGAAACTGTACCGCAGTATGATTGGAAGTCTACTATATCTCACGGCTAGTCGCCCGGATATATCCTTCAGTGTTGGGATTTGTGCGAGATATCAATCAGCACCGAAGGAGGTTCACCTGAAAGCGGTGAAACGGATCATCCGGTATATCAAAGGTACAATCAATTTCGGAATTTGGTATCCTATGGGAACGACTTTGGATATTGTTGGATACTCAGATGCCGATTGGGCTGGATCGGTGGATGACCGGAAAAGCACGAGTGGTGCATGCTTCTATCTTGGCCACTGCCTTGTTGCATGGCACAGTAAAAAGCAGAACTGCATAGCACTCTCGACTGCCGAAGCGGAGTACATTTCTGCAGGAAGTTGTTCAACCCAATTGATTTGGATGAAAAGCGTGTTGAGCGATTTCCGGATTTCAACATCTTCGGTAACCATTTTATGTGACAACACTAGTGCTATTAACATTTCTAAAAACCCTGTGTTGCACTCTAGAACAAAACATATTGAACTTAGATATCATTTTCTTAGAGAGCTAGTTGAATCAAACATTCTTCAACTGTCATATATTTCAACTGAGGATCAATTAGCTGATATCTTAACAAAACCTTTGGATCAAAAACGTTTTATTCACTTGCGTAAAGCAATTGGCATGCTTTCCTTGAAATAACTCTTTTGTTCCTTTGCTTAGGTTGGTTTTGTTTTTGTTTTTGTTTTGTTCTTTATCTATGTTTTGTACATAGGACATTAATTGAGCATAAATCATAATTGACTTTAATTGCATCCTTTTATGCATTTATAAAATTATGCTTTTGATGAATGCATTTCAATGTTGAATGCATTTACGTTTTAAACCATCTTTTAAGTGATCAAAGTCAATTTCTCTCTCAATGATCTCTTGGTATAGTCATTATCAATTTGATTGCTTAAGTATGAATTCGAGAAAATTGAATACCTTATATATTAAATAATTGTAGCCAATTGAGGGGGAGTCAATGAAATGTAAAATGCTCAAAAGATGTGGAAAGAGTTAATCCCAATGAGGAGTGTGAAAACTACCACCACATGGAGAAAAGAAAAAAAGAAACTCCATGAATGAAAAGCTCCTTTGTTTTGAGAAATTGTTGATGAAATTCATAAAATACTTGACTCAGTATTTCATTCTTTATAAAAGAAATTTGATCAAAGAGCCACTCCTTCACAGATTGTCTAGATATATTATCTAACTTATCTTTTCAAACATCTATTGATCTTGGTAAGATTTTCTTTAAAAATTGATGATTTTGCATTACACATAAGATCTTAGATGAATTGAACAACTTTAAGTGTTTTAACTTTCGTAAATTTTCGTTTCATTTTTGGATATTTTTGATAGATTTTGCATAATCTATTTCTTGTTGTATGAAAAGATTTGTTTAAAAGTAAATTAATTCTGGATTTTATAAAACTCTAGCGTGAGCCGATCCGGATCAAGTGATCCGGATCCCGAACGCAGGAAAAATCCTGCGTTCGGGATCCGGATCACTTCCCCGATCCGGATCGGCTTCAACTTTTTCTCCAGAAAAATTTAGAAAAATTCATAAAATCCAGAAAAAGTATGTAAGCACTTTACCATGTCAACTTTAAACAAAAGACATCGTTTCATACAACAAGAAATAGATTATGCAAAATCTATCAAAAATATCCAAAAATGAAACGAAAATTTACGAAAGTTAAAACACTTAAAGTTGAACAACTTCAATTACATCTATCCTGATCTTATGTGTAATGCCTTTATCAAATCATCAATTTTGGTAAAGAAAATGAAATACCAAGATCAATAGATGTTTGAAATCCCAGATAAGTTAGATAATATATCTAGACAATCTGTTGAAGGAGTGGCTCTTTGAGCATCTTTTATAAAAATCCCACCTTATACCAACCATGAAATACGACTGAGTCAAGTATTTCAATATGAATTTCATCAACAATTTTCAAAACAAAAATTTGCTTTTCATTCATGGAGTATCTTTTTCTTTCATTTTCTCCATGTGGTGGTAGTTTTCACACTCCTCATTGGGATGTAACTCTTTCCACATCTTTTGAGCATTTTACATTTCATTGACTCCCCCTCAATTGGCTATCAATTATTTAATATATAAGGTATTCAACCAAACCATTGATCTCGAATTCATACTCGACTAAGCAATCAAATATGATAATGACTATACCAAGAGATCATTGAGAGAGAAATTGACTTTGATCACTTAAAAGATGGTTTAATTAACGTAAATGATCATTGCAACATTGAAATATTATGACATCAAAAGCATAATAAATTTCTAAATGCATAAAAGGATGCAATTAAAGTCAATTATGATTTATGCTCAATTAATGTCCTATGTACAAAACATAGATAAAGAACAAAACAAAAACAAAAACAAAACCTAACCTAAGCAAAGGTTTCAAAAGAGTTTATTTCAAGGAAAGCATGCCAATTGCTTTACGCAAGTGAATAAAACGTTTTTGATCCAAAGGTTTTGTTAAGATATCAGCTAATTGATCCTCAGTTGAAATATATGACAGTTGAAGAATGTTTGATTCAACTAGCTCTCTAAGAAAATGATATCTAAGTTCAATATGTTTTGTTCTAGAGTGCAACACAGGGTTTTTAGAAATGTTAATAGCACTAGTGTTGTCACATAAAATGGTTACCGAAGATGTTGAAATCCGGAAATCGCTCAACACGCTTTTCATCCAAATCAATTGGGTTGAACAACTTCCTGCAGAAATGTACTCCGCTTCGGCAGTCGAGAGTGCTATGCAGTTCTGCTTTTTACTGTGCCATGCAACAAGGCAGTGGCCAAGATAGAAGCATGCACCACTCGTGCTTTTCCGGTCATCCACCGATCCAGCCCAATCGGCATCTGAGTATCCAACAATATCCAAAGTCGTTCCCATAGGATACCAAATTCCGAAATTGATTGTACCTTTGATATACCGGATGATCCGTTTCACCGCTTTCAGGTGAACCTCCTTCGGTGCTGATTGATATCTCGCACAAATCCCAACACTGAAGGATATATCCGGGCGACTAGCCGTGAGATATAGTAGACTTCCAATCATACTGCGATACAGTTTCTCGTCTACATTCTCACTTTGTGATTCACTTCCAAGTCCCTTATGGCTAGTTCCCATTGGAGTCGGAAAATCCTTAGAATTTTCAAGATCAAACTTTTTGACCAACTCCAGTGCATACTTGGATTGACACAAGTGAATTCCTTCATCGTTTTGTTTAACTTGTAATCCAAGAAAATAATTCAATTCGCCCATCATGGACATCTCAAATTCGCTTTCCATGGTCTCCGCGAATTTAGAAGCATCATTATCTCTTGTTGCTCCAAAAACAATGTCATCGACATAGATTTGAGCAACTATGAAATTGTTTTGATAATGCTTCACAAAGAGAGTCCTGTCAGCTCCCCCTCGAGTGTAGCCCTTTTCCAAAAGGTGCTTTGTCAACCTTTCGTACCATGCTCGCGGTGCTTGTTTCAGACCGTAAAGAGCCTTTTTCAGACGAAAAACATGGTTAGGTAGTTTATGATCCACAAAACCTTTCGGTTGAGCCACATAAACTTCCTCATTTAAAAACCCATTTAAAAAGGCGCTCTTAACGTCCATTTGAAATAATTTGATTTTAAAATGACAAGCAATCGCAAACAATATACGAATGGACTCGAGTCTAGCTACAGGGGCGAAAGTTTCATCAAAGTCTATACCTTCTACTTGAGAGTAGCCTTGAGCAACTAACCTTGCTTTGTTCCTGATGATAGTACCTTCTTCATTTTTCTTGTTCTTGAAGATCCATTTGGTACCTATCACATTGTGTTGCTTCGGAGGCTTCGTTAATTCCCAGACTTTGTTTCGCTCGAATTGATGGAGCTCTTCCTGCATTGCTTTAATCCAGTAGTCATCTTGGAGAGCTTCATCAACATTCCTTGGTTCGATTTGAGATACATAGCATGCAAATCCGCAAACCAATTGTCTCCGTGTTCTAACTCCTTCTTGTGGATCTCCAATGATGTTCGATTCAGGGTGATCCTTGGAGATGCGTAACGTTTGAGGTAGAGGAGTAGGCGGAGGTACACGAGATGATTCCTGCACATCAGATAAGCTTGAAGAACCGTTAGATGCATCATTATTTATCGAAAGAATTGTTAGAAGAAGATGCATTAGCAGGTGTATCATCATCAAGAGAGATATCGAGGGTAGATTTTTCAGATTCAAAGTGAAAAGCTTCATCTACCTTAACATTTATCGATTCTACGATCGTCTTAGATTCTAAGTTAAAAACTCGATATGCTCTGCTGTTTGTAGAATAACCTAAGAAAATCCCTTCGTCACTTCGAGAGTCAAATTTTCCAAGATTCTCACGATCACGTAAAATAAAACACCGACTCCCAAAGATGCGAAAATATTTGATGTTAGGTTTTCTACAAAACCAAAGTTCATATGGTGTATTCAATGTCCCCGGGCGCAAATACACGCGATTAATAACATAAACAGCAGTGTTCACCGCTTCAGCCCAAAAATAAAAAGGTAAGTTCCGGCTGTGAAGCATAACACGTGCCATTTCCTGTACGACCCTGTTTTTGCGCTCGACTACACCATTTTGTTGAGGTGTGTAAGGTGCGGAGAATTCATGTTTAATGCCATTAGAAGTGCAAAAATCAATGAATTTGGAATTTATGAATTCCCCACCTCTATCACTCCTAACTCGAGTAATCCTTTCATTCTTTTCAATCATAATACGATTGCAGATTTCGAGAAAAGAATCAAAGGTATCAGCTTTTTCTTTTAAGAAAGCTACCCAAGTATATCTAGAAAATCATCAACCAACAAGAAAATATACCATTTACCTCCCAGAGATGGTTGACGAGTTGGCCCCATTAAGTCCATATGCAAAAGTTCCAAAGGCCGTTTTGTACCTATGTGGTTCAAGTTCTTGTGTGCAGTCCTAGACTGTTTTCCCTTTTGGCAACCGCCACACACAAGGTTTTGTTCAAAAGAAAGTTTCGGAACCCCCTTGACCACATCTTTATTTGAAATTCTAGCAAGTTCCTTAAAGTTTATGTGACCTAGCCTTTCATGCCAAAGTGTTTCATTTTTCAAAGATGCTAGGTTACATTTTTCAGAAATCTTAGAAGGAACTACATAACAATTGTTTTCTGATCTAACCCCCTTTAAAAAGAAAGCATGGTTCATGTCAGTTACAGTGCATTTATCAGATGAAAAATTAACTGAATAACCACTATCACACAGTTGACTTATGCTTATGAGGTTAGTCTTAAGGCCATGAACAAATAACACATTATCTAGAACCGGGCCATCTGGAATAGCTACCGTTCCCTTTCCAACAATTTTGGAAGACCGACCATCTCCGAAAACAACAAGTCCTCCGGAGTTTTTCTCAAATGTTTGAAAACAGTTTTTATCGCCGGTCATATGACGGGAACACCCGCTATCCAGGTACCAAGACGAACTATCATATGCATGCAAGGAAACATTGGTAGCAAGACAGGGAAAATTTCACCTTTGCGCACCCAAACCTTTTTGGAGTGCGTCGGTAATGATCGTGAAGTTGATTTCCTAGGTGAGAGCGTCTTGCTTGAAGAATTGCTGCTCCTTGATGATGTCGTCTTGAGCGGTGTACTACCAAGGCTCTTTTCCTTCAATTGAATTGCAGTTGATTTTCGAGGAATAGCCTTTTGGTAGTCATTGCAAGAGGTGCTTGAGGTGTGCGTTTGGCTTCCGTCTTGCAATTTCTCCTTATGTGCCCTGAAATGCCACAACGAAAACATACCTTAGTTCTTGTCGATTCCGAGGAGGATGTAGTAGGTTTGTTGTCGTTGCTTGTCGTGAATTCCGGTGTCGGAGGAGGAGATACCGACTGAGGCACAAATACTGTCCCACTCGAACTTGGAATGTCTCCAGTTTGAGTGTATCCGAGGCCGAACTTATTTCTTTGACCAAGACCAAGAAGTCTGTCCAACTTACTCCTTCCAGAAGAAAATCTCTTTAAGTCATCCTTCAGTTGGCGTATGGTCTCCGTCATTTCCAATTTTTCCTGTCGAGCCTCGCCGTTGAGCTTCAAGAAGTAATTCGCTTTGTTCACCATATCCATATAATTCTTCTCGAGTTGCTCATTGGACTCTTGAAGGGAAACATTTGTTTTAATCAGATTATCCCTTTCCACTTCAAGATCGGTTGAGAGAGAGGTTACCCTTTTTACTTCTTCTTCGAGATCCTGCAATCTCCCTTTCAACCCCTTGTTTTGCTTAGCCAGTTTCTTTGAATCCCTCAAAAGCTTATGGTAGGCTAGAGCAAAATCTTCACCTTCCGAATCATCTGATTCATCGTCCGTTGCAATCTTTTCAACAGTGGAGTTGGACAGTGAATCGGATGTACTTGCCATTAAGCACATGAAGGGTGAAGATGTAGTGGACGCGTGGAAAGCTGTCGCGTTGTCTTCTTCATCACTTGAGGATGACTCATTTGACGTGGAGTTGTCATCCCAAGTAACGACTTGCATCGCTTTCTTCTTTGCCGGATTCTTGTTGGGACATTCCGTTGCAATGTGGCCGTAGCCTCGACATTTGAAGCACTGAACTTGTCCCTCAGAACTTTTCTTATCCTTTGAGAAGTTCTCTTGCTTTCTTGACTTGTAGCTTGAAGAACCCTTGCCTTTCTTCGACTTTCCGAAGGATGGAGTTTTGCTTGAATTTCCCCTTCGAAAGTTGCGGCGAAACTTCCTTGTCAAGAGAGCGAGCTGCTTCTCAAAGTCCTCCATAGAAAGGTTCTCGTCGTCGTCCGAGGAGGATGAATCCGCGTCTTCTTCTTTAGTTGATTTCAATGCGTAACCTGAAGACTTAGAAGAGGATGCCTTTCCAGAAGAATAGTTAGTAGGAAATGTCATTTCATAAGTTTGTAAAGCACCTACTAATTCTTCTACACGCATTTCGTCCGGGTGTTTAATTGTTTCAATGGCTGCGACCTTCGGGCGAAATCGTTCAGGAAGAGTTCTTAGAATTTTTCTTACAACTTTAAATTCTGGAATCTTCTCTCCCAAGTTAGCACATGAGTTTACGATGTCTTGCAATCGTGTGTAATAGTCAGTGAAAGATTCATTCTCTGCCATAGAGATAGAGTCAAACTTGCTCGTAAGCATTTGCAGTTTCTGAATCTTCACTAAGTTAGTTCCCTCATGCGTAACTTGAAGAACATCCCAGATTTCTTTCGCAGTCTCACATGCCGAGACGCGAGAGAACTCAGTTTGTGACAAAGCATTAAATAGAGCATTAATTCCTTTGCCATTGTAAGAAGATAAGTCTATCTCTTCCTTGGTCCATTTCGACCTAGGTTTTAAGGTGCGAACATCATCTAAAATTTCAGTTGGATTAGACCATCCTAATTCAATTGATTGCCACACCCTTTCGTCGATGGAAATTAAAAAGGCTTTCATCCGTACTTTCCAGTACGCATAATTTGTTCCATCAAAGAAAGGGGGTCGATTGATGTTTCCACCTTCAACCATTGTTTACAACCCTATTCCCGCTCTGATACCACTTGTTGGGTTATAAGTAATGGATCTAAATAGGGGAAAAAACACCTAGAGGGGGGTGAATAGGTGTAAACAATAAACACTCAAAAAATCATTGCGCAATAAACCCAATGCGGAAAAATAAAAGAACACGCAAGATTTTTACGTGGAAAAACTCCAAACCGGAGTAAAAAACCACGGGACCGATAACACGGCGAAATCCACTAGAATTAACACACGTACAAGGTGATATAACGTACTCACAGACGACTCAACCTTTTACCATACGCTCCTAGTAGATCTTCTCCGCTCGCTCCACGACGCTTCTCGAATCCACGATCCGCGCCCAACGCTGAATCCACAGCGTCCAACGTCGAGTCCACGACGTCCGACCGAATCCACGGTCTTCACCCAATGGCACGCTTCGAATCCACGAACGTACCTCGCTCCGAATCCACGAGAGCGGTTGCACCTTGAATCCACAAGGCCACGCGAGTCCACGCGCCGATTTTGGGGTAAATCGTTGTTTGTTTGGGTGGTGATGATCCGCCGAATACTTAGATTAAAGATAGATCGGAAATACCATCTAAGTATTCATTGATTTGATTCTACTCAAAATGTGAGTATGGAAAACCTAGAATCAAATCAATCAATATAGATGAAGAAACATAGAATAAATCTATTGATTTCCTTTCTTCTCTATATGTGGATTTTTCTTTCGGCTATTTTTCTTTTTTCATATGATCTGATGCGGATGCCCTAGAAATGAATAAGAGGGCTATTTATAGGTTAGAAACCCTAGGAAGAATATTCGGATCAAAAACAGCCTTTTCTGGAAAGTTTTACCGACGGCGATCCGGATTGGATTTGACGATCCGGATTGCAGAAGCACAAAGACGGTTTCCAGAAAATTGCCTGTTCGGGATCCGGATCGTAGTCCACGATCCGGATCGTTCATACAGTTTTACCAAAACACAATGTTCGGGATCCGGATTGCAATTCCTGATCCGGATCGTTCAAGCAAACAGGTAAAACTATGTTCGGGATCCGGATCATGGAATGCTGCGATCCGGATTGAACCAGTGTATGAACGAACACCCTTCGGGATCCGGATTGCAAGCCACGATCCGGATCCTGAACATGTCCCATGTTCAGTTTTTGATGATTAAGCAAATAAAACCTCTTCCAGGTGTTTCTACACTATAAGAAGTATTCGGATCATCAAAATTCTTTAGTTAAACGTACCTGATCCTTTTGAATTCTTCTTTCTTGAGATTGAGGTATATGATCCAAAGTTTCTTCATCTTCAATCTTCAAGACTTAATACATTCACGAAATACGCCAACTCAAATTCCGTAACAGGGACCGCTGAACCTTCTGGGGAGCGGCCCTGAACTACCTAACGGCCCATTGGGTTCTCGACTGCAAGGCATAGGGTGGAGCCTATTTATTTCTTGCATGGCCCTTAACGGGCCTCGAGTACACAAGGTTCTCCTAAGCTTCGAAGCCCGCCCGCGTACATCGGCCGGGGAAGGCTTCGCCTAATACTTAAGGATTCTAGAGGGGGAGAGGGAGGGGAAGAAGAGAGAGAGTCTAACTGAGGTAGCAGGCTAAGGTGTATCCGGTGCTCCTAATCTAGGAGGAAAAGAAGAAAAAACAAAAGTTACCTGCCGTTACTAGGTTTGGGACGCCGCGTCCCCCACTGTAGTATCCCGGGGAGCCCGTCCACAGCCCTTGGGCCAGCGTCGCACGGCGTGCTGGGGAAGGGACTTGACGTCTGATGAGTCTACGGGTTGCTGGTCGCCGGGCAAATCCTTTGGCTGAACGGGGGCCGCAGTACTCTCTGGTCCTTTCTGCTGTGGTGGCGCGGCGGCGGCGGGCCTCTGAGGGCAGAAGGCACGAGAGTGGTCCGGCAAGCCGCACTGGTTGCAGTAATGGTACCTCCAAGTACATTCTTCCACCGGGTGAGCACCCTCGCAAATGACGCACGGTCCCTGAGGCGATTTCGCGCTCCCTGCTGGTGTCGATTCATCCTTTCGCGCTTTCTCCGGTCATCCTCCTCCTCGGCCCTCATGGGCAGGGTCCCCTTGCGGGACGGGTATAGTAGTCCTCTCCGTCCCCTCCGGTCGCGGTGCTGGAGGTCTGGTGGTGCCCGACTTCCGTGGGTACTCGTAGCGCGAGTGGCCTGGCCTGCCGCATCGGTAGCAGTGGCCGTGTCTCCATGGACAATCAGTCACCTGATGCGCCCCACTGCATATGGGACACGGCTTCCTCTGCGATTTGGGTTCTCCTCTCATTGTCTTTCCACAGTTCCCCTCGGTCTTCGGGCGCTTAAGCGCCGGGCCCTCCTGGAAGGGGGCCCCCACCGGTCCAGGATAGGGGAATCTTTGCCGAGCATGTGCCTCGGCCAATTCTTGCTCTGCCCGCAAGGCCAGATTGACGGCCTCATTGAAATTGGGGTAGCCCGCAGGTGGTATCCCCCGATAGGCGTCGTCCCAGGCGTCTCGAGGGCGCGGTCGACACCCTCGAAGTCTTGTGTCAGTAGGCATAGGCGCTCGGTAAGAGTTAGCAGTTGCCCTGCTATGTCGCGTAGCTGGTTGCGGAGTAAACGGTTGGCTGCGGCTGTGGGATCCATCCTGTTCATTGAGAATTAGTTAGCGCTTGGCGGTCGATCCTGGCCGTTGTCTGCTGTAAACAAAGAAACCATGTCAATCCTATGGTTATAACCCTAGCACCCAGTCTTACGATTACACCTATATTACGTTCCCGTTTTCCCCGTACTCTCACGTTCTACCGCACCTATACCTTGGTTATCTCATGTCCAATTTGCTTGTGGCACCTTACACTGTGGATGTGGATCACGTCTACTATGGTTATGGTTGTAATTCTCTGATACCATTTAATCTGTCACGCCCCCGGGGGTTTTGAGTCAATCAAAGCGGAAAATTGCGTGTCTATTTTTTTTTTTTTCTTAATATGGTAACATAAACCTCATCCCCGGTGCGTGCCAGACCGCCACATACACAAATTCTCTCTGCCCACGGACAGAGTCTCCTTTGTATATGCACGGCGTCTCATTTACAACATGCGATTCATTTACAACATCAAACATCAACCATCAACCATACAGTAAACATACATCACCAAACAAAACAAGTTTATAAAGCGGCGTCAACGTTTGGAAAGGATAAAACCCAGCGTTTGTAAAACCCGTGCCCACACGGCACTTCGTTTTGAGAAAACATTTTCGCAATCAATCAGTTTATCATGAAAACGTGCCGCGTAAGAAGACACCACTAAAAGTAACACAAGCATAAAAGTACACCTCATCCACAGAGCTAACTAATACATGTCCACAACTAAAGTAATCCACAAGCAAAAGACTATTTAAAGTATAAAGGGAAATGAGATGGAAACCAAGTGTCCTGACTACGGTCCTCACGACGCAGTCTCACCGCCATCCCGGCTAACGCACCTAGTAGCACCTGTCACGGAGTGGGTAAAGTCAGTGACAAACAAAGTAGATGTCTAAATAAGAACAAAGAAGGAAAGACGAACCGAATACACCGAAACCTTTCGTTAAAACCCTGCACATAATTAAGCTGGGCACCAACCCCAGATTTATCAATTAAATTGGGCACCAACCCCAAATTTATCAATTAAATTGGGCACCAACCCCAGCACCAACCCTGTCGGAGAGACTAAAGTCTCCCCTCGTGCGCAATCACCTTTTTGATGCTTTTACCTCTTCACGGTGCTGGTGTGCTATTTTCAGCTGGCGCGAAGAGGTCCTCACGGCTCCCACCCCTTTGTGAGGCACACGGGTCAAAAAGACCACTCTTCCGGAAAAGTACACCCATGCGGAGGCCAATCCGCCTGTGTACGTGCAGCATCCGAAACCGGATTTGCCGAGATCGGCGTGTAGTGAGCACCGCGACCGCAGCCGCTTCAGTTGTTAGATAAAAATATTTATGCGAAAGGTTAAACTGTCCATCTACTTTGTTAGGCAAATTGAGAGCAAATTTAATGATGATAGATGCACTTACTGCACTTGTTGCACTTATAGCAACCGTACCCACCTTGTTGAAGAGAAATCGGAACACCTGAATCCTTCGCGCACCCCGCTGCGCACCTGGACCTAAAGAAAGTCCGCAAGGATAACTATAGTCAAAAGCGTGTACTAACATCCGAAAACGAAAGACCCATTTTACTCTATTCGACGGAAAGGTCCCTCACCGTCCGGGTTGCCGAAAACCGGAACCCCGCGCCGCCGTCGCCGCCCGCCGGAGCCCCGCGCGGCTTGGAACCGCGCGACGTGTCTCCGCGGGCGGCGCCCTGGCGGCGCGGCGCCTCGCGCGGCGCCCGTGCTGGCGCTGCCCGCACGGCAGCGGCGCGGTGCCCGTGCGGGCGCTGCCCGCGCGGCGGCCGCGCGGGTGCGGCCCCGCGCGGCGCCCGCGCGGGTGCGGCCCCGCGCGGCGCCCGCGCGGGTGCCGCGCCCGCGCGGCGCCCGCACGGGTGCGTGCCTGCGCGGGGTTGCCCGCGCGGCGCCCGCGCGGATGCCCCGCGCGGCGCCCGCGCGGTTGCGGGCCCGCGCGGGTGCCGCCCGCGCGGCGCCCCGCGCGGGTGCCGCCCGCGCGGCAACCGCGCGGCGCCCGCGCGGTGCCCGCGCGGTTGCGGGCCCGCGTGGGTGTCGTCCGCGCGGCGGCCGCGCGGCGCCCGCGCGGGTACGACCCGCGCGGAGCCCGTGCGGCGCCCGCGCGGCCCCGTCGCCGCTTGCGGCGGCGACCGGCCGTCCGCGACTCTCCTCCGCGCGGTGCCCTAGCGGCACCGCGCGTCTCCACCGTCCGTTCCGTGCCCTAGCATGACGACTATGACGGCGACGGCGACGGAGACGACGGAGAAACCCAAAAACTCAACAAAAGGGACGACGGAAAAATCCCGAAAAAATATTAAAAAATATTCTACTAACCGGAGATCGTCGGGAAGGTCGCCCGGTCGCGTTCTTGCGCTCGGTTCGATGTCTGGGAGGATCGGGCTCTTTCTTCTTCTCCTTCCTTCCGGCTAGGGTTTCGTCTTTTCCTTTTTCTCTTTCTTTCTCTCCTCACCGGTTAGGGTTTTATTTTCTTTCCTTTTCTTCCGATAATTGGGATCACTTAAATACTCCCGACTATTAAAAACACATACGATTAATTTTCCCCTTTAATTCGTACGTAAGAGGATTTTAATTTCCGTCATCGGATAATTAATTAATTAATTAATTACCCCCTACGAGATAACCCACCTTATCTCCAACGGGTGCAAGATATTTTGCACGGATTCCGATGCATGACTAATCACCGCGTCACTAAGGATCCCGTTCCGGGAGATCCCGACATCGGATTTCAGATCCGACCGCACCGTCGGTCATCATTTTCCGCGCTCTATCGCAGAAAAATACCAGCACCATCCACCGGCCAACTTTTAGAAATTAAATAATTTTATTCCACTTAAGGCCTAAATAATTACATGTGAGTTAAAAATACCCTTAAGGGTCGGGTCACTACAGATACGTACTACATTGGTGAAGACCGTGGATTCGGTTGGACGTCGTGGATTCGACGTTGGACTTCGTGGATTCGAAGTTGGACGCAAATCGTGGATTCGAGGAGCGTTGTGGAGCGAGCGGAGAAGATCAACTAGGAGCGTATGGAAAAGGTTCAGTCGTAGGGTTACGGTAAATCACCTTGTACGTGTTTAATCTTAGTGGATTTCGTCGTATTGTCGGTCCCGTGATTTTTTACTCCTGTGACGGAGTTTTCCACGTAAATCTTGCGTACTTTATTTATTTTTCGCATTGGGTTATTTTTTACGCAACGATTTGGTGTGTTTATTGTTTACACCTATTCACTCCCCCTCTAGGTGGTTTTTCTCCTATTCAGATCCATATTAACATAACCCACAAGTGGTATCAGAGAGGGAATAGGGTTGTAAACAATGGTTGAAGGTGGAAACATCAATAGACCACCGTTCTTCGATGGAACAAATTATGCCTACTGGAAAGTACGCATGAGAGCGTTTTTAATTTCCATCGATGAACGGGTTTGGCAATCAATTGAGTTTGGATGGACAAATCCTACTGAGATTATTGTCGATGTTGTCACCATCAAACCTAGGTCGAAGTGGACTAAGGAAGAAATTGATGCTTCTTCTTACAACGGCAAGGGAATTAACGCTTTATTTAATGCCTTGTCACAAACTGAGTTCTCTCGCGTCTCGGCATGTGAGACTGCGAAAGAAATCTGGGATACTCTACAAGTTACACATGAGGGTACAAGTTTAGTGAAGATTCAAAAACTGCAAATGCTTACGAGCAAGTTTGACTCTATTCATATGGCAGAAAATGAATCGTTCACAGATTATTATACACGATTGCAAGATATCGTTAATACATGTGCTAACTTGGGAGAGAAAATTCCAGAATCTAAAGTTGTAAGAAAGATTTTGAGAACTCTTACTGAAAGATTTCGCCCTAAGGTTGCAGCCATTGAAACAGTAAAACACCCGGACGAAATCAAGGTAGAAGAATTAGTTCGTGCACTTCAAACGTATGAAATGACTTTTCCTACTAACTATTCTTCTGGAAAGCCTTCATCTTCTTCTAAGTCTTCAGGTTTTGCTTTGAAATCAACAAAGGAAGGAGACGCGGATTCATCCTCCTCAGACGCTGATGATAATTTATCAATGGAGGATTTTGAGAAACAGATTGCGTTCTTGACAAAAAAATTTCGTCGAAGCTTTCGAAGGAAAAATTCAAGCAAATCATCATCCTTTGTTAAGTCAAAGAAAGGCAAAGGAAATTCAAGCTTTAAATCAAGAAAGCAAGAAGGTTCTTCAAAGGACAAGAAGAACACCGAAGGACAAATCTAGTGCTTCAAATGCCGAGGTTATGGCCATATCTCAACGGAGTGTCCCAACAAGAATCCGTCAAAGAAGAAGGCTATGCAAGCTGTCACATGGGATGACACCTCCACTTCCGATGAGTCATCTTCTAGTGATGAGGATAACAACTCCACAATATTTATGGCGTCCACAATTTCACCTTTCGTGTGTTTTTCAGCGACCTCCTATGGTTCATTATCCATTTCCTCCTTGAATGAAAAAACTATAACGGATGATGAACCAAGCGATTCCGAAGGTGAAGACTTTGCTTTTGCCTACCATAAATCATTGAAGGATTCTAAGAAATTGGCAAAGCATAATAAGAGTTTGAGAAGAAGGTTGTGGGATCTTGAAGAACAAGCTAAAAAGGCAACTTATCTCTAAAACGCTCTTGAAGAGGAAAGGGATAGTTTGGTCAAAATAAATGTTTCCCTTCAAGAGAAGAACGAGCATTTCGAGAAGGAACATATCAAATTGGTGGATAAAGCTAATTACTTCTTAAATCTCCACTCCGAGGCTCAACAAGACAAATTGGTGATGACGAAGACCATATTCCAACTTAAGGAAGATTTGGAGCGATTCTCTTCTAGAAGGAGCAAGTTGGATAAATTGCTTGGTCTTGGTCAATCGAATCGTTTGAGTCTTGGATACGATCGAACTGGTGAGGATCCAATTTCGAGTAAGACGGTTTTTATGTCCCAGTCGGTTTCTCCTCCTCCGACGAAAATCATCACATCCAACGTTAACAAGTCTACCTCAATTCCGTCAGGATCAAATCCTTCCAAGGTATGTTTTCGTTGTGGTTTTGCAAGGCACATAAGACGGAATTGCAAGTTTGGAGTCAAGCGGACAAATCAAGCAAGACTTGCAACAACTACCAACAAGTTTGTCCACCAGAAATTTCGCAAGAACCATCCAAAGGTGAAGAACAATGGTAGTACACCCCACAAGACGCGTTCACCAAAGAGATCAACGTCACAATCATTGCCGACGTATTCCAAAACTCGTAAGGTTTGGGTGCGCAAAGGTGAACTCTTTCCTTGTCTTGTCATACACACATCACTACATGCATATGACAATTCGTCTTGATATCTGGATAGTGGATGTTCCCGACACATGACTGGTGATAAAAACTATTTTCAATCTTTAGAGAAAACCTCCGGAGGACTTGTAGTTTTTGGAGATGGACGATCTTCTAAAATAGTTGGAAAAGGAACAATCACTATTCCAGATGGCCCGGTTTTGAACAATGTTTTATTTGTTGAAGGCCTTAAGACTAACCTCATAAGCATTAGTCAATTGTGTGATAATGGTTTCTCAGTTAAATTCTCTTCTGTTGAATGTATTATAACTAACAAAAACCATTCATTCTTTTTGAAAGGGGTTAGGTCACAAAATAACTGCTATGTAGTTCCTAATAAATTTTCTGAACATTGTAACCTAGTGTCACTTGATAATGAAACACTTTGGCATGAAAGACTAGGTCACATAAATTTTAAGGAACTATCTAGAATATCTAACAAAGACGTGGTTAGAGGTGTTCCTAAATTGTCTTTTTAGGAAAACATTGTGTGTGGAAATTGTCAAAAGGGGAAACAATCGAGAGCCACGCATCGGAACTTGAACCACGTGGGAACCAAATGGCCATTAGAATTATTGCTTATGGATTTAATGGGGCCGACTCGTTAACCTAGTTTGGGTGAAAAATGGTATATTTTTCTCATGATTGATGATTTATCTAGATATTCATGGGTAGCATTTTTAAAAGAGAAAGCGGATACTTTCGATTCTTTTCATGAGATTTGTCATCGTATTATGATTGAGAAGAATGAAAAGATCGTTCGTATTCGGAGTGATAGAGGTGGAAAATTCATCAATTCTAAATTCATTGATTTTTGCACTTCAAACGGCATAAAACATGAATTCTCTACACCTTATACACTGCAACAGAATGGTGTAGTCGAGCGCAAAAATAGAGTTGTACAAGAGATGGCGCGTGTTATGCTTCATAGCCGGGAACTCCCGTTACATTTTTGGGCTGAAGCAGTTAACACCGCGGTCTATGTTATCAATAGAATCTATTTGCGCCCGGGTACTTTGAATACCCTCTATGAACTTTGGTTCTGTAGAAACCGAATATAAAATATTTTCGTATTTTTGGGAGTCGCTGTTACATTTTACGCGATAGAGAAAATCTTGAAAAATTCGACTCTCGAAGTGATGAAGGAATTTTTATGGGTTATTCTACAAACAGTAGAGCATATCGGGTATTTAACCTTGAATCTAAAACGATGATAGAATCTTTCAATGTTAAAGTAGATGAAGCTTTTCATTTTTCTTCTGATAAATCTACTCATGATATGTCTATTGATGATGAATCTCCTGCTAATGATATTGCATCTTTACATGATAACTCTTCTAAAAATGTTGATGCATCTCATGATTCTTCTAGTTCATCTAATGTGCAGGAATCATCGCAATTACCCCCGAGTACTCCGTTACCTCAAACGCTTCGAATCTCCAAGGACCATCCGGAATCAAACATCATTAGAGATCCTCAATAAGGAGTTAGAACTCGGAGACAATTGGTTTGTGGAGTTGCATACTATGTCTCCATGATGGAACCAAAGAACATTGATGAAGCTCTTCAAGATGACTATTGGATTGAAGCAATGCAAGAAGAGCTCAATCAATTTGAAAGGAACAAAGTCTAGGAATTAACGAAGCCCCCGAAGCAACAAAACATAATCGGTACAAAATGGATTTTCAAGAACAAGAAAAATGAAGATGGTATCTGTGGTGACCCGGATCTTTGCAGGGCTTCTACAGTGTGTCCGGCAGCTTCTGGAAGCCTACGTGGCATGTCGGCGGTGTTCGTGCGCCAATTTGGACACAAGTGATGGACTCGGAGCTTAAAACGGATCACGTGGGTAACCGGAAGACCCCGTCGGATGTTTAGAAGTGTTTCCGCACAGAATGGATATTAAATTTGGACTCGGCGCGAAATTCGGATTAAAAATACCTTTCTGGGAGCCTCCGGCAAATTTTAGGATTGGAATTTGGCAAAACGGACGCCGGATTTGGAATCAGCGCGCGAAAACGGTCAAGATGGGCTATTTACTTGTTGATTTTGAGCTTGCGGGTACTGTTCACGCCGGAACAGTGTCGCCGGCGATCGCCGGCGGCGGCCGGCAGCGTCGGCGGGCGGCGGCGCCGCCGCGGGCAGGCGACTGAGGGCGCGGGCAGGCGGCTGAGGGCGCGGGCAGGAGCGCGGTCCACCGCGGGGGTCGTGCACCGGTGGCGGGCCACGTGGCGCCTTTCGGTTGGCCGGTGCAGCAGACGCGGTCCACGGAGTTTAGGCCCGGGTGCACGGTAGACCGGGTGGACACGTGGCGTATGGTGGTTGGTCCGGTGTTGTGCTCCCGGTCCACGCAACCGGTGGAGTTGATTGACCGGGGCAGGTGGCCGTACGGCGGGGCAGGTGGCCGTACGGCCCGGGTCAGCCGCGACGTGCGCGGTCCACGGCGCGACGTGCGTGGTGCACGGTTTGCCGGGACACGTGGCGCGTCGCCATTTGCGGGTGCAGGTGCTCCGGGTGCAGCGGGGCCCGGGAGTGTGGTGGACTGGGCTGTGTGGTGGACCGGGCCGCACTGTGCGCGCCCGGAAATCTTGGGCCGGGCCGCACTGTGTGCGCCCGAAACTTTTCGGGCGCCCGGAAAATGGGACATGTTGGGTATTTCTTCAATTGTTCTTTTCAGCCTATATAAGCCACCAACCCGAGCTCCACTCCTCCCTCTTTATCTCCCAACCCATTCACCTTCAGCCCGAGCACCCTTAAGCAAAGATTTTCATCTCTTTGTGCTTGATCTCCCTGCCAAGTTTCAAGATTTTAGGAGGCACGAATCCCGAGGTTCCCCATTTTACGGTGCGGCGCGACGTTGCTTTCTAGTGTTCTTCTTCGGCGCAGCGATAGTATTTTTGCTCCCCTGGGCTACCCCGACATCATTTTCCTGTGATTCTTTCACCAGTAGACTCCTAAGAGGTAGGACTTCATCTTTCGTTGTGGTCGCGCTTTCCCGTTTCGAGGTTTTGGCACGGATCCCGAGGCAAACAGTGACCCCATTTTCTGTGTGGATTTACTTGACAGCGGCGGAGTATTTCGGCCATATCTTTGCGCACGAGCGTCAGACGGAAACGAGCTTATACAACTTTTTCATCTACGGATCGCAAGGAACGCGCTCGTATTTTTATTGGATTTTTGTGAATTTTATTTCGAGGTGAAAATTACTGTTTTCTCAGTGAACAGTAATCTGTCCTTAATACAGATTTTTGTATGAGTGTGCCCCCTTGCCGAATTTTTATCTTGATGTACAGAACTCGGATTTGGGCGTGCAAGGTACCGTTGCGAAGCTATCGACGCGAGGATCGCCGTGATATTTTTCTGGGAATTTTCTGGGCACTTTCTGCAGGTGATAATTTAACAGTTTTGGGACAGATATTGTATGTAATTATAAGAGCAATATTTGGGAGCCTAAGTGTATTTAGTGGACTTTGTATTGTGCCAGGAGTGTTACAGGTGTGCTGAACTTGTTGGATCAAGGGATTGGAATTTTTGGTATTATCAGCTGTACGAATTTGGACAGTCAGCACTTCAGGTGGGTGCCTTATTCCCGGAACCGGTGGACGGTTCCCTAAATCTTTATATGTTAGCATTGCATGCAGGTGTATGGTACAATAGCTGGTATTAAACAAGTATGCATGTTGATGATTAGTGGAAGCCTACCTAAGGCAAGGTTACCATATATGATTAAGTATTATGCCTTGTTAGTACATAACCTTTTATGAGGCTGGCTTATGCAATGGGATAGGATTATATAGTTATGTGCAGGTTCTACTCTGAGGAGCGATTATGGATCGAGGATTATGGACAGGTATGGTCATTGATAATTTTGGCATGAGGGTTATTTTCTTTATTCTTCTTGGGGACCAAAGCATGCTTGTTTGGACATGTAGCTAGGCCATCTTTTACTGCTACACTACTTATTGGAACTTGACTTAGGAGAAACCATGCTTTTCCTTTTCTCCTTCTTTGTTAGTCAGGTGGTCAGTGCTGCTCGGGTTCGAGCAGGGGTCTGGGTAGTGTAGTCGGGACTTGGCGTCTGGGACAGGTTGGGTTAGTTGTGGGGCTTTGCGGCAACCGCGGATATTGGGCGGTTGACCGGACACTTATTTATGCACCAGATTGGGTATATGAATTCTCTAGTGGACAGGGTTTTCACTATTTGAGTACTTTTGCATCTGATTGAGGACCGAGGCTTTCTTTAGTGGTTGGGCTTTCCCACTTTGATCAGAGTCATGATCCAGTCCTGCTTTGGTTACTTATCACACCGGCGCGGTTATTGCCCGGTGATGCTTTTATCACACCGGCGCGGTTATTGCCCGGTAGTGCTTTCCTCGAGTGGGTCGCTCCCCTCGAGTTCCCCTCCGGAGGCCGGGGCCAGACAGTTATTGACGGTTTTTGCTATCACATCGGCGCGGTTATTGCCCGATGATGAGGGCGGCAGCAGGCAGTACCAGTTTCACTGGTGATACTAGATTGAGTTTACAGGCATTTACTTTATTATTGCACTCGTGTCAGGGGGACCGAGTGGAGTCTAGTAGCTGTGTTTAGACCAGTGCCAGTGTTGTCGGGAACCGTTTGGGGATTGACGGTGGTCCCGTGGTCGTTGTAAGTTCTTTGACCATTGTGCGAGAGGTTGATCATCTGGAGGCTATCCGTTCTGAGAGAGAGGGCATGGATTTTGACTATAGCCTGCATGAGCCATTACTCGATAGCGAGCTAGTCCGTTTGGACGCCCTACGTAATTCCTGCCCGTCAGAGGGAGGTGGTTGTAGGTGGGCGCAGGTTTGACTGGACCCGATGTGGCAGTCAGCTCGATTGGGTCGATTGAGCACCTCGTGTGCGAGTGTTTCTTATCTTTATCAGAGTTTCCCCATTTGAGCATTTAGATGGAGGCAGGATAGCTGTAGAGTGTCTTCAGCATTTTCTTCAGTTTCACTGCATTGATTATCCTTTGCCTCTAGTAGTCTTGGTGGGCGATCGTCGGGCCTAGTGGCGATACCCACTGAGAACTCCCTTTTTGCGTAGTTCTCACGCCCGTTGGGGGTTTTCCCCTTTTTTTGTCCTTTCTCTCCTTTGTTTTGCAGAGTCTTGGCGGGTGTTGCCGTTCTGTGGTTGATGTGCGCAGGTGAGGGAGTAGCGAGCTAGATCCAGACCCATCTTTGGAGAGTAGCGGTACCCCCCTTTTGAGGAGATCTTCGGTATAGTCGGTAGATTGGTTTTTACTTCCTCTTTTGAGAGACTGTTGTAGTGAGGATTTGATGTATTGAGAGCTTGTACACTGATATTGTATTGAGATATCTCCCCGTTGAGCTATGAGTTTTGTACTCGAGGTTATTGTATGATTATCATTTTTGGGAGATGGACCTTGTTGTTTTATCTTCAGTTGTACAGTGGTTGATTTTATTTCTATAGCAGTTTTATCTTTTAGCTCTGATATCTGTTTAGCTGTAGCTCTTTTTGCAGGTAGGACGCTTCGCCTATGCGGGTTTGGCATAGGTGGCGGATCTGTTGGCGAGCCCGGGGCGCAGTTTCGACCCCGGGGCGTGACAGATTAGAGTGGTATCAGAGCTTAGGGATAGGTCATAGTGGACTTAGAAACCCTAGGCTTGTGGTTGGACCCTAGGATGACTTCGTGAGAGTCGTGACTTGTAGCGAGAGTCCTGATTGAGTCGTGCTCCTCTCCCAAGGGACGGGAGGGGTGATTGGCATGTTTATTCTCCTAAGTAGTTATGTTGGCTGCAGACAACATAACGCTGTGGAATGGGTAACATGCTCTAGACTTTCGCCGGATTGGGTCGAGCGTTGTTGTGTGCTGATTTGTGGTTTCGTCGTGGCGAGCGGTGTCTCCCCGACGCTGGGTTTGGGACCCTCGTGCATCCTGTCATGGCAGTTGAGCCTGAGCGGTTGGTTTTGGGTTGGATACCCGGATTGAGGTTAGAGAGTTCCGGACCCAGATGACAGGATTGTTGGAGGCATATCAGCGATGGAGTGAGCAGCTAGCTTGGTGACACAGTTGTCAGAGCAGTGGGCAGCCCGACAGTACTTTTCTTCTGAGACCACCAGGATGTAGTATCCTCAGCGGCAGGGATTTCTGTGGCGCCAATAGAGTGAGTAGCCCCCTCCGTGCTAATGATTGGTGCCGAGGCGCCGAGACAGGGTGGATAATTGACAGCTGATGAGCTAGGGGACACCAATGATCAGTTGAGCCAGTTTCGGCAGATAAACCCCCTGGTTCATAGGATTAAGTTTGGAGCCTCTTGGGGTAGGATCGTGGTTGGTGGTGATGGAGAGACTGCTTGAGAGTCTCCTGGTGTCAAAAGGGTTTACGCAGTTGTCGAACTGCGCGTTCTATGATTTGAGGGACGAGGCGCATAGGATATGCGTGGCTGAGAGTGGATTGCGCCAGGATACCTTTCCGTTTGTTCGGCCCATCTTTTGCAGGTTTTGAACTTTGGGGTGCTTCGATGGTGGAGGCAGTGTTTTTGGAGCTGGCGCTGCAGTTCTTTTGGATGGGTATCTGCTGTCAGAGGCAAGTTCTGGATGGAGGCGTTTGATGCCAGATGATGGAGGATAGATCGGCCGGCAGAGACATGTTCGTTTTCCCTTCCAGGATGGTGGATATCCTTGTGGATGGATTATGTAAAGCTTACCCGAGGGGGATGTTACCCTGTGTGATTGATAACTGGCATGCTCGGGGTGTAACACATGTGATTGAGGGGTGAGCTCAGTAAGGATAATTGTATAAGAAATTGCTTGAGTCAATTGTGCTAGGTCGTATGACGATGATATCCAGATGGATTTCCGAGACGTCAGGGGTTGGGTGGAACCCGATGATAGCGACAGCCCTTTTATCAGAATGGCGCAGCGGTAGCGTGGATTGGCGGTCTGCGAGAGACCACATTCGGCACCTCAGTGTGAGCATGGACAGAGGTCGTGCTCCCTTTGTGATTGTTCTAGATATTTTGGCAGGCTGAGCGACGACCACTTGCATCGAGCTGATGAATCTGTGCCACCCGGTTGGAGGGCGCCACAGTAGTGGATTGAGTTGTCGCAGGTATGATTTCATCACAGCAGTCGGAGTTAGAGCATAATGCATTCCCGCATGGACTAGAGGTAGAGTCGTTACCTTATGCACTTGAGGTACAGGTTACTGTTGGCATCGCGCAGGTGGGGGAGGCTGGTGGATTATGTCCAGTGCAGTAGAGGCCGTGTGTTATGCCGGCAGACATATTGGTATTTGTGGCAGCTTGGTGTTGACCCAGTGCTTGGGATTGGTTGGCGTAGTGCCACAGGATGTTTGACTGCTGAGATAAAGGACTTTGATTCTCTGCAAGGCAGATAATGGAAGGCATTTTGTTTGTTGAGACTGTTAGAGCACACAGGTTACAGCGACAGTGTGAGAGGTGCCTGCGGCGACAGCGGGACTTAAGGATATCCCTATTGCTCGTGAGATCCCGGGTGTGAGACCACCTGAGCCGATGATTATGCTGCCAGAAAGGGAGATTAAGATTGTGGTTGACGTGATTCTGGAAACCGCGCCAACTTCATAGCACCTCGTTGGATATCGCCTATAGAGCTGCGAGAGATGATGTCTTAGGTGCGTGGATTTGACGGATAGAGGGTCTGTTTGACCTAGTGTCATGTCGTTGATATACGACGGTGAGAGTCCTTTGTGATTGAAGCCCAGGCAGGTCCAGGTATTATTTAGGGCCTTTTGATGGAGTTATTCCGGCAGTTATTGTATGATGCCTACCCCAATTTGGAATTTCAGCTAAGGGCTTTGTCTGGATGGTGTTCAGGACTCGGTAAGGGGCATTGTGAGTACAGTAAAGCCAATGGAATGACTAATGCCTTGTTGCCTTTAAGATTGAGGAACTCTGTTTTCCAGTGGGACTTGAACGGATTGATAGCGGCATTCTCTAGGGATATTTTGGCTTTACCCCCTTCCCGAATGATTTTGAGCTTGTGGAGCATTTGTAGATGCTGTGGCAAGGTCTGTGAGGAAGAAGCTTTATGCCAAGTCGTTGCAGTACAAGTTTTAGCTTCGAGAGCATGGCTTCCTGGATTGCCTATTCTAGCCATAGGGGCGCCTGTGGAAATCCGGCCAAAATGGATGCTATTTAAGACTGGCCAAGATCGGCGGTTATTGTTGGGGTGAGGAGTTTTTGGACCGGATAGTGCTAGCAGAGCTTGACGAGCAGATGATGAGATTGGTACCAGCGCCGATTTTAACCTAGTCAGTGGTGGGAGATGGATTTGTGAGTTATAGTGATACCTCCCATAGTGGCTGTAGAGCTACCATTGGATTTTGATGAGCATCCAGTATCACCCCGACAGAGCCACTGTGGTGGCGGATACCTGGAGCAGAAGAGCTTGGGTGGTTGAGTTTTGAGGGCGACCGAGTGTGAACCCCTGCTTGTTTGGGCCCCCTTTTCTGTGCAGGTGTTTGTGTGAGTGTGTTTCGGGTCGCTTTGGTTGAGTCGGCTCTTGGGAGTATTTTTTTTAGAGCGTGTTGCACTGGCTGTCGTTCTGTTTCCCCCGGTCTTTTGTTGGAGTTTTGGTGGTTTTTCTGTGTCTCAGCTCAGGAGTGTTATGCTTTGGACCCCTCGCCCGTGATTGACTCGCTTCTTTTGAGCCCTATGAGAGTTTGGTGTACGAGGAACGCCCGTTGCGAATTCCGGCTCGTGAGGTGAGGGAATTGCGCAATCGGGCTTTGCCGTTCTGGTTGTTGCTGTTGTGGTTGATGCGGAGTAATCACGGGGAGTGATTGGTGACTTGGGAGCTGGAGACGGCGGTGTTGAGTTTTGACCCCTGGGTTCTGAGACTCCTTGGGAGTTGCTTTAGTTTCGAGGACGAAACTTTCTTTTAGTGGGGGAGGATGTGGTGACCCGGATCTTTGCAGGGCTTCTACAGTGTGTCCGGCAGCTTCTGGAAGCCTACGTGGCATGTCGGCGGTGTTCGTGCGCCAATTTGGACACAAGTGATGGACTCGGAGCTTAAAACGGATCACGTGGGTAACCGGAAGACCCCGTCGGATGTTTAGAAGTGTTTCCGCACAGAATGGATATTAAATTTGGACTCGGCGCGAAATTCGGATTAAAAATACCTTTCTGGGAGCCTCCGGCAAATTTTAGGATTGGAATTTGGCAAAACGGACGCCGGATTTGGAATCAGCGCGCGAAAACGGTCAAGATGGGCTATTTACTTGTTGATTTTGAGCTTGCGGGTACTGTTCACGCCGGAACAGTGTCGCCGGCGATCGCCGGCGGCGGCCGGCGGCGGCGGGCAGCGTCGGCGGGCGGCGGCGCCGCCGCGGGCAGGCGACTGAGGGCGCGGGCAGGCGGCTGAGGGCGCGGGCAGGAGCGCGGTCCACCGCGGGGGTCGTGCACCGGTGGCGGGCCACGTGGCGCCTTTCGGTTGGCCGGTGCAGCAGACGCGGTCCACGGAGTTTAGGCCCGGGTGCACGGTAGACCGGGTGGACACGTGGCGTATGGTGGTTGGTCCGGTGTTGTGCTCCCGGTCCACGCAACCGGTGGAGTTGATTGACCGGGGCAGGTGGCCGTACGGCGGGGCAGGTGGCCGTACGGCCCGGGTCAGCCGCGACGTGCGCGGTCCACGGCGCGACGTGCGCGGTGCACGGTTTGCCGGGACACGTGGCGCGTCGCCATTTGCGGGTGCAGGTGCTCCGGGTGCAGCGGGGCCCGGGAGTGTGGTGGACTGGGCTGTGTGGTGGACCGGGCCGCACTGTGCGCGCCCGGAAATCTTGGGCCGGGCCGCACTGTGTGCGCCCGAAACTTTTCGGGCGCCCGGAAAATGGGACATGTTGGGTATTTCTTCAATTGTTCTTTTCAGCCTATATAAGCCACCAACCCGAGCTCCACTCCTCCCTCTTTATCTCCCAACCCATTCACCTTCAGCCCGAGCACCCTTAAGCAAAGATTTTCATCTCTTTGTGCTTGATCTCCCTGCCAAGTTTCAAGATTTTAGGAGGCACGAATCCCGAGGTTCCCCATTTTACGGTGCGGCGCGACGTTGCTTTCTAGTGTTCTTCTTCGGCGCAGCGATAGTATTTTTGCTCCCCTGGGCTACCCCGACATCATTTTCCTGTGATTCTTGCACCAGTAGACTCCTAAGAGGTAGGACTTCATCTTTCGTTTTGGTCGCGCTTTCCCGTTTCGAGGTTTTGGCACGGATCCCGAGGCAAACAGTGACCCCATTTTCTGTGTGGATTTACTTGACAGCGGCGGAGTATTTCGGCCATATCTTTGCGCACGAGCGTCAGACGGAAACGAGCTTATACAACTTTTTCATCTACGGATCGCAAGGAACGCGCTCGTATTTTTATTGGATTTTTGTGAATTTTATTTCGAGGTGAAAATTACTGTTTTCTCAGTGAACAGTAATCTGTCCTTAATACAGATTTTTGTATGAGTGTGCCCCCTTGCCGAATTTTTATCTTGATGTACAGAACTCGGATTTGGGCGTGCAAGGTACCGTTGCGAAGCTATCGACGCGAGGATCGCCGTGATATTTTTCTGGGAATTTTCTGGGCACTTTCTGCAGGTGATAATTTAACAGTTTTGGGACAGATATTGTATGTGATTATAAGAGCAATATTTGGGAGCCTAAGTGTATTTAGTGGACTTTGTATTGTGCCAGGAGTGTTACAGGTGTGCTGAACTTGTTGGATCAAGGGATTGGAATTTTTGGTATTATCAGCTGTACGAATTTGGACAGTCAGCACTTCAGGTGGGTGCCTTATTCCCGGAACCGGTGGACGGTTCCCTAAATCTTTATATGTTAGCATTGCATGCAGGTGTATGGTACAATAGCTGGTATTAAACAAGTATGCATGTTGATGATTAGTGGAAGCCTACCTAAGGCAAGGTTACCATATATGATTAAGTATTATGCCTTGTTAGTACATAACCTTTTATGAGGCTGGCTTATGCAATGGGATAGGATTATATAGTTATGTGCAGGTTCTACTCTGAGGAGCGATTATGGATCGAGGATTATGGACAGGTATGGTCATTGATAATTTTGGCATGAGGGTTATTTTCTTTATTCTTCTTGGGGACCAAAGCATGCTTGTTTGGACATGTAGCTAGGCCATCTTTTACTGCTACACTACTTATTGGAACTTGACTTAGGAGAAACCATGCTTTTCCTTTTCTCCTTCTTTGTTAGTCAGGTGGTCAGTGCTGCTCGGGTTCGAGCAGGGGTCTGGGTAGTGTAGTCGGGACTTGGCGTCTGGGACAGGTTGGGTTAGTTGTGGGGCTTTGCGGCAACCGCGGATATTGGGCGGTTGACCGGACACTTATTTATGCACCAGATTGGGTATATGAATTCTCTAGTGGACAGGGTTTTCACTATTTGAGTACTTTTGCATCTGATTGAGGACCGAGGCTTTCTTTAGTGGTTGGGCTTTCCCACTTTGATCAGAGTCATGATCCAGTCCTGCTTTGGTTACTTATCACACCGGCGCGGTTATTGCCCGGTGATGCTTTTATCACACCGGCGCGGTTATTGCCCGGTAGTGCTTTCCTCGAGTGGGTCGCTCCCCTCGAGTTCCCCTCCGGAGGCCGGGGCCAGACAGTTATTGACGGTTTTTGCTATCACATCGGCGCGGTTATTGCCCGATGATGAGGGCGGCAGCAGGCAGTACCAGTTTCACTGGTGATACTAGATTGAGTTTACAGGCATTTACTTTATTATTGCACTCGTGTCAGGGGGACCGAGTGGAGTCTAGTAGCTGTGTTTAGACCAGTGCCAGTGTTGTCGGGAACCGTTTGGGGATTGACGGTGGTCCCGTGGTCGTTGTAAGTTCTTTGACCATTGTGCGAGAGGTTGATCATCTGGAGGCTATCCGTTCTGAGAGAGAGGGCATGGATTTTGACTATAGCCTGCATGAGCCATTACTCGATAGCGAGCTAGTCCGTTTGGACGCCCTACGTAATTCCTGCCCGTCAGAGGGAGGTGGTTGTAGGTGGGCGCAGGTTTGACTGGACCCGATGTGGCAGTCAGCTCGATTGGGTCGATTGAGCACCTCGTGTGCGAGTGTTTCTTATCTTTATCAGAGTTTCCCCATTTGAGCATTTAGATGGAGGCAGGATAGCTGTAGAGTGTCTTCAGCATTTTCTTCAGTTTCACTGCATTGATTATCCTTTGCCTCTAGTAGTCTTGGTGGGCGATCGTCGGGCCTAGTGGCGATACCCACTGAGAACTCCCTTTTTGCGTAGTTCTCACGCCCGTTGGGGGTTTTCCCCTTTTTTTGTCCTTTCTCTCCTTTGTTTTGCAGAGTCTTGGCGGGTGTTGCCGTTCTGTGGTTGATGTGCGCAGGTGAGGGAGTAGCGAGCTAGATCCAGACCCATCTTTGGAGAGTAGCGGTACCCCCTTTTGAGGAGATCTTCGGTATAGTCGGTAGATTGGTTTTTACTTCCTCTTTTGAGAGACTGTTGTAGTGAGGATTTGATGTATTGAGAGCTTGTACACTGATATTGTATTGAGATATCTCCCCGTTGAGCTATGAGTTTTGTACTCGAGGTTATTGTATGATTATCATTTTTGGGAGATGGACCTTGTTGTTTTATCTTCAGTTGTACAGTGGTTGATTTTATTTCTATAGCAGTTTTATCTTTTAGCTCTGATATCTGTTTAGCTGTAGCTCTTTTTGCAGGTAGGACGCTTCGCCTATGCGGGTTTGGCATAGGTGGCGGATCTGTTGGCGAGCCCGGGGCGCAGTTTCGACCCGGGGCGTGACAGTATCGTTGTTCGGAACAAAGCACAGGTTAGTTGCTCAAGGCTATTCTCAAGTAGAAGGTATAGACTTTGATGAAACTTTCGCCCCTGTAGCTAGACTCGAGTCCATTCGTATCCTATTTGCGATAGCTTGTCATTTTAAAATCAAATTATTTCAAATGGACGTTAAGAGCGCATTTTTAAATGGTTTTTAAATGAGGAAGTTTATGTGGCTCAACCGAAAGGTTTTGTGGATCATAAACTACCTAACCATGTTTTTCGATTGAAAAAGGCTCTTTACGGTCTGAAACAAGCACCGCGAGCATGGTACGAAAGGTTGACAAAGCACCTTTTGGAAAAGGGCTATACTCGAGGGGGAGCTGACAGGACTCTCTTTGTGAAGCATTATCAAAACAATTTCATTGTAGCACAAATCTATGTCGATGACATTGTGTTTGGTGCAACAAGAGATAATGATGCTTCTAAATTCGCGGAAACCATGGAAAGCGAATTTGAGATGTCCATGATGGGCGAGCTTGACATATTTTCTTGGATTGCAAGTTAAGCAAAGTGATGAAGGCATTCATTTGTGTCAATCCAAGTATGCAATGGAGTTGGTCAAGAAATTTGATTTGAAAATTCTAAAGATTTTCCGACTCCAATGGGAACTAGCCATAAGGGACTTGGAAGTGAATCACATAGTGAGAATGTAGACGAGAAACTTTACCGAAGTATGATTGGAAGTCTACTATATCTCACGGCTAGTCGCCCGGATATATCTTTCAGTGTTGGGATTTGCGCGAGATATCAATCAGCACCGAAGGAGGTTCACCTGAAAGCGGTGAAACGGATCATCCGGTATATCAAAGGTACAATCAATTTCGGAATTTGGTATCCTATGGGAACATCTTTGGATATTGTTGGATATTCAGATGCCGATTGGGCTGGATCAGTGGATGATCGAAAAGCACGAGTGGTGCATGTTTTTATCTTGGCCATTGCCTTGTTGCATGGCATAGTAAAAAGCAAAACTGCATAGCACTCTCGACTGCCGAAGCGGAGTACATTTCAGCAGGAAGTTGTTCAACTCAATTGATTTGGATGAAAAGTGTGTTGAGCGACTTCCGGATTTCTGCGACTTCGGTAACAATTCTTTGTGACAACACTAGTGCCATAACATTTCTAAAAACCCTGTGTTGCACTCAAGAACAAAACACATTGAACTTAGATATCATTTTCTTAGAGAGCTAGTTGAATCAAGTATTCTTCAATTTCATATATTTCAACTGAAGATCAATTAGCCGATATTTTAACAAAACCTTTGGATCAAAAACGTTTTATTCATTTGCGTAAAGCAATTGGAATGCTTTCCTTGAAATAACCTTTTTTGAACCTTTGCTTAGGTTAGGTTTTGTTTTGTGTTTTGTGTTCTTTTTGTTTTTGTACATAGAACATTAATTGAGCATTAGTATAATTGACTTTAATTGCATCTTTTCATGTTTAGAAATTTATTATGCTTTGGATATCATAATAACTCTCTTGATGCAATGATCATTTATATCAATTATTTCATCTTTAAGTGATCAAAGTCAATTTCTCTCTCAATGATCTCTTGGTATAGTCATTATCTTATTTGATAATTAGTCGAGTATGAACATGAGATCAATGGTTGGTTGAATACTTAATATATTAAATAATTGATAGCCAATTGAGGGGGAGTCAATGAAATGTTTCATGCTCAAAAGATGTGGAAAGAGTTACATCCCAATGAGGAGTGTGAAAACTACCACCACATGGAGGAAAGAGCTACCACCTCGGTCGTCCGAGTACTGTGTGCAGCAACCACATGTTTTACCAAGCATGGTGATTTCTTGTTTATTTGATAAAATGCATTTTGAAATACTTGACTCTGTCGAATTTCAAGGTTGGTATAAGGTGGGATTTCAAATTGAAAGATGCTCAAAGAGCCACTCCTTCAACAGATTGTCTAGATATATTATCTAACTTATTTGGGATTTCAAACATCTATTGATCTTGGTATTTCATTTTCTTTACTCAATTGATGATTTGATAAAGGCATTACTCATTAGATCGTGATTGATGTTTTGAAGTTGTTCAACTTTAGAGGATTTAACTTTTATAAATTTTCGTTTCATTATTTGAGTATTTTTGATAGATTTAGCATAATCTATTTCTTTTTATGTGAAACGATACTTTTTGTTTAAAGTTGATATGCAAGAATGCTTATATACTTTTTTTAGATTTTTTTGGATTTTTTACAAATTTTTCTGGAGAAAAAGTTGCAGGCAGTCCGGACTGGATTGTTCAGTCCGGATCCCGAACGATGGGATTTCCTGCGCCAAGCCGTTCCGGACTGAACTCCCGACCGTATCCGGACCGCGGCTAGGTTTTATATGAAACAAAAGGTTTTTTTGATTTCCATTCACTCTAAACTTTTGTTTCTAGCTTCCTAGAGCTTCTCTCTCTAGAATCAAGAAGGTTTGGATCTTTTACAACTCATTTTCACTTGATTCAAGTAAGTTCTTATGATCAAAACTTGGTTTATTCACTGTTTTTGCTTGTGTTCATCAAAACGTGAGGGATTTCATGGTATAATGTCATTTTTGCACGGTTTTTGATCAATTTTTTTTTTGAAATAAGAACTCTGGACATCTTAGATTTGTTTCTATGCCTTGTATTCATTTGATTAACGGATTTTGGGGCTTCGATTTCTGAAAATTCAATTTTAGGACAAATTTTGAGAATTTTCATAAATCATGGGATTGATCTATTTTTAAATTTTTTTTTGCAAATCAAACTTGATTCCTAGTCTCTATACATGATAAAGATTGTTTGGGTATGTTTTTTCAAATTTTTGAAATTAAACAATTTTTTCTATGTTGTTGAGTTCTTGCTCACATGTGACTTCTTTAAAACCCTCAACCAAGATGGTGTTTGGTTGGGTAATTGTGCTTGTTGTCGCAATGGTTGGCACGCGAGCAACGAACAAGCTCAAAAGGACAAAGAAAACACAAGAGGAATGGGAGTATATTTCGGTGGATGAATCGGAGACTGAATCGGAGGACTGGGACAAAGTCCTTGAAGAAACCGCAGCAATGGCTGCAACGGCATCGAAGGGCAAAGCCCCAGTTCCTGTAAAGGTGAAAACTCCGCCTACTGCTGCCGAGAAAGGGAAAGCTCCCATGCAACCGACATCCATGTCCATGAAAAGGAAGAGTGTTGCAAGGAAGAGGGGTAGATCTCGTGGAATTGAGATCGAAGAGCCACTTGCAAGTGAGCCACCTCCACAGGATTTTGTTCATATTAGCACAGATCGGATGAAGGCATTTGAGAACCAAGATTGCATTGGAGAATGACACGTCAATATCGCAGCTCTTCGAGATTGTTCTGCAGCTTTCGGAAATCTGATTGATCAAGCCAATTTCTCTCAAATTTGCCACTTTCCGGAGTCTTCTGGATATTGTCTGCATTTGGTACGGACATTTTACACTTGTGCGCAGTAGCTTCAAGAGAATGAAGGTGGACCTATGAAGTTTAACACTTCGGTCCGGAACAAGAAACTTGCCATTACTCCTCAATTGATTGGAGAGGTGTTAGGCATGTCTTCAAGTATGGTCGGAACACACTATTTGAAGGGTTGTCCTATGACAAGTTTAGATTGGCGACGAGTTGTGGATGGCATCTGCATGCCGGAAACTCGATCAGCAGGAAACTCGGTATTATCAAAAGAGCTTCGACCAGAATACCGATTTCTCAATTTCATCGTTTACTACAACAGTTTGCCAAATATGCAAACGAAGGTGCTATGATAGGACAGGATGTTGTTCTTATATCTTCTAGGACATCCAACAATAGCTCGAGGATTGAATATCAACATTCCATACGTCATCTGGAACAGGATGGCTCGATATGTGGAGCATTCTCATCAGACTGAGAGACTTCCGTTCTCTATGATTATAATGCGGATTTTGAAGAAATTTGACGTCGACATTCGATCGTCAAGTTATATGCATAGCTTGGGGACAATCAATGACTCAACAGTTGTGAAGTCTCTCCCTAAGAAGCCAGATGATACATGTAGTGAACCGGAATTTGGAATATAAATAAATGTAAATAAAATAGTATGAAATACTATTTTATTGAGTTAGAAAGGTACAGGATGACCTGAAAATGAATTGGGCCCAAATCGGGATTAAAATAAGATATCTAGAATCTTATATGAGAAAGTGGGCCCAGATTGTAAGTGGAAAATTTACAGTCTCAGAAAATTCTGAGAAAATTTCGGGAGCTCCGTAAATATGTTTTAAGGCCACAGTGAAAGTTTCGCGTTGATCGGACACCCGGATTGAGAGAACGGCTCCGCCAGCGAATTCAAAGACAGTGGGACTTTTGGCAGAACAAAAAGGGTCCCAACTGAAAAGTTTAAGTACCATGAGGTAAATTAAGTTAAACTGTGGCTGCCCGTCAAAATTGAGCGAAAACGGGCGAAGAACGGGCGAGAACGGACGAAAACGGGCGAAACTGGGCTTGGGCCCAAGTTTCGGGCGCCCGAAAGTGAGTTCCGGGCGCCCGGAAGCTACTGTAGCACACCCGGTTTTCGGGCTGCAGTGAACCGGGTTCGGGCACTGTAGCGAACCGGTTACTGTAGCAGCCCGGTCCGAAGGGGGTGCGCCCGGAAATTACTGTGCGCGCCCGGAAAGTACTGTAGCAGGTGGGCTTTCGGGCTGCAGTGAACCGGGTTTGAGCACTGTAGCAAACCGGTTACTGTAGCAGCCCGGACCGGATTGAGGTTACGCCCGGAAATTACTGTGTGCGCCCGAATGTTACTGTAGCAGCGCCCGAATCCCGAGTGGCACGGATCCCGAGGCATCGGGCACGGATCCCGAGGCATCGGGCACGGATCCCGAGGCATCGGGCACGGATCCCGAGGCACGGGCGCGAATCCCGAGGCGCGCGTGGTGGGTGAGGACCGCCACGTGGCGCCTCCTCATTGGTCGGTCTGACCGAGGGAGCGTGGGCGTGCGCGGGGAATACGCGCGGACCCTGACGCGGCGTCAGCGGGGACGCCACGTGGCGTCTCCCCATTGGCCGCAGCGGCCGAGGCGCAGGCGTGCGCGGGGAAGGCGCGCGGGCCCTGGCGCGTGTCAGCGGGGACGGCCACGTGTCGGCCTCCCATTCGCTGGTCAGCGCGACGCGACGCGCTGACGCGACGGGGCGCAGCTACCGCAGGCGGTAGTGCGGTCCACGTGGCGGCCTCCCATTGGCCGCCACTGTTCGTTGGTCGCGGTGCATGGGTCCACGGCCACGTGTCGGCCCCTGGTTGGCCGAGCGTGGTGACGTGGCGCTGAGCTGGCGCAGGCGTGGACGCGTAGACCGCGGCGGGCCGGTTACTGTAGCCGCCCGGAAACTTTCGGGCGCCCGAAAGGGTGCGCCCGAAAGTCCGGAAATGGCCTATTTAGGCCCAAATCGCCCCATTCTTCCTCCTTTTTCCCCTTTTGGGCTTCACCCGAGCGTGCGGGAGAGGGAGAAGGCGATTTTCGCCGGGGTCTTCGAGGGCGCACGAGCACGCCGTGGACTCCGTGGAGCGCGCGAGTTGCTCCAAAAAGGCTAATGGGCACAATGGGCGTCACGGCATTGACAAGGTAGGCCCCGTGTGTCGTTCTTGCGGTATTTTTGGCACAGTTTCTACATTTCCTTTTGGACTTTGGATTTGACCCCTTTGCCCACGTGCGTGCTAGGGACCAAGTTTTACTGTGCCGTTTTACTGCGCGAGTTTCGCGGGCATTTTGGGCGCGCCTCGTTTTGCGTACCGCTCGTGAGGATATGCACCGTTTTGCGTGCGGATTCGACAAGTATGCGCAGTTTTGAGCGTAGGCTCGGGAAATATGCATCGTTTTGCGTGCAGAGTTGGGAAAAGGAACATGCACCGTTTTGCGTGCCACCCGAGGTACGTGCTCCGTTTTGCGTGCAGATTGGACTAACGGGCACCGTTTTGCGTGCAGACTCTAACAATACGCCTCGTTTTGCGTGCAGGGTCCGAAAAGTATGCATCGTTTTGCGTGCAACCCTACAGTGGGGTGTGCACCGTTTTGCGTGCCCATATGGGGTACGTGCTCCGTTTTGCGTGCGGGTTGGATCAATGCGCGCCGTTTTGCGTGTAGAATCTAATGGTTTGCATCGTTTTTCGTGCAGGCTAGAAAAAGATGTGCACCGTTTTGCGTGCAACCCTACAGTCAGACGTGCACCGTTTTGCGTGCAGATTTGAGGTACGTGCACCGTTTCGCGTGCAGGTCGCGTTGTCGCGCATGGTTTTGCGTGCCGGTTAAAGTGGCGCGCACCATTTTGCGTGTGGGTTATTAATTTAATAACGTGCTCCGTTTTGCGTGCAGGTTTGGTGGACGTGCACCGTTTTGCGTGCGGACTCGAGGGATGTGCACCGTTTTGCGTGCAAGCTCGAGGGAACAAGTGGACTCGCGCGGAGACCAATTGCAAGTGTCTACAAGCAATTGGGTACACTACAAGGTGGGGGATTCTGCCGAAATTGGGTGACCTCTCCCCTTGCTCCTTTGCTTTTTGATCTAGAAGCATGATAGTAGCCTGTTAGAGGCGTTAGGTAATTATGATTAAGATTGCATGTGTAGATGGATTCAGATGAAAAAGTGCAACTGTTGGTTGCCAGAGATAGAGGAATATATGTGCATGTGCAAATGGACACAGAGGAAAAGAGCAACTGTTGGTTGCCAAAGATATATGATGAATATGCATGCGTAGAGACAATTATTAATTATGGATGAGTTGAAAATAATTGTATGCATGAAATAGATTAGCTATTTATAATTGTGATCATGTTAGGGTATAACCCTAGGAATCATGTGACATAAGGGAACAAGACTTGTTGGTAGTAAGACTAGGAGAAAACCTAGTTTAGGGGTTTGACGAGTGACATCGAACATAGGAGTTATCCTAGGGAGGACGAGTGGCATGGTCTTAGGTGATAACCTAAGGACACTGGATAGAGTGATCAACATAGAGTCAGAGAACTCTAGGGTGTATATGGCATGGAACTTAGGTAAAGAGAACCTAAGGAGAATTAGTGATCAACATAGAGTCAGAGAACTCTAGGGTGTATATGGCATGGAACTTAGGTAAAGAGAACCTAAGGAGAATTAGTGTTCAACATAGAGTCAAGGAACTCTAAGATGAGTATGACATGGATCTTAGGTAAAGAAAACCTAAGGTGAATTAGAGGTCAGCATAGAGTCAAGTTGACTCTAGGATTCAGTAAGGAATCAAGAGAATGGAACAATGGATCAAATGTGGAGATATGAAAGGGAAAACAGGAAAGTAGAGTCATGTAATTCTAATATAACAGTGGAACATGCAATTAGAGTCAGTGTAACTCTAAGTTAATAGTGGAACAGGAAAATAGAGTTAAGTTAACTCTAGGATTCAATGAGGAATCAGGAAAATGGGATAAGATCCCAGGGTTAAAGAGTTTAACAGATATAACCCTAGAAAGTCATAGGGTGTCTGGGCAAATGGACAATAACTTTAACTTCAATTTGAGTTAAATAAATGAAGGTGAAATGTTTAAGAGTCCATGTGACTCTCTAGTTACCCGTGTGGCAAGACCTGGGTAAGAGATGAAAAAGTGATTAATAAGCAAGACAATCAAATTGTTCAAGATAGAGCTAAAATTGGTTAAAAGCAAGCAAGCAAATTGCTTAAGATAAAGAGAATAAAAGAGGATATTAATGACGCCTTCGAATTTGAGACTCGTCAAGTGGAGCAGGACTCCCTGGGCAGTGACCCGTCGGACGAGGTACTTTCGAAGGGCTAAAAGTGAAAGCAAGGAGCTAAATGCTCGAAGAAAAGAGAAAGTGAATTGCCAGTGGCAAAAAGGGAGCTATAAGCTCGAATAAGAAAGGAAAGCAAGTGTTCAAAAGCAAAGAGGCTAAGAACTAAAATAAAAAGAGAAAGAAAAAGAAAAGAAAGAAAATTAAAGATAAAACGGGCGTACCTCCGGGGGTGAACGTACAACGGTCAGGAGTTGGACAGGGTCCCTCTCCCGGGCAGCGACCCGTATGACTGGTAGATAGAGTACTCTTGTCAGAGTTGGGCAGTGACCCTATCGGGCAGTGTCCCGTATGACAAGTCCCCCCGGCAGGACGGGGTAACACTTGCGGGTGTTATCGGCAACCTTAGAAATCTTATCTTATGGTAGCAGGACTACCGGGCTCGGGCCCGTTGGATAAGAATTTCTGAGGGTTAACTTGAACTAAAGCACCAGAATCTAAAGAATAAAGAAAGATAGAGTGGCCAAGGTGGCCGGGTTAGTTTGACCCTGTATATAGCGGCATAGTGGCCGAGTTGGTGCTTAGCAGCCTAGTGTGGCTAGACAGAGTAGTGATGGTTGGTGATTAGACACAGATAGTGTAGTGTAGTGATATGTTATATTGCATAGCTGCATTTTGATATTGAGGATTTTAGTTTCCTAGCACTATTATTATTGCTTCCATTGGACCAAGTGGTGTAGGACATTCTTTCTCGGTGGTTGAACCCACTGGGAACTCTGTCGGAGTTCTCACACCCCTTGGGTGACCCCCCCCCACAGGTTCGGGAATGGATGCAGCGGTCGAGACAGATCAGATGCAGACGACAGCGAGGCATACGACAGGGGCAAGGGCCCAGCAGCATAGTGACCTAGAGGGTCTAGCAGAGGTATCCCTTTCTATATATTTCTTGAGTGAACCTTGTATGGTGAGGAATTATGTAAAGAAATGTAATAATTTATTTGCAAGTTCAGAAATGTAAAGTGTAATAAGTTTAATATTATGGTTCACTCCTGTATGCTTTCATTTCCGCTTAAAGTTGTTTATTGAATGAAAGTTTAAATTTATAGTGATTTTTAGTACTCTGATATTGAGCTTCCGCATACACTTGTTGTGTTATTATGGATGTTACCGTTCCTTTCGGGTAGAAAAAGGTTTTACCCGATTGGCGGGTCTGTTGGCGTGCCCGAACCGTACAAATTGGCGGACTCGGGGCGTGACAGATTAGAGTGGTATCAGAGCCTAGGAATAGTCCTAGGTGGTTAGCAACCTTAGGGAGACCCTAGGGATTAGCACGAGAGAGTGTGTGGATTTTGGGCGAAAGTACTTGATTGGGTTTTGTTGTTCCCAAAAAGGATGTTGGGACTGATCGAGGGCAACGAGCTTTCATTCTTCGAATATTACGTTGGGCGGCCGACAACGTAATGTTGGAGATGAAAAGGAGTACCCTCTTATACTTTCGCATGATTTGGTCGACGAGCCTTTTTGTCGGTATATGGACTGCGCGATGCTCAAATGGCTAAGTTTGGGCTGGTTGTTTCGTACACCACATAGGGAAACGCACCTGTTTGACTCGAGTCCCGAGAGGGCTCGGGGTCAAACGTGGTATACGAGTTGCGATAGCAGGTGACCGCACTTGTTGGAGTGGTCCAACAGTAGGTCAGACTTCTTGCCGTCGGCGGAAATTTTCCGCCGACAGGAAGACAGATTCCGACGCCTAAGAGTGGCGTCAGCATGACAGTTGGAGCAGATAGATAGGCTCCAGTGGCTGATAGCGCAGCAGCCTGAGGCTTGTATAAATGACGCATGAGTATACGGCGTCGCCGCATGTTGGGGCGACAGTAGAGAGGGTGGCAGTGGCCACCGAGCTTTTGTCAGTGCACCCCGCACCTTCAGCAGGGGGTATTATAAGCTTGTGTCAGCTAGTTTGTGGGCAAAGTGTGGTTAGCAAGGTCCAGTTAGAGACCGACTCACGAAGAAAATGGTGATCGCTATGTTGCGAGAACCAAGTAAGTATGTCCTAAAGGTTAGGGCAAGAAAGATTTATGGGCCTAGTGGCGAAAGTTCGCCCTGATGACGGTAGTGACCGTGTGGCATATCTTTGTGGCTAAATTGCCGCATTGTGGGGTTGGTGAGACCCGGGACAGGTTTCGAGATTCGGAAACCTCGCAAGAGAGCGAGAGTTTTGTGGCGCCGATCCAACGGATCAGCATAATGGCAATGATTGCCACCACTGGGTTTGCGTGTTAATCACCAGAGTTGGTGAGTGATCGTGGTGGTGCCTCAACCCAGTTGGGAGAGGTGTACAGGAGTCATGCGCGTGTTTAAGCAAGTTGCTTAGAATTTGGATTACGCAAGTTAGCGTGAGGGGGCGTAGGACGCCCAACTGTTTGGGTGCTCATGGAGCACAAGTATCATTTAGCCAGAGAGAGCTGATTAGGTGGCGTATTAGCCTTTGCCCAGTGTGGCCAGAGTTGATATAGAGAGTTTGGGTCGTGGATTGACGACTTGTTAGTTGAGTTTGCTCAGTGGAGCATAGTGGTCGCGTGGCGACGATTTGCGGGTTCGCTTAGGACGATCCGTGCCTGGACCATGTTTGTGGACTGTGGGCCTGTAGCCCAGTGGGCAGGCGCAGTCAGCTGTGAGAGACAGCGGCCCGAGACCTGATGGCGGGGCATGATAGAGATTTGGTCGGGACGGTAGTCCGAGCGATGACCCGGGAACGTGGGATGCCACGTGTGAGCATTGAGGCTAGTAGTACACTGAGGTTAGTACACTGAGAGTGAGATATGACCAGGCTGTAGAGCTAGTGGTGATTGAGGTATTGTAGCTCCTAGTGGGAGTATTGGTGTAGTAATCCTAAGTGAGGATCTACCCGTATGACGATTGGGTCTGCGTGCTAGTGAGAGCCATTGTATAGTGTTGGACTTGTTGGGCTATAGGCCCTATTGGATCGTGGTCTGTGGACCTATTAGTAGTCCGAGATGTCGGGTTAGCTGATACCCGTAGACTCAGAGCGCTAGTAGCGTGTGTAATAGCTGAGAGCTCGCGGATTGGCCTTGCCCTCCACATTAGGCAGAGGAGCGACCGGGAAATGCGGTAAGTGTAATTGGTTGCAGGTGCAGCCTCGTTATGAAAAAAAAAATGATGGCGGAATTAAAGTGAAAATTTCGCAAGTAAAGACTGGGTCATTCGTGACAACTGAGAGAGCAAGTGCTCGGCTGTGTCTGTCACCTATTTGGTGAAAGTGGCCAGACACCAAGCCTAAGTGTCCCGGAGTCGGGATAGGGATCCTGTAATGAGCTGCCCGCTCATGCGTGGGTGAGCTGGCAGTGTAATGCCAATCACGAGGTTCGGTGGGCCTGATAGCAAGGGCAAAGTTTTCCCCCTCTTGATGGAGTAAGAGTCGAGGTGTGACTCAAGTTTCGAGGACGAAACTTATTTTAAGGGGGGTAGGATGTAGTGAACCGGAATTTGGAATATAAATAAATGTAAATAAAATGGTATGAAATACTATTTTATTGAGTTAGAAAGGTACAGGATGACCTGAAAATGAATTGGGCCCAAATCGGGATTAAAATAAGATATCTAGAATCTTATATGAGAAAGTGGGCCCAGATTGTAAGTGGAAAATTTACAGTCTCAGAAAATTCTGAGAAAATTTCGGGAGCTCCGTAAATATGTTTTAAGGCCACAGTGAAAGTTTCGCGTTGATCGGACACCCGGATTGAGAGAACGGGCTCCGCCAGCGAATTCAAAGACAGTGGGACTTTTGGCAGAACAAAAAGGGTCCCAACTGAAAAGTTTAAGTACCATGAGGTAAATTAAGTTAAACTGTGGCTGCCCGTCAAAATTGAGCGAAAACGGGCGAAGAACGGGCGAGAACGGACGAAAACGGGCGAAACTGGGCTTGGGCCCAAGTTTCGGGCGCCCGAAAGTGAGTTCCGGGCGCCCGGAAGCTACTGTAGCACACCCGGTTTTCGGGCTGCAGTGAACCGGGTTCGGGCACTGTAGCGAACCGGTTACTGTAGCAGCCCGGTCCGAAGGGGGTGCGCCCGGAAATTACTGTGCGCGCCCGGAAAGTACTGTAGCAGGTGGGCTTTCGGGCTGCAGTGAACCGGGTTTGAGCACTGTAGCAAACCGGTTACTGTAGCAGCCCGGACCGGATTGAGGTTACGCCCGGAAATTACTGTGTGCGCCCGAATGTTACTGTAGCAGCGCCCGAATCCCGAGTGGCACGGATCCCGAGGCATCGGGCACGGATCCCGAGGCATCGGGCACGGATCCCGAGGCATCGGCACGGATCCCGAGGCACGGGCGCGAATCCCGAGGCGCGCGTGGTGGGTGAGGACCGCCACGTGGCGCCTCCTCATTGGTCGGTCTGACCGAGGGAGCGTGGGCGTGCGCGGGGAATACGCGCGGACCCTGACGCGGCGTCAGCGGGGACGCCACGTGGCGTCTCCCCATTGGCCGCAGCGGCCGAGGCGCAGGCGTGCGCGGGGAAGGCGCGCGGGCCCTGGCGCGTGTCAGCGGGGACGGCCACGTGTCGGCCTCCCATTCGCTGGTCAGCGCGACGCGACGCGCTGACGCGACGGGGCGCAGCTACCGCAGGCGGTAGTGCGGTCCACGTGGCGGCCTCCCATTGGCCGCCACTGTTCGTTGGTCGCGGTGCATGGGTCCACGGCCACGTGTCGGCCCCTGGTTGGCCGAGCGTGGTGACGTGGCGCTGAGCTGGCGCAGGCGTGGACGCGTAGACCGCGGCGGGCCGGTTACTGTAGCCGCCCGGAAACTTTCGGGCGCCCGAAAGGGTGCGCCCGAAAGTCCGGAAATGGCCTATTTAGGCCCAAATCGCCCCATTCTTCCTCCTTTTTCCCCTTTTGGGCTTCACCCGAGCGTGCGGGAGAGGGAGAAGGCGATTTTCGCCGGGGTCTTCGAGGGCGCACGAGCACGCCGTGGACTCCGTGGAGCGCGCGAGTTGCTCCAAAAAGGCTAATGGGCACAATGGGCGTCACGGCATTGACAAGGTAGGCCCCGTGTGTCGTTCTTGCGGTATTTTTGGCACAGTTTCTACATTTCCTTTTGGACTTTGGATTTGACCCCTTTGCCCACGTGCGTGCTAGGGACCAAGTTTTACTGTGCCGTTTTACTGCGCGAGTTTCGCGGGCATTTTGGGCGCGCCTCGTTTTGCGTACCGCTCGTGAGGATATGCACCGTTTTGCGTGCGGATTCGACAAGTATGCGCAGTTTTGAGCGTAGGCTCGGGAAATATGCATCGTTTTGCGTGCAGAGTTGGGAAAAGGAACATGCACCGTTTTGCGTGCCACCCGAGGTACGTGCTCCGTTTTGCGTGCAGATTGGACTAACGGGCACCGTTTTGCGTGCAGACTCTAACAATACGCCTCGTTTTGCGTGCAGGGTCCGAAAAGTATGCATCGTTTTGCGTGCAACCCTACAGTGGGGTGTGCACCGTTTTGCGTGCCCATATGGGGTACGTGCTCCGTTTTGCGTGCGGGTTGGATCAATGCGCGCCGTTTTGCGTGTAGAATCTAATGGTTTGCATCGTTTTTCGTGCAGGCTAGGAAAAAGATGTGCACCGTTTTGCGTGCAACCCTACAGTCAGACGTGCACCGTTTTGCGTGCAGATTTGAGGTACGTGCACCGTTTCGCGTGCAGGTCGCGTTGTCGCGCATGGTTTTGCGTGCCGGTTAAAGTGGCGCGCACCATTTTACGTGTGGGTTATTAATTTAATAACGTGCTCCGTTTTGCGCACAGGTTTGGTGGACGTACACCGTTTTGCGTGCGGACTCAAGGGATGTGCACCGTTTTGCGTGCAAGCTTGAGGGAACAAGTGGACTCGCGCGGAGACCAATTGCAAGTGTCTACAAGCAATTGGGTACACTACAAGGTGGGGGATTCTGCCGAAATTGGGTGACCTCTCCCCTTGCTCCTTTGCTTTTTGATCTAGAAGCATGATAGTAGCCTGTTAGAGGCGTTAGGTAATTATGATTAAGATTGCATGTGTAGATGGATTCAGATGAAAAAGTGCAACTGTTGGTTGCCAGAGATAGAGGAATATATGTGCATGTGCAAATGGACACAGAGGAAAAGAGCAACTGTTGGTTGCCAAAGATATATGATGAATATGCATGCGTAGAGACAATTATTAATTATGGATGAGTTGAAAATAATTGTATGCATGAAATAGATTAGCTATTTATAATTGTGATCATGTTAGGGTATAACCCTAGGAATCATGTGACATAAGGGAACAAGACTTGTTGGTAGTAAGACTAGGAGAAAACCTAGTTTAGGGGTTTGACGAGTGACATCGAACATAGGAGTTATCCTAGGGAGGACGAGTGGCATGGTCTTAGGTGATAACCTAAGGACACTGGATAGAGTGATCAACATAGAGTCAGAGAACTCTAGGGTGTATATGGCATGGAACTTAGGTAAAGAGAACCTAAGGAGAATTAGTGATCAACATAGAGTCAGAGAACTCTAGGGTGATATGGCATGGAACTTAGGTAAAGAGAACCTAAGGAGAATTAGTGTTCAACATAGAGTCAAGGAACTCTAAGATGAGTATGACATGGATCTTAGGTAAAGAAAACCTAAGGTGAATTAGAGGTCAGCATAGAGTCAAGTTGACTCTGGGATTCAGTAAGGAATCAAGAGAATGGAACAATGGATCAAATGTGGAGATATGAAAGGGAAAACAGGAAAGTAGAGTCATGTAATTCTAATATAACAGTGGAACATGCAATTAGAGTCAGTGTAACTCTAAGTTAATAGTGGAACAGGAAAATAGAGTTAAGTTAACTCTAGGATTCAATGAGGAATCAGGAAAAATGGGATAAGATCCCAGGGTTAAAGAGTTTAACAGATATAACCCTAGAAAGTCATAGGGTGTATGGGCAAATGGACAATAACTTTAACTTCAATTTGAGTTAAATAAATGAAGGTGAAATGTTTAAGAGTCCAGGTGACTCTCTAGCTACCCTTGTGGCAAGACCGTGGGTAAGAGATGAAAAAGTGATTAATAAGCAAGACAATCAAATTGTTCAAGATAGAGCTAAAATTGGTTAATAAGCAAGACAAGCAAATTGCTTAAGATAAAGAGAATAAAAGAGGATATTAATGACGCCTTCGAATTTGAGACTCGTCAAGTGGAGCAGGACTCCCTGGGCAGTGACCCGTCGGACGAGGTACTTTCGAAGGGCTAAAAGTGAAAGCAAGGAGCTAAATGCTCGAAGAAAAGAGAAAGTGAATTGCCAGTGGCAAAAAGGGAGCTATAAGCTCGAATAAGAAAGGAAAGCAAGTGTTCAAAAGCAAAGAGGCTAAGAACTAAAATAAAAAGAGAAAGAAAAAGAAAAGAAAGAAAAATTAAAGATAAAACGGGCGTACCTCCGGGGGTGAACGTACAACGGTCAGGAGTTGGACAGGGTCCCTCTCCCGGGCAGCGACCCGTATGACTGGTAGATAGAGTACTCTTGTCAGAGTTGGGCAGTGACCCTATCGGGCAGTGTCCCGTATGACAAGTCCCCCCGGCAGGACGGGGTAACACTTGCGAGTGTTATCGGCAACCTTAGAAATCTTATCTTATGGTAGCAAGACTACCGGGCTCGGGCCCGTTGGATAAGAATTTCTGAGGGTTAACTTGAACTAAAGCACCAGAATCTAAAGAATAAAGAAAAATAGAGTGGCCAAGGTGGCCGGGTTAGTTTGACCCTGTATACAGCGGCATAGTGGCCGAGTTGGTGCTTAGCAGCCTAGCGTGGCTAGACAAGAGTAGTGATGGTTGGTGATTAGACACAGATAGTGTAGTGTAGTGATATGTTATATTGCATAGCTGCATTTTGATATTGAGGATTTTAGTTTCCTAGCACTATTATTATTGCTTCCATTGGACCAAGTGGTGTAGGACACTTCTCTCTCGGTGGTTGAACCCACTGGGAACTCGTCGGAGTTCTCACACCCCTTGGGTGACCCCCCCCACAGGTTCGGGAATGGATGCAGCGGTCGAGACAGATCAGATGCAGACGACAGCGAGGCATACGACAGGGGCAAGGGCCCAGCAGCATAGTGACCTAGAGGGTCTAGCAGAGGTATCCCTTTCTATATATTTCTTGAGTGAACCTTGTATGGTGAGGAATTATGTAAAAGAAATGTAATAATTTTATTTGCAAGTTCAGAAATGTAAAGTGTAATAAGTTTAATTTATGGTTCACTCTTGTATGCTTTCATTTCCGCATTAACTGTTATTGAATGAAAGTTTAAATTTATAGTGATTTTTAGTACTCTGATATTGAGCTTCCGCATACACTTGTTGTGTTATTATGGATGTTACCGTTCCTTTCGGGTAGAAAAAGGTTTTACCCGATTGGCGGGTCTGTTGGCGTGCCCGAACCGTACAAATTGGCGGACTCGGGGCGTGACCATAGACCTATCCTCCTCGAAGCAAGGGCCATCAGCTCCAGCACCAGCAGCACAAGCAGAAACAACAGCAAACAGCAGTTCAACCTCAGAGGATGACGCCTCTGTAACGTCAATTTACCGTGCGAACAAACAACGTCTTTCGTTTGGAACAAAAGCGCATGTGAAAAGCAATCACTAAGATCTCTACAGACATGGACACACATTTCTGCCGCCCAGGTGACTTGAAAAGGAAATACACACTCTTGCCAATTGGTGTGAAGAAGATTTTCAACAAACGGGGTTGTAGTAGCTCTTCTGCGATAACGAATCGAGGACTTTATCAACTTTTTGTTGTTCTAATGCCTTCTTTTGCAGGTTTTTATTATAGTTCTAGTTTTTACAAAACTTTGCACTCCCTTCTTTTTAATTTTGGCGACTTTCTGTGACCCAAAAAGGGGGAGAGACACTTGAAACACTTGAACTTGAAAGTTTGGAGAACTTGAACACTGAAAATTGAACTTTGAAGGTAAAGGTGAAGGAAGTTGATCATGCCCCGACTAACTAGTTGACCAACTATTTGGGCATGTAATATCACTAACAAGTTGTTTGATCAACTGACATATTTGTGAAAACTTGTTAGAAATCTAATGACATTTGAACTTTAAGGATTAATGATATGTAAATCCTGATGCTTATTCTCATACATATTGATAATTAATTCATGGTGAGTAAAACTCTATCTCTCTGATTGTTATTTGAATAATTTAAATTGTTGAGTATCTAAACAATTTTTTTTGTCAAGAATTATCTTTTGCAGAGCGTTCAAAACGTCTAAGTCTAGAGTTTGTTAAAGGAGTTTAATCTCTCTATTCATTTTTATTGGATCATTCATGTAAAATTTTGTTGTATGGTGATAGCAACAAAAATATCTTTTTAAATTTTTAAGTGGACTTTTTGTTTTGTCACGACAACCGCCAAAGGG
>CM054941.1:8443640-8528422 GCA_029168755.2 Tillandsia fasciculata | reverse complement strand
GGGATGGCACCACGCGTCCCCACGCCCGCGCTCCGCGCCGCCCGCGCACGCGCGGCGGTGGTAGGCGCCCACCAATCGGGGCACGCCATGTGGCAGCGGGGTGCACGGTAAGGTGCACGCGCCGCGCGTTGTGCTGGGTATCCTGCACCCGCCACCCAACCGTCGTCGGCCTAGGCCAATCCCGAACAGCATCAATCTTCATAGGGTCCACTGCCACTCCCACGGCTGAAACCACATGGCCTAAAAATGCAACCTCCCGAAGCCAGAATTCGCACTTCTTAAACTGGGCATACAACTTCTTCTCTCTCAGAAGCTGTAGTACTATCCTCAAGTGCTCCTCATGCTCCACATCACTCCAGGAGTAAATCAGAATGCCATCAATAAACACCACAAAAAACCGGTCCAAGTACGGCTGAAATATCCGGTTCATTAAATCCATAAATGCGGCAGGGGTATTAGTCAATCCAAATGGCATCACCGTAAACTCATAATGTCACGCCCCGGGATCGAAACTGCGACCCAGGCCTGCCAACAGATCCGCCCGCCATATTGGAAGCCCCGTATAACGAAGCATCTAACCTGCAAAAAAAAAGGATACTATAGCTATACAGATATCAGAGCTGAAAAGTAAACTACTTAAATAAGAAATAATACAACTCCAAAAGTACAAGTCTGAACCTCATTACAAAAGTCTCTCAAAAATAAAACTCTCAAAAGTAACTAACAACAATAATCCAGCAGACTGTATTACTAAGCTCCAATAAAGGGGTACAGCTATACTCCAAAGAGGGTAGGGAACTAGCTCGCGATCCCTCACCTCGATCAGCAACAGAAGGATCAGCAACACCCGTAGAGGACTCTGCAAAACAAAGGAGAGGAAAGAGGAGGGGAGGGGGAAGAACCCCCCACGGGTGTGAGAACTACACCAACACGTAGTTCTCAGTGGGTACCGCCACCAAGCCCGACGGTCTGCCCACTAAGTCTACTAGAGGCATAAGATAACAGGAAAACTGTACTAATAAAAGGTAAGCTGGAAAAAAATCTACAGCTATCATGCCTCTATCTACAATGCTGAATGGGTGATACAGATGAAATGATGCATCGACTCTAACCAAATACTCAATCAACCCAATCACAGTGACTGCCACATGGGGTCCAGTCAAACCTGCGCCCACCTACGCCATTACATCCACGGAGGACTAGACTACGTAGGGCGTCCGTGACTGCCTAAAAAAAGCCCAGCCAAAGGGACTGCGTCGACAAGTCGCGATAGCAAAGTAACAGGCCTAGCTCCGGAGTGGCACTATAACGACCCAGCCCACTAGCAATAATAACTCGTTGGGCCCAAACCACAGCCCAAAATGCTTAAGCCCAGTTATTATTACTAGTGACCATGTCTCATATAAACCCAATCACAATTCCATCCACATCCGATGTGGGACTATTAGGGGCGTCACAGACTCCCCCCGTTTAGGCTTGACGTCCTCGTCAGCCCAAACACACACACAGCAGTCCAAGATCACCAGGCGATGTGAGACTCGTCTCGCTAGCCTTGTCATCTAGACCCAAACTCAGCCGAGACTCGCCGCACACTTTCGGCTGGTTATTGGCTCCGATACCAAATGTAACGACCCAGCCCACTAGCAATAATCACTCGTTGGGCCCAAACCACAGCCCAAAATGCTTAAGCCCAGTTATTATTACTAGTGTTCATGTCTCAAATAAACCCAATCACAATTCCATCCACATCCGATGTGGGACTATTGGGGGCGTCACAAGCACTCGACGGGTGCGACCCAACCGAGGAAAGTATCCGTGCATCTCTGTCGAGCTCAAAATGGCTCATACAGGCTATAGTCCAATCCACGATCAACAAGATCGACAGTACCCAAATCACCTCTCTAACTCACAGTCAACCCAACGGCTCCCAAAAAAGGACATCAACTCAACATGCAAGCTCACTAGCTGGGTATACTCCCCAGCCGACAACAATGAAGGGTCCGGGAACCCTGAAGACTAGAACCTACAACCCAAATCAAACAAGAACAGGCTCTAGGCATAGCCTCTCGTTGTTCTCGACCCAAAGAAAAAGGCAGCCCGTAGAACCTAGACCACTCGAATCCTCTCGAGTGAGGAAGCTTACAGGAAAGATGTGACATTTATTACTGAAAACCATTTTTCACTCAAACCCGCGCGGGGTGAAGACTAAAAGTAGTTCCTTTTTGTAAAACCATCTTGATTTGAGGAAAATCCATTTTTAATGATTTTTAGTTCTTTTAGGAAAAACAGTTAGAAAACAAGTTTTATTCCCAACTCCGAAGGGCTGATGCCTTCATCCAATCAGACAAGAACAGACTCCGGCGACCCTTCGATGTTTGGAAGAAAATCATTGGTTGACTAAAATCATGTGTGTCCAAAAAGGTTCTAGGTTCAAGGTCCTGCTATCACTAGTATACACCACTAACACAGTGGCGACACATAAATCAGAGAAACACGACATCCCGGGACCATCGTTTACCCAAACGGCTCCCGCCACAGATATAAGACTAGCTACCTCTACCAGACTGCACTCTACCCCAAGCACGAGTGTAACATGCATCCTACACTAGAAAATATATTCCGACCACTCGGCCCACTACCCGGGCGAGGAAAACACTATGTCCAGGATTAGAATGTAAAGTGTGGATGTCTAAAGCATAAATGAACCTAGCCCAAGTGAGGGTTTTCTACTAGTCTGATTTACACATGCAAACATATGACATGGTGCTAGGTCAAGTTCCAATAATAGCATTTAGTTTAACTAACGCAAGATCAGGGAACATTAACCAACATGAATTCAATAACAACACAGGAAAGACAACATCTCTCTCTCTAACATGCATTCTAACATATCTCACAATCATGCATGCTTTCTATACAATAGAATTAATGAACCGTCCACCGGTTTTGGAGACAAAGTAGCCCACCTGAAGTGCACGTCAATCCAAGATCCAAATAGGCTGAAACTGAACGGGGACAAATCCTCGGATTCCCACGATTCCAACGGGCTCAAAAACACCGAAAAAACTCCTCCTGGGTACAAAGATATGGTCCAAACATTGCAATAAGCAAAAATTCCCACAAACACACACTGCTGTAAAATCAGTCCAGAAAATGCTTAAATACCACCTGCGAGATAATCTCCAAAAATTCTAATAAAAATACGACGGCGATCCTCGCGAAGAGTAGATGTCAATCGAGTTCTCATAGGCAGAAATCCGATACCCGTGTAGAGATAAAAATCCGATAAGCATCCGCTGTCCAGAAAAACCACCAGCAGGAAAGGGGTTCAAATATGTTCCAGAAACCCCAATAAAAACCCAAAACTGAGAGGAGTAGAAAACATAAAAAACGGAGATCTACCTCTTGTGGAATCGACACCGCAAAAAATTGTTCAAAAAATCCTTCGGAGTAGCTCTGTGGACCTCGTGGACCGAAACGCGACGGAAATGGGCCACCGAAGAAGAAACGTCGCACTGCGTCGAATCGCCGAAGTCATCGATGCCGCGCCCTCCGAAAATTCTGAAACTCCCTCGAGAGATGCAGCACAAGATGATCAACAAGGTTGCTTGAGGGCTTTGTCACAGCTGGGCTCGGGAAAAGGGTCCAAAAGCTCAAGAAAGGGGGCTATTTATAGCCCAAGCCCACCAAAGGGAGGCCTCGGATTCGGGCGCAAGAATCGGGCGCCCGAATCCGGCCCGGCCCAAGAAACAGTGCCCGAAACGCCCTCGTTGCGCCAAGTGTCCTGCCCGCGCCCCACGCGCCCAGCGCACACGCGCCCGCCAATCGCGGTGCGCCGCGTGGCAGCGCGGTCCACGGCGGGGACCATGGGCCGCGGTTCACGGCGGCCCAACCAGGTCGCTGCGCCCGCCAATGGGTGGGCGACACATGGCCCTGCGGGGTCCACTGTGCGCCACGCCCAACGTGAGATGCGCGTGGTCGCGCGTGCGTTGACCCGCCAATCCGCGCGCGCCACGTGGCAGCTCCCTCCGCTGGCTGCTCCCGGTGCACGCCAAGTGGCCTTGGACCGGCCCACCCGAGAAATCGGCCCGTTGGCCCATTTCGCCCGAAAATAGCCGATTTCAACGTTTTCGCGTGCTGAGTCCGTGTTTGGCATCGTTTGACACACAACGAGCTCGATACACCAATAATGGGTGTTTTCTCACGCCGACCACCCAGACAGGTCGTATGAAAAAATCGGGACACCACATTCTTCCCCACTAAAAGAAAGTTTCGTTTCCGAAACTAAAACACACCATAAACACAAAACCAACCCGACTAAATCTAACCGAAGTACGCCAACACAACCAAACAAGAAAGTAAAGGCCCACCATCATGAACGTCATCAACTCCAACTCTCTATTTAGAAAACAGTTGAAAATAGCGAAAAGTCCAAAAATTCCGAAAGGCCGGTGCCTTCGCCCAAATCAAACAAGAACAGGTTCGGGCATTGTCTCCATTTCTGGAGTAGCCTTTCGAAGTTTTCGTTCGGTCCAAAAGTTTCAGCATAAAGGCGAGAAAAAAAAGGAGAGAAGTGTTGAAGCTGTTCCTGCTGTGGCGACAAAATAAAAGCTACGATCTAACCAAGACCTCCAAGGACACAACCTATAGTCCTAATCGTCACATCAGCTCAAGAGGTGGCGTCTGTCCATTGCCACTGAAGCCATCACTGTGGGAAGGGTACTTCGGCATTCTGTGAGAATGAACTCCTGCTGTCCAACTCGCGGAAGGGTCACTGTTCTCATTCCACAATCAGTTGTTGCATGATAGCGCGCCAACCGGTCCATCCCGTGTGCTCAATCAGAGTCTTGGAACTGCCACTGAACCTCATGTCCGTCGATAAAGTTCCACGTCTCACCCGTACTGATCGTGCTCCACAATCCTCCTCTACTCGCAGGATACCGTCAAGAATCAAACCGCTAATGCGTGTAGTGATAAACCTATCTCTTACCCATGCAGAGATGCAAATGCTTTGCTAACATATGCAGGAAAAAGCGGCGGTACTGAAATGCTCAAGCTCAGCTGGCTATAAGTAAAATCATTCCTGCGACGACACGATCCACTGCCGGGTGGCCCTCCACCTGGGCTGCGTAAACTCGCCCACCGGGCGCTGAAGGTCATCGCTGCCTCGTCTGTCTCGACGTCGTGGTCCAATCTGTCTGGCGGTATACCGAGGGGCGTCCGCTTCCTAAACAGGCAAGGGGGGTGCTGTCGCGATAGGTCGCACTGATATAAAATGGCTCATGGGCAAGCTGCTCGGAAATGTCCTAACTCTCCACATAGGAAGCACCATCCCTGCCTCTTGTCATGCCCCAGGGGTTTCATTCAGCGGAAACAGTCAACGAAAAAGGTTTGTTTTGCGTATAAATTTTTTTTTTTGAAATTCCTTCCTCCCCGGTGCGTGCCCAGACCCGCCGCATACACAGATTCACCCTGCAAACGGACAGAGTTTCCTCTGTATATGCACGGCGTCGCGGCTAATACAACATGCAATCATAGTAGTTTATTCAATCACAACAGTTCTCAACACATACACATACACAACTGAACAGTTCTCAAGGCCGATCAACTTGAAAGGATAAATCCACAGTTTTAAAAGCGTGCCCACCCGGCACCCAGATTTCTAAAATAGTTTCGAAAACCATAAATCCACAGAGTTTCTAAAACAGTGCCCACACGACACTCAGGTTTTGAAATCCGTTTTCTAAATCCATAAATCCACAAGGTTTTGAAAACGGTGCCCACACGACACCCAAATTTTTTGAAAATGATTTTCACAATTCTTTTTCTTTTTCTTTTTTTTTTTTGAAAACGGCCGAACAGAGATAGGAAACAAAACTCAACATCCACATAACTAGAGAGTAAAGTACCCACATCCACACCGACCCCACAAGGGTATCGAGAACCACACAATAGTCTACAAGTAGTAAGTGAAATGCGAAAGAAAGGAGAAAAATACAGTCTGGGGTCTCAATGGACCCGAAAAGCTCCTGACTCGGCCTCACCGTCGCCTAGCTCTCACCCCTGAAGGACCTGTCACGGAGTGGGAAGTCAACGACACGATAATAATAATAAGGAAAGCAGGATAAAGAAAGTACATCCAACCGTAAACTATTCGGAGCAACCACCCTCCCAAAAAGGGAAAACCACGAACCCCTGCATAACCTAAGCCGGGCACCTGCCCCGGCAACCCAACCGAGCACCTACCTCGGTAAACCACGTCGAGCACCTTCCCCGACGGGTCGCACCGCTCACACCTCGGCGCCTCAAAACCCCCCACCTGCGGGGGGCCCCACTACATCACCTCATGGGTTTACACGGGTCATAGACCACTTTTCCGGAAAAGCGCACCCTTTGCGGTGGCCAAACCGCGGGTGCGCGTGTCGCAGCCTCGAGCATAGTAACCAAGAAACAATGTATAACCAAAGAGCGAGAACCATAGAGACTATCAGCATTAGCACAGTTAAACATATAATTAACAAAGTCACAAATATCGGATGCCCTACGCTAAGTCTCAAAATAAAAACCCACCTGTCTCGTGTGGTGATCAGCGCGCTACTACTCAGCGTCTTGGTGTGCTCCCCGGACCTACACAATCCCACTGCAAAGAAGTCAGTAACTCGAAAACCCCCAACGAAGACCAAGGAGCAACAGACCCTCCTGGTCGGTCGCGGAACGCGGCGTGCGGATCGGCGGCGGCGGCGGCGGCGTCCCGAGTCGGGGACAAGGCATGGACGGCCCACAAGCGCGCGCGGCCTACGCGGCATCCGACCCCGCGCGGGCGTGCGGCCCGCCTGCGCGGGCAGCCCTGCGCGGCTCCAGACCCTGCGCGGGCGTCCCGCCTGCAGGCGGCCCCGAGCGGCGCCCGGCCCTCGCGGCGTGCTGCCCGCATGCGCGGGCGGCCCCGCGCGACGCCCAACCCCGCGCGGGCAGCCCCGCGCAGCGCCAGACCCGCGGGGGCGCCCGGCCTACAGGCGGCCCCGCGCGGCGTGCTGCCCGCATGCGCGGGCGGCCCCGCGCGGCGCCCGGCCCGCGCGGGTGAGCTGCCCGCAGGCGCGGGCTGCCCCGCGCGGGGTGCCCTGCCTGCGGGTGGCTCGCCCTCCCCCTTCGCGCGCGTTGGGCGCCCTGCGACCGGATCGGGAAATCCTCCCCTCGCGGTAAGAAAGAAAATCGAAGAAAAACAAGATAACCACGCACCTCGGTTTCGTCGGCGAAGGATGAAGGAGAAGGATCGTCCCATTCGCGCTTGCCAGATTCCGCAGGAAATGCGATCGTCCTTCCTTCTCCCCGATCACGATGCCTCGGTTCTCCACGCCGACCGCTAAAGGGAAGAAGAACTGGGGATCGGGTTCCTCGCACGCTCTCAGAGGTGACCTAATGCACAGGGCAAGAGGAGTGGAAAATAAAACCCTAAGCCCCAAATCACGAATTAATTCGATCGGTCGAAATGAGGAATGGGAATGAACCCAAATCCCCGACTAAAAGAACTTGATAGTTCGGGTGCGAACCAGGGTCCGGTTTGCCTCGAAAAATGTGCTGATCGTCCGGACGGCTAGCAACCTTCAGAAATTTATTCTGGGAGATTCCGGGGTCGGAAATCAGATCCGATCGCTCCACCGTTCTCCATTTCGCGAGCTTTATCGCCTAAAGATACCCGCGAGCCCCGATGGTCTGCCCAGAAAGAAAAGTGGATTAATAACCCATCCGCCGGACCACTAAAAGAGGTGCGAAATTAAATAAATCAAATAAAAAGATTCCGAAAAATAATTAATGAAGGCGGTTACTACACCACTCACCTCTTAAAAACGAGTTTCGTCCCCGAAACTCAACTCTGGGTCGCGGTGAAAAGATTGGGGTAGCACTCCCTCATTTTTGACTCCAGCTCCCAAGTTGCTTCTCGCTCCTCATGGTTGCTCCATAGCACCTTCACGTAGGGGATGGCTCGATTTCGCAGTGTTTTTACTTTTCCTTGCTAGGATCCGCACTGGGGTTTCCTCGAAGCTCAAGTCCTCCTTAATTTCGAGAGTAGAGACATCTAGAACATGTGATGGGTCGGGAAGGTATTTCCGGAGCATCGAAACGTGGAACACGTCGTGGACTCGGTCGAGGTTTGGTGGTAGGGCAAGGCGGTAAGCCACCGGGCCAATGCGCTCCAAGATCTCGAACGGCCCTACAAACCGTGGGCTCAACTTGCCCTTCAGCCCGAAACGCTTAATTTCCTTGGATAGCGAGACTCGTAATAACACGTGCTCTCCCACTTGGAATTCCAAGTAGCGGCGCCTCTGGTCTGCATAGCTCTTCTGTCGACTCTGGGCGGTCAGTAAGCGCTGTCTGATGAGGCGTACCTTTTCTTTAGTTTCTTCCACTAAGTCGGGTCCCAAGAACCTCCGTTCCCCTAAGTCGTCCCAACAGATCGGGGATCGGCAACGTCTCCCGTATAAGGCTTCATAGGGCGCCATTTGTATGCTGGCCTGGTAACTGTTGTTGTAGGCGAATTCCACGAGGGATAGGTAGCGTGACCAACCGACCCCCAAGTCAAGTACACAGGCGCGAAGCATGTCCTCTAGAGTCTGAATCACCCGCTCAGACTGTCCGTCCGTCTGGGGGTGGAAGGCTGTGCTGAACTGTAGTTTGGTCCCCATGGCCCGCTGTAGACTCTGCCAAAAATTCGAGACAAAACGCGTGTCTCTATCCGAGGTGATCGACGCTGGCACCCCATGCAATCTCACGATCTCGCTGATGTAGACTTGAGCTAACCGATCTCGGGTCCATGTTGTATGAATCGGCAGGAAATGTGCTGATTTGGTTAATCGGTCCACTATGACCCAGATTGTGTCGTGCCCCTGCTGTGAACATGGGAACCCAGTGACGAAATCCATGGTGATCCGATCCCACTTCCACTCTGGCACCGGTAAAGGCTGCAACTTTCCCGCTGGTCGTTGGTGCTCGGCCTTTATCTGTTGACAGACCAGGCAGTGAGCTACATGTCGTGTCACATCTCCATTCAGTTTAGGCCACCAGAAGGTCTGCTTGAGGTCCCTGTACATCTTCGTGCCTCCCGGATGCGCCGCATATGGGGCGCGGTGTGCCTCTGCCAAAATTTCCTCCTTCAATTCTGACGAATCCGGCACGCAAATCCGCCCGCAAAACCGTAGGGTGCCGTCGCCTTCCACCGAAAAATCTTCTCCTAGTTCAGGGAGATCTTGTCTCGCACGAGCTGTAAGTGAGGATCGGTCTGTTGCCTCTCCCGGATTTTCTCGAACAGTGTAGGCTTGACTATCAAGGTTAACAGTCGTGCGACCATGCCCACTGGTACCACTTCTAACCTCAAACGTGAGAACTCCGCTATCAAGCTGCTCTGCTCAGTTAACTCGCCTACAGACGTCCCCTCCTGTTGCCCCTTCCTGCTCAAAGCGTCTGCCACTGTGATGACCTGGATCTCCGCAGAGCTGTTGCGGTGCGTTGGGGTGGCCATTGGAGGCCTACGTGGCGTGCGGGAGGTGTTTGGGGCACGATTGGACACTAGTGTTGGACTTCGGACTTAAATGGATCACGTGGGTGATCGGTTGGCCCCGTCGGATCTCTGGAAGTGTTCTCGGGCGAAACGGATATTAAGATTGGGCTCGGCGCGAAATTTGGACTAAGAATACCTTTCCGGGGGCATTCGGCAATTTTTAGAGTGAGAATTTGGCGAAACGGACGTCAAATTCGGATTCAGCGCGCGAAAACGCTTCAGATGGACTATTTACTTGATTTTTCCGGGCTCGGGTTACTGTTCACGCCGGAACAGTGTTCCCGGCGGCCGGCCGGCGGCGGCGGCGGCGGGCAGCGCCGGCGGGCGGCGGCGGCGGCGGGCAGCGCCGGCGGGCGGCGGCGCGGCCTCGGGCAGGCGGCACAGGGCGGCGCGCGGCGCGGGCAGGGCGCGGGCAGCGCGCGGGCGCGCGGGCAGGCGGGCGGTCCACGCGGCGGGCGTGCACCAAGGCGGGGACACGTGGCACTCTCTTATTGGCTGGCTCACGGTAGACGGTCTACGGAGTATTTTTAGTGGCTCACGGTTCATGGTGCACCGGACGTGACACGTGGCAGGATTTGGTTGGTTCGGTGTTCAGAGGTTCGTGCACCAAGTGCACCGGTCAGAGGCAAGACACGTGGCGCGCTCCTATTGGGCGGTCAACTGTGCGGGCAGGAGGGCAGCGGGCGCAGACTGTGCGGGCAGGCGCGGCGGTACTGTTGGTCGGGGACGCGTGTCGACTCCCGGAGGTGGCCACGCGGCGTTGTAGGAGTGGGGGATTCGGCTGTTGCCTGTACGGGGGACGCGTGGCAGCATCTGAGGCGGGTCGGACGGATCGCGGGATCCCGTCCGACGGGGCAAGCTGGGACGGGCCGCACTGTGCGCGCCCGAAAGTTTGGGCCGGGCCGCACTGTGCGCGCCCGGAAACTTTCGGGCGCCCGAAAGTTGGGACCCAGATGGCATTTCTTCAATTGTTTGGGAGGCCTATTTAAACAGCCCGAGCCCCATTCAGCTCACCTTTTCCACCATTTCCGAGCCTCATCTTACCAAGGTGTCTTCAGCAAAGTTGCTCCCCTTCGAGTTCTCCATCTTCTGGTGAAGTTTGAGGATTTGTGGTGGCACGCACTTCGAGATTTGGATTTTACGGCGCGGCGCGACGTTGCATTCCTGGGTTCTTCTTCGGCGCAGCGACAGTGTTTTAGCTCTCCCGAGCTACCCCGACAGTATTTTCAGCGATTCTTGCGCCATCGTCTTCACGACAGGTAGGGCTACGTTTCTTGTTTCTACTGGTTTTTCCCCATTCCGAGGTTTTCATGGGTTTTTCGGGTCATCTTGTGACCTCATTTTCTGGGGTGGAGTTTTGGACAGCAGTTCGGTATTTCGGCGATATCTCCGCAACCGGGCATCGGATTGGGGTGATTCAAAAGGGGATTTACATCTACGCATCGCAAGGAGTCTCCCTGAATTTTCTTGGATTTCCTAGAATTTTCTCCGAAGGTGAGAAACCCCTTTTTACAGAACTTTGTAGCACAGTTTTTAGGTGAAAGTATTGTTCGGGGTGGTCCTCTTGTCGATTTTGGTTCTCAGCATAGGAAAATCGTGTGGGAACGTGCAGGTAGTCGTTTCGACCGGTTCGTCGCGAGGATCGTGACGGTATTTTTCCTGGAATTTCTAGAGCAGATCTCGCAGGTGAAAAAGGCAAAACTGTGGACTGATTGTATTATTGACAGATTTCGGTGTGAGCATTGTATGTTAATTGTGCTTGTTCTTTTGGGGTATTTTGTGCAGTACCGTGGTGATCGTTGAGACCGGGCGCGGACTTCGCTGTTGGGATCAGGATTTAGCGCTCGAGGTGGGCGGTTGTTTCTTGCCTCTATTTTGACATGCTCACTAGGAATATTAGAGTGATCCCCTTTATTGGACATCTTGATTAATCATGATCGGGGTTGGGTTTATGCATGCCGGTGTGGGAATAGGGTTGCTTTGATAGCGGTTAACCTTGCATGTGGAATGGAATATTTATGTTGGACTATTTGATTATCCTGTTGATGGTACTACTTGAGGATAGACGACATGCGTAGGTGGAAACTGTTAATGATTAATGCCTTTAATTATATTTCCTTGAGAACACTTGCATGCTTGTATGGACATCTAGATAGGCCATCTTTTATTGCTACACTATCATATTGGGATTTGACTTAGGAGAAACCATGATTGCCTTCTTTCTCCTTCTTATTTAGACTTTCGAGTCATGTTGCTCGGGTTCGAGCGGGGGTTTGGGATAGTGTAGCCGGGACCTTGGGGTCGGAGACAGGGTGTACTTGATGTCGGACTTGGGGGTTATTGCGGCAACCGCGGACAGTAGGCGGTTGACCGGATATCGATTGTTCTACCCGATTGTGGACCTTGGATTTTGGGACAGGCAGGCTTGATGGCAGGGTATTGCGGCAACCGCGGACCTTGGGCGGTTGACCGGAGGTTGCTTATGCATCAGATTGGGTATCAGGTCTCTAGTGGATGGGGTTTCCCACTATTTGTTTATCTTGCATCAGGTTGGGATCGGGTTTCCCTTTAGTGGATGGGTTTTCCCACTTTGATCAGAGTCATGATCCAGTCCTGCTGATCTATGATACTTGTTACTCAGGCATTTTACTCGTGTGGGTCGCTCCCCTCGAGTGCCACTCCGGAGTGTGCGTTTTACAGGCTCCGAGTCCTCGGGACTCTCATCCCCTATCGGTGTTATGCGTAGACTGGCATACCCGATTTGGCAGGCAGGCAAGGCAGGCAGTACCAGTTCTTACTAGTGTATCGATTGGGTCCAGACAGGCAGGCATTTACATTCTGATGCATACTGTTAGCTATCTCTTTAGCTTGGCATATTAGAGGCATAGTAGTGGTAGTTCCTGTTTTCAGCAGACATCATTGCTTACCGCACTTCTTTCCTTTTTGCCTCTGGTAGACCTAGTGGGTGTGTCAGGGTTTGAGGTTTTACCCACTAGGGGAGGCTACTGGTTTACTGGTAGTCTTACCCCCATTCTTCTTTACTCTTTTTCTTCTCCCTTGTTTTGCAGTGTCTTCTGCGGGTGCTGCTGGGTTTTCTGCGGCGGGTCGAGGAGAGAGGACGGCTGAGTAGATAGACTTCGAGGCAGGATGAGCGTGTTAGCTGGACTGTTGGTGTACCCGTATTTTCTCAGACGATTGTACTTTTATTTTGGGACTGGCTTTTGCCAGCAGGTTGTATTTATTTTGGTGAGCTGGGAGAGACAGATGTATCATTTATACAGATGTATTGTATTTTATTTCCAGCTTCAGTCTGAGATGTATTAGTTTTAGTTCAGCTCTGTTTTTATTGCTCATTTATTATTATCTCTTATATATCTGAGCAGGCTTGGCGCTTCGTGTACGCGGGAAATACCGTGTGCACGGCTGATCTGTCGACGGGCCCGGGTTCTGATTTACACCCAGGGCATGACAGCCACCACGTTTGCTTTCCCGGGGTGGTATTGGATTGATAGATCGTAATCCTTTAATAACTCTAACCACCGCCTCTGCCGCAAATTTAGCTCCTTCTGGGTGAACAGGTACTTAAGACTTTGGTGGTCCGAGAACACATTACAGTGGACACCAAAGAGGTAGTGCCTCCAAAGCTTTAAAACAAAAACCACTACGGCCAGCTCCAAATCGTGCGTCGGGTAGTTCTTTTCGTACTCTTTCAATTGCCTGGACGCATAGGCGGGGTTCCTGGTACGTTTTTAACCCTCTTTGCCGCTGGGTTTTTATTTTGACAGCAGCACTTTGCCAGAATTTTATCTCCGCACTCCAGCGTCGGATCGAGATGAGCGTCGGATCGAGACGAGCCTATACACTTTTTCCATCTACTCGTCGCGAGGATTATCACCGTATTTTTCTTGGATTTTTCTGAGACCTTTCCGGAGGTATATTTTTCTCCCTTTATCTGTGCTTGGTATTACAGTTGTATGGTTGTGAGGTTTTGCGCACCTGTATTGTGGAATTTGTAACTCGGCCTACGGGGCTCGGAATTGGACGTGCAGGTACCCGTTTCGAAGGTCTCGACGCGACGATCGCAGTAGTATTTTTATCAGATTTTTTGAAGCCATTTTTGCATGTGAAAAATTAGCATCTTTGAGGCTGAATTTCAGATTGTGATTACTTGGTTAAATTTTGGAATAAAGTGTAATTGTAAGCCCTGTGTTGTACCCAGGAGGGTTTGCGGGTATTGCTGGACCCGTTGGATCTGGAGTTATTGATTTTCTGGTATTTTCAGCTGTGGGACTTTGGACAGATCAGCTCTTCAGGTGGGTTGCCTCGTCTTCAAGATCTACGGATTACACATTAATTCTATATGTGTAGGAACTTGCATGATTGGAATAGTATATTGATAGCATGCTAGTCTGTAAAAATTGATGTTCCTGATGTATTCAGATGATCATGTGATTTATTGTTTTCCTACATTCTGTTAATTATTGTTATCTTGGAACTTGACCTAGCACCCCCGCCATATGCAGCATGTTCAGACAGACTGTAGAAAACTCCAACTTAGGCTAGGTTTTTATTGCTCTAGACATTCCCACACCACTATTCTATGTTTCATTCTGGACTTAGAGTTTTCCTCGCCCGGGTAGTGTGCCGAGAGGTCGGGTGTTGTGGGATGCATTTTACACTCGTGTCTGGGGACCGAGTGGAGTCTGATAGCAGTCTGTAGATCAGGGTTCTTTTGGGAGCCGTCAGAGTGACAGTGGGTCTCGGCTGTGTAGTTTTCCAGGCTGTGAGTGAGATAGTGTTTTGTTGGTTACAGCCGATCTTGTTGATCGAGGATTTGGATTATAACCTGCATGAGCCACATTTGAGCTCGACAGAGATGCGCGGATACTTTCCTCGTTGGGGTCGCGCCCCTCGAGTGCCACTCCGGAGTTGGGCCTGATACTATCTATCGCAACTTATCGATGCATGTCCCTCTGGCTGGGCCAGTTTTGGCAGTCACGGACACCGTCCCACTGGCTGGACCAGTTTTGGCAGTCACGGACGTCCTACGTAAGTCCGGTCCTCCGTGGATGTAACGGCAGTAGGTAGGCGCAGGTTTGACTGGACCCGAGGAGGCAGTCAGTATAGATTGGGTGATATGAGTTGAGGGTTAGTAGATGCACCTTATTTCTTCTGTTTCCACTCCTTGAGCATCTAGATAGAGGCATAGTAGCTGTAGAATTTACTTTTCCAGCTTTTCCTTTCAGCACTGCATTTGTTACTTTATGCCTCTAGTAGACTTAGTGGGCAGACCGTCGGGCTTGTTGGCGGCACCCACTGAGAACTACTGTGGGATGTAGTTCTCACACCCGCCGTGGTGTTTATTTTCCCAGGGACTTCTGCTCCTGTTCCTGCTGCTCCAGTTGCTGATCCTACTTCTTCAGATCGAGGTAAGGGAGTCGCGAGATAGATCCCTACCGGTCGTCCCCTGAGAGAGAGTAGATGTACCCCCTTATCAGTTTTTGTGTGTGTTATGTTGAGAGACTTTTGTAGTGAGGTATCGAGTTGTACTCTTCTTCTGCTTTTGAGAGACTTTATGTATTTGAGGTGAGGACTGTGTTGTATATTATTTGGAGTTGTATTTGTTTTTATTTCCGTATTTTACTTCTCAGCTCTGATATCTGTTAGTATAGATGATCTTTTTGCATGTTAGTCGCTACGTCTATACGGGGCTTTCCGTATGGGCGGCGGATCTATTGGCGAGCCCGGGTCGCAGTTTCGACCCCGGGGCGTGACAAGTAAGAACTGGTACTGCCTGCTCTGCCGGCCGCATCGGGTATGCTAATGGCACATAACACCGACGCAAAGAAAGAGTATCAAGAACTCAAAGACTGTCCATCGCACACTCCAGAGTGGCACTCGAGGGGAGAGACCCACACGAGTAAAGTATGCCTGTCACAAGTATCAATATAGCAGGACTGGATCACGACTATGCTCAAGTGGAAAAACCCATCCACTAAAGAAACCCCGATCCCCAATCTGATGCACGAGTAAACCTCCGGTCAACCGCCCAACGTCCGCGGTCGCCGCAATACCCCACAATCCACTATCAAATCCAACAATCGACCTCCGGTCGACCGCCCAATATCCGCAGCCGCCGCAATACCCCACAGTCTACTATCAAATCCAACAACCTGACCCAAACTCCAAGGTCCCGGCTACACTATCCCAAACCCCTGCTCGAACCCAAGCAACATGTACTATATGTCTAACTAAAAAGGAGAAAAGAAGCAATCATGGTTTCTCTTAAGTCAAATCCCAGCATGATAGTGTAGCAGTAAAAGATGGCCTATCTAGATGTCCATACAAGCATGCAATTGTCCTCATGATGAATAAAAAGACATCTAACAGTGTTCTTCCATCAATAGAGCATGATATCCCAATTTAATAATCAAACTCATAGGAAGGTGGAATGCTAACATGGCATACATCAAATCCATACAAGCATACAATTTATCAATCATGCACTAAACAATATTCCGACTTCGGGGATTACTCTAATATCCCTAGTGAGTAAGTCAAAAGATGAGGTCCACAACAACTACCCACCTCGATCGCGAAGCACGGATCCAAATACGCCCTCTCTCGGGGAAAACCATGGCTCACCGCGAAAACTACAATAATAACCCACACGGTGCACAATTAATCCCATAATCCACAATCTGCCACTGTCCGCGCAACCAGTCCAAAAAATGGTTAATTTTTGCCTACGAGATGACCTCGGAAAAATCCAGAAAAATCACTGCTGCGATCGTCGCGTCGAGTAGATGCAAATCGAGTACTCGCACGTCCCGTTCCGATACATGTAGGTCAAGATACAATTAAAACACCACTGCCAGCCCAAAACTCCTCACGATCACAATCTGCAGCATTCAGTACAGAAGAAGTTGAATTATCACCTTCACAGCAACCTCCAAAAAATCCAGAAAAATCACGACGACGTTTCTCGCAACGAGTAGATGTGAATCGAGTACTTGCACTCCTCGTTCCGATACCTGTGGGCTGAGATATCCCACAAATACTCCAATGTCGTCCAAAACTCCGCCGCAGAAAATGCATTCACAAAATGGTCCGAAAAACCCAAGAAAATCTCTGATTGGGGAGAAACTATAAATACAAGAATCATAGCCCTACCTGTCATGGAAAGACAGGCGTAAGAATCATTAGAAAACACCATCGGGATAGCCCAGGGAAGTCCACGCACCGAAACGCGACGGAAAAGGTCGTCGGAGAAGGAGCGTCGAAGTACGTCGAGTCGCCGAAGACGCCGAAGTCGTGCCCTCCAAAAATCCTAGAACTCCTCCACAAGATGCAGCACTCAGTGAGGAAGAAGTCCACTGTAGAGAGTTCCCAGAGAAATCACTCAGAAAAAGAGCAAACGTAGCTGCAATGGGCCTATTTATAGGCCCAGCCCGAAGGGAGAGAGATATCCTATAATGGGCCGAGATTCGGGCGCTCAGAGATGATTCGGGCGCCCGAATCTCCTCACAGATTCCCTGCGAGGAGCGCCCGAATCTTCCTGGGCTTTACACGTGTCCCGAACACGGGACAGTATGTGCAAGCCCAGCCCGAAAACGCCACGTGTCCCCGCGCCCACGTGCGGCTCTGCAGCGCCACCTGCCACCCTACCACGCACGCAACCCAAGGTGCCCATGTGTGCCCTCCGTGAATCGTACCTTCGTGAGCCCGCCAATCAGGAGCTGCCACATGTCCCCGCGCCTGGTCTATGCACCCGCACGGGTTCCGTGGACCGCGCAACGTGCGCCGACCACTCCGGGGGCGCCACGTGTCCCCCGCGCCTCTTCGTGGACTGCGCTGCCTGAACCGGCCAATAACAGGCCGCCACGTGGCACCCAGCCGATCTACGGCTTCCCCCATGCACCCGAAACCACTAAAAACTTTCGGGAGTCCTTTTTGGGCATCCAGACTCAGAAAAATACAAGCAAATAGCCGTTTTCAAGCGTTTTTCCGCGCTGAATCCAAATCCGACCTCCGATCAGCCTGAAACCTCTTCTAAATTTTGACAAAAGCAGCCGGAAGACCGGCTTGATCCAGTAACCTAACTGAGTCCGTCTAACCCATCCATTTGATGCGTTACGGGCCCGACACACCAATAATATGTGTTTTACACCACGGATCGCGGGGAAAAGCTACATGGGGATTTGGGCCACTACACGTGAGCCACCCCGGGCTGTACTACTGGGTACGGGGAGCCCTCTGGCTGTGCCATTGGATATAAGGAGACCCTTGGCAGTACCTTTGGGTACAGGGAATCCCTTTGGCGATATTGTGGGCACAAGGTTGCTGTCAGTCTGGTCAGGTGACTCCAGTATGGCATTGGTTGGTTCTACTATGGCATCTTCGCCTGAGGTCCAGCGACCAAAAAATGCAGCATCGGCTAGGTATTTGGGTTCATAATATTATATATATATATATATATATTGTCACGCCCCCGGGGGTTTTTGAGTCATTTGAAGCGGAAAACGTGACTATTTTTTTTTTTGAAATAAGGTAACATAAACCTCAACCCCGGTGCGTGCCAGACCGCCACATACACAAATTCACTCTGTCCACGGACAGAGTCTCCTTTGTATATGCACGGCGTCTCATTTACAGCATATTGTTCAATCACATAATACATGCATCATTCACCAACCAACAACCATACCGGAGACATTCACCATCAATTAAAGCAAGTTTATAAAGCGGCATCAACGTTTGGAAAGGATAAAACCAGAGTTGTAAACCGTGCCCACACGGCACCTCGTTTGAGAAAACGTTTTCGCAATCTAATGTTTATTCTTGAAACCATGCCGCGAGTGAAAACATAAGGGAATACACCACATCCACAGTGCTAACTAATACATGTCCACAAATAAGTATCCACAAGCAAAACTAAAAATAGCATAAGGAGGAAATGAGTCATAAATACGATAACCAAGAGTCCGACTACGATCCTCACGACGCAGTCCCACCGCCATCCCGGCTAACGCACCTAGGAATACCTGTCACGGAGTGGGTAAAGTCAGTGACAAACAAAGTAGATGTGTAACAATATCAAGAGGGGAAAAACATACGAATACACCGAATACACCGTAACCTTTCGTTAGACACCTGTACGTTAATTTAACCTGGGCACCAATCCCAGATTACCTGTCGGGGAGACGGAAGTCTCCCCTCGTGCGCAAACACCTTTTGATGCTCTTACCTCTTTCGCGGTGCTGGTGCGACACCACAGCTGGCGCGAAGAGGTCCCCGCTTGCACCGTTACCTTTGCGGGGCACACGGGTCATAAAGACCACTCTTCCGGAAAAGTACACCCATGCGGAGGCCAATCCGCCTGTGTACGTGCAGCATCCGAAACCGGATTGCCAAGATTGGCGTGTAATGGGCACCGCGACCGCAGCCGCACAATTATTAGATAAATAACATTTATCGAAAGGTTAAACTATCCATCTACTTTGTTAGGTAAATTAAAGAGTACTTTTAATGACGATAGATGCACTTACAGCACCGGTTGCACTCATCGCAACCGTACCCACCTGGTTGGAGAGAAATCGGAACACCAATATCCTTCGCGCTCTCCCGCTGTGCACCCGGACCTAAGAAAAGTCCGCACAGATAAACTATGGTCAAAACACACACTAACACCTCGAAACGGAAGAACCCCCACCTTACAATTCGACGGAAAAATGCCCGGCATCGTCCGGTAGTCAAACCGGACTACATCCCGCACCGCCGTCGCCGCCCGTCGGAGCCCCGCGCGGCTCGAACCCGCGCGGCGGGCTCCGCGGGCGGCGCCCGAGCGGCGCCCGCGCGGGCGGAGCCCCGCGCGGCGCCCGCGCGGGTGCGGGCCCGCGCGGCGCCCGCGCGGGTGCGAGCCCGCGCGGTGCCCGCGCGGGCGGAGCCCCGCGCGGCGCCCGCGCGGGCGGAGCCCGCGCGGCGCACCGCGCGGTGCCCGCGCGGGCGGGGCCCGCGCGGCACACCGCGCGGTGCCCGCGCGGGCGCGGGCCCGCGCGGCGCCCCGCGGGCGCCCGCGCGGCGCCCCGCGCGGCGGGGCCGCCCCGCGCGGCGCCCGCGCGGGTTGCCCGCGCGGCGCCGCGCGCGGGTTTGCCCGCGCGGCGCCGCGCGCGGGTTTGCCCGCGCGGCGCTCGCGCGGTCCCGTCGCGCCTTCGCCGTTCGCGTCCTCCTCCGCCTTCGCCGTCCGGGTCTTTTCCGCCTTTGCCGTCCGCGTCGCGGCGACGAGGACGGCGTTGGTGACGGGGACGACGGAGGAGTCCAAAATTACCAACAAAAATAGACAGAAAAAATTCCAAATAATTTCTAAAAATTATTTGCTTACCGAAGACTGTCGGGAAGGTCGCCCGGTCTCACTTTTTGCCTTCCGATCGATGTCCGGAGCGATCGGGTTCCTTTCCCTTCTCCGGTTAGGGTTCCGTTCTTCTCTTTCTCACCGGTTGGGGTTTCGGCACGCACGAGGGGAGGGTTTGAGGAGGCGGTATTAAAAATAGGGTTTCCTCGGTAAACGGGGGAATAAATAGACCCCCACCCTATTTACTTATCCTTTCATCCACTTCCCGCATACGCACCGTCAAAATCCCTTTCGGATGTTTGACTTCAATTAATTAATTTTCCCAACTAATTAATCCTTACCGTCCTCAATTAATTAATTTTTCCAATTAATTAATCCTTACCGTCGGTCCTAATATCCGATTTCTTTATCTTACGTGCGTAGGTAAACCCGATTTTTTCCCGTTTCTATCTCTCACCTAAATATCCGACTGACGGGATATTTAATCACCTTTAAATCTGACCACCGGTTATTTAATCACCTTTAAATCCTGACCACCGATTATTTAACCACCTTTATTAAATAATCTTAGGGGAAATAAATTCCCTATTAAAATATCCGGATCTTATCTCTTATCCAAACCACGAGATAAAATCCCACCATTTAAATCCTTAAATTAATTCGTACGTAGGAGGATTTAAATTTCCGTCACCGGGTAATTAATTAATTAATTAATTAATTATCCTCACGAGATAACCCACCTTATCCCTAGGGTGCAAGATATTTTGCACGGTTACCGATGCGTGACTAATTACCGCATCGCTAAGGATCCCGTTCCGGGAGATCCCGATATCGGATTTCGAATCCGATCGCACCGTCGGTCATCGTTTTTCGCGCTCTATCGCAGAAAAATATACACACCTCGTCCCGGCCGACTTAAGAAAATTAAATAAATTTTATTTCGCTTAAGGCCTAAGCGATTACATGTGAGTTCGAAAATACCCCAAAGGGTCGGGTCACTACACCACTCACACTTTATAAAAAGTTTCGTCCCGAAACTTAAACTCAAACCTCACTTAAACAACTCGGGAAAACATTCCCTCATCTTTGATTCCAGTTCCCACGTCGCCTCGCGCTCTTCGTGGTTGCTCCACTGGACTTTCACATAGGGGATCGTTCGGTTGCGTAGCTTCTTGTCCTCTCTTGCCAAAATCCGCACCGGCGTCTCCTCGACGCTCAAGTCCTCTCGTAGCTCAATGGTGGAGGCATCCAAGGCATGAGAGGGGTCTGCCAGGTACTTCCGGAGCATCGAAACGTGGAACACGTTGTGGACTCGTTCGAGGTTCGGGGGCAGGGCCAACCGGTACGCCACCGGTCCCACGCGCTCCAGAATCTCGAACGGTCCCACGTATCTGGGGCTCAACTTCCCCTTTATGCCGAAACGTCGGTTCCCTTTGGAGGGTGAAACCCGGAGCAGAACGTGCTCGCCCACCATGAACTCTAAGTCTCGGCGTCTGTTATCTGCATAGCTTTTCTGTCTGCTTTGGGCGGTCAGCAGCCTTTGTTTAATCAAACGCACCTTTGCTTCGGTCTCCTCCACCAGATCTGGGCCCAGAAACTTTCGCTCACCTAAGTCATCCCAGCATATCGGAGACCGACAGCGGCGCCCGTACAGGGCCTCGTACGGCGCCATCTGAATACTGGCCTGGTAACTGTTATTGTAGGCAAATTCCACCAGGGGCAGACACCGTGCCCACCCTTCGCCCAAGTCCAGAACGCACGCTCGAAGCATGTCTTCCACGATCTGTATCACCCGCTCCGATTGCCCATCGGTTTGCGGATGAAAGGCTGTGCTGAAGTGCAACTTGGTCCCCATCGCTTGTTGCAAACTTCGCCAAAAGTTCGACACAAAACGTGTGTCTCTGTCCGACGTGATGGATGTTGGTACACCGTGCAACCTTACTATCTCATCGAGGTACGTTTGCGCCAGTCGTTCCCGGGTCCACGTCGTGTGTATGGGCAAAAAGTGGGCCGATTTCGTCAAACGGTCCACGATCACCCATATCGCATCGTGTCCCTGTGGCGATCTCGGGAAACCGGTCACAAAATCCATGGTAATCATGTCCCATTTCCACTCGGGCACCGGTAAAGGTTGCAATTTTCCCGCCGGCCGTTGATGTTCGGCCTTCACCCGTTGGCACACCAGGCAGTGCGCCACAAATCGGGTCACGTCTCCCTTCATTTTCGGCCACCAGAAGGTTTGCTTGACGTCCTTGTACATCTTGGTTCCCCCGGGATGCGCCGCATACGGGGCGGTATGCGCCTCCCGTAGGATCTCCTCCTTGAGTTCCGGTAGATCCGGCACGCAGATTCGTCCGCGAAATCGTATCGTGCCGTCGGAGTCCACCCTGAAATCGCTCTCCTTGTCGGCGGTTATTCTACTCCGCACCAGCTGGAGTTGGTCATCAGTCGATTGCCCTTCGAGAATCCTGTCCAGCAGAGTAGGTCTGACCACCAGCGTCAGAAGTTGGGCGACTGTCCCTGCAGGTACCACCTCTAGTCTCAATCGCGAGAACTCCGCAATTAGGCTATCCTGCTGTGTAATGGCGCTTACATCGGCTTCCGCGGCCTGTCCTTTGCGACTCAGGGCGTCGGCCACCACGTTGGCCTTCCCCGGGTGGTAGTGGATCGTCAGATCGTAATCCTTTAATAGCTCAAGCCACCGCCTTTGTCGCAGATTTAGCTCCCTTTGGGTGAAAAGGTACTTGAGGCTCTTATGATCTGAGTACACATTACAGTGTGCCCCGTACAGGTAGTGCCTCCAAAGCTTGAGCACAAACACCACCGCTGCGAGTTCCAAATCATGCACGGGGTAGTTCCGCTCGTACTCCTTGAGCTGCCTTGATGCATAGGCTATCACCTTTCCCCGTTGCATGAGTACTCCACCCAATCCATTCCGCGATGCGTCGCAATATACTTCATAATCCTCCCCAGGCTCTGGCAGGGCGAGGATCGGAGCTCGCGTCAACCTGTCCTTGAGCTCCTCGAAGCTTCCTTGACACTTGTCCGTCCAGACAAACTTTTCCCCCTTTTTCGTCAAACGGGTTAAGGGGGTGGCTATCTTGGAGAAGCCCTCCACGAAGCGCCGGTAATACCCGGCTAATCCTAGGAAGCTTCGAATTTCCGTCACCGTGGTCGGTCGGGGCCAGTCCGTCACCGAATCTATCTTCTTCGGATCCACCGCGACTCCAGCCGCCGAGATCACGTGCCCCAAGAACCCGACCTCTCGGAGCCAAAACTCACACTTTTTGAGTTTGGCGTAGAGTTTCTGTTCCCGAAGGGTCTGGAGGACTGTGCGCAGGTGTTCTTCATGTTCCTCGTCTGTACGGGAGTAGATGAGGATATCGTCGATGAAGACCACCACGAATAAGTCCAAGAAGGGTTTGAATACCCTGTTCATCATGTCCATAAACACCGCCGGGGCATTAGTGAGCCCGAATGGCATTACCGTAAACTCGTAATGGCCATAGCGAGTACGGAAAGCCGTTTTGGGGATGTCCTCCCCCTTGACTCGGACCTGATGATAGCCCGACTGCAGGTCGATCTTTGAGAACACCGTCGCCCCCCGTAACTGGTCAAAGAGGTCGTCGATCCTTGGCAGGGGGTACTTATTCTTGATCGTAACCTTATTTATCTCCCGGTAGTCGATGCACAACCGGAGACTTCCGTCCTTCTTCCTCACAAACAGGACGGGCGCGCCCCAAGGTGACGCGCTTGGTCTGATGAAACCTTTGTCCAGAAGGTCCTCCAACTGTGCCTTGAGTTCCTTCAGCTCCGCGAAGGCCATCCTGTACGGTGCCTTGGTGATGGGCTTGGTGCCGGGGAGTAGTTCAATTGGGAAGTCAACCTCTCGTTCCGGCGGCATTCCGGGAAGCTCCGCCGGAAACACATCCAGGAATTCCCTTACCACGGGAATTTCTGAGGGCGAGGGAACGGGTCGGGTGGTTAGATCTACCGAGGCTAGATAAGCCATGCACCCGCCCTCCATCAATTTCCTAGCCCGCGACGCGGAGATGACGGCTAGGAAGGAAGTGCTTTTGCACGCCAAGTACACGTTTTCTGGGAATCCCGGCTTCTGTAGTTGCACCTGTCGCTTCTCGCAATCGATGACCGCCTGATACTCGGCGAGCCAGTCCATGCCCAAGACCACGTCGTATTCTTTTAGCGGTATGACCACCAGATCCCAGGGGCAGAACAACCTCCCCAGCCTTATTGGACATGAGGTTACTAGGCCAGTTGCCGTGATGGGTCCCCCAGGGGTCTGGACGGTCATTAAGACATCCAGAGGACTACTTTCTAACTGATGGGTTTGCGCAAAGGTACGGGAAATGAAGGAGCGAGTCGCCCCGGTGTCAAACAGAGTTCGAGCTCGAAAATTAGAGACGGAGGTAATACCTGCTACCACTTCCTCTGGCGGTACTGTTCCGTGCTGGTCCATGGAGTAGAGTCTTCCTCCGGGTTGCGGCCGCGACTCCCCTCCTGTTTTTGGCGCCAGTGGGTGTGGAGGGGCTCCCGTAGGCGCTCTACCCCGTCCTGGTGCCTGTGCCGTTGGAGTGGATGCTGCGGAAGAGGCCGCTCCAGGGTTCAGGGGACAGTTGTATCGAAGATGTCCCTGCTTGCCGCAGCGGTAGCAGTGATCTTGCTTCTTGGGACATTCCGTCACCGGATGCGGCCCTCCGCAAATAACGCACGGCTTGTTGGTTGGTCGAGGCTTCCCGGCCGGCGCACTCCTGTTTCCCTGTTGCGTCTTGGGATATTTCGGGGGTCGGCTCCCGCCAGGAGGGCCCCCTCCCGGATAAGTCTGAGTTCGCTTCTTTTCCCGGTTATTCTCCGATCCTTCACGTCGAGCTCGAGTTATAGCGAACCCCCGCTCCACGATGGTGGCTCTGTCCACCACCTCTCGGAACGTGCGTAGGTCCGCTGCCTGCACCATCTCGAAGATGTCACTCCGCAGTCCGTCAACGAAGAGACGGGCCTTGTGAGGTTCGTCCCGTATGGCAAACGGGACACAATTGACCAACCTCACAAACTCCCTTTGATACTCCACGACCGAGCGGCTTCCCTGCCTAATGTTCTTCAAATCGTCCTCCAGTTGCCGCTTGACGCTATCGGAGAAGAACGCGCCAAAGAGCTCCTCTCTAAAGGCCGACCATGTCGGCAGCGGGTCGTTGGTGGCGGGGTCCGGGCGCACCGTCTTCCACCAGATGCGAGCGTTTCCTTCCAAAAAGTGGACAGCCAGTGGAACCCGCTCTTGTTCTTCCATCATTAAATCCTCGAAAAGCTTTTCCATGGTATCCACCCACTTCTCAACGACCCACGGGTCGGTCGTTTCTCCCTCGAAGGTGGGTGGGTCATGCTTCTTGAACGCGGCCAGATTCGTCCTGATCTTTTCCCGCGTCACTTGCCGCCCCGCGGCTCCTCCTGCGGTGGCGGATCCCCCAAGAGTAGGGGTCATCCCTGCCTCCCCCGTTGCCACTCCCAACACGGGCCCCGAAGTCGTTGGGGTGGGTATTTCCCTTGGGGCTGGGGGCTGCTCCGTCGTCGTGCCGCCCGCCCCGTGGGGCTCCGCAGTGGGCGCTGTGGTTTCGGGCGGAGGGGTTGGTTGACGTTCGGTGGCTGCGGTAGCCTGTCGTTGCGTCAGCTGACGAACCTGCTCCGTCAGCGTCGCTAACTGCCCGGCCATGTCCCGCAGTTGTTGCCGGAGAGTCTGGTTTTCTGCGGCGGCCACGGCCGCTCCGTCCGCGTCTGCATTTTCGGTAGACGACCTGGTCCGCGCCATTGCTTGCTGTCACCAAAGAAACCATGTCAACCCTATGGTCACAACCCTAGCACACCGTTTCGCGAATTCACCTATATTACGTTCCCGTTTTCCCGTACTCTCACGTACTACACCTACACCTTGGTTATCTCATTTCCAATTTGCTTGTGGCACCTTGCACTGTGGATGTAAATCACGTCTACTATGGTTGTGGTTGTATTCTCTCTGATACCATTTAATCTGTCACGCCCCCGGGGGTTTTTGAGTCATTTGAAGCGGAAAACGTGTCTATTTTTTTTTTTTTAATAAGGTAACATAAACCTCAACCCCGGTGCGTGCCAGACCGCCACATACACAAATTCACTCTGTCCACGGACAGAGTCTCCTTTGTATATGCACGGCGTCTCATTTACAACATATTGTTCAATCACATAATACATGCATCATTCACCAACCAACAACCATACCGTAGACATTCACCATCAATTAAAGCAAGTTTATAAAGCGGCATCAACGTTTGGAAAGGATAAAACCAGAGTTGTAAACCGTGCCCACACGGCACCTCGTTTGAGAAAACATTTTCGCAATCTAATGTTTATCATGAAACCATGCCGCGAATGAAAACATAAGGGAATACACCACATCCACAGTGCTAACTAATACATGTCCACAAATAAAGTATCCACAAGCAAAACTAAAAATAGCATAAGGAGGAAATGAGTCATAAATACGATAACCAAGAGTCCGACTACGATCCTCACGACGCAGTCCCACCGCCATCCCGGCTAACGCACCTAGGAATACCTGTCACGGAGTGGGTAAAGTCAGTGACAAACAAAGTAGATGTGTAACAATATCAAGAGGGGAAAAACATACGAATACACCGAATACACCGTAACCTTTCGTTAGACACCTGTACATTAATTTAACCTGGGCACCAATCCCAGATTACCTGTCGGGGAGACGGAAGTCTCCCCTCGTGCACAAACACCTTTTGATGCTCTTACCTCTTTCGCGGTGCTGGTGCGACACCTCAGCTGGCGCGAAGAGGTCCCCGCTTGCACCGTTACCTTTGCGGGGCACACGGGTCATAAAGACCACTCTTCCGGAAAAGTACACCCATGCGGAGGCCAATCCGCCTGTGTACGTGCAGCATCCGAAACCGGATTGCCAAGATTGGCGTGTAATGGGCACCGCGACCGCAGCCGCACAATTATTAGATAAATAACATTTATCGAAAGGTTAAACTATCCATCTACTTTGTTAGGTAAATTAAAGAGTACTTTTAATGACGATAGATGCACTTACAGCACCGGTTGCACTCATCGCAACCGTACCCACCTGGTTGGAGAGAAATCGGAACACCAATATCCTTCGCGCTCTCCCGCTGTGCACCCGGACCTAAGAAAAGTCCGCACAGATAAACTATGGTCAAAACACACACTAACACCTCGAAAAGGAAAAACCCCCACCTTACAATTTGACGGAAAAATGCCCGGCATCGTCCGGTAGTCAAACCGGACTACATCCCGCACCGCCGTCGCCGCCCGTCGGAGCCCCGCGCGGCTCGAACCCGCGCGGCGGGCTCCGCGGGCGGCGCCCGAGCGGCGCCCGCGCGGCGCCCGCGCGGGCGGAGCCCCGCGCGGCGCCCGCGCGGGTGCGGGCCCGCGCGGCGCCCGCGCGGCGCCCGCGCGGGTGCGAGCCCGCGCGGTGCCCGCGCGGGCGGGGCCCCGTGCGGCGCCCGCGCGGGCGGGGCCCCGCGCGGTGCCCGCGCGGTGTCCGCGCGGGCGGGCCCCGCGCGGCGCCCGCGCGGTGCCCGCGCGGTGCCCGCGCGGGCGCGGGCCCGCGCGGCGCCCCGCGGGCGCCCGCGCGGGCACGGCCCGCGCGGCGCCCGCGCGGGTCGCCCGCGCGGCGCCGCGCGCGGGTTTGCCCGTGCGGCGCCGCGCGCGGGTTTGCCCGCGCGGCGCTCGCGCGGTCCCGTCGCGCCTTCGCCGTTCGCGTCCTCCTCCGCCTTCGCCGTCCGGGTCTTTTCCGCCTTTGCCGTCCGCGTCGCGGCGACGAGGACGGCGTCGGTGACGGGGACGACGGAGGAGTCCAAAATTACCAACAAAAATAGACAGAAAAAATTCCAAATAATTTCTAAAAATTATTTGCTTACCGAAGACTGTCGGGAAGGTCGCCCGGTCTCACTTTTTGCCTTCGATCGATGTCCGGAGCGATCGGGTTCCTTTCCCTTCTCCGGTTAGGGTTCCGTTCTTCTCTTTCTCACCGGTTGGGGTTTCGGCACGCACGAGAGGATTGGGGTTTGAGGAGGCGGTATTAAAAATAGGGTTTCCTCGGTAAACCGGGGAATAAATAGACCCCCACCCTATTTACTTATCCTTTCATCCACTTCCCGCATACGCACCGTCAAAATCCCTTTCGGATGTTTGACTTCAATTAATTAATTTTCCCAATTAATTAATCCTTACCGTCCTCAATTAATTAATTTTTCCAATTAATTAATCCTTACCGTCGGTCCTAATATCCGATTTCTTTATCTTACGTGCGTAGGTAAACCCGATTTTTCCCGTTTCTATCTCTCACCTAAATATCCGACTGAGGGATATTTAATCACCTTTAAATCTGACCACCGGTTATTTAATCACCTTTAAATCCTGACCACCGATTATTTAACCACCTTTATTAAATAATCTTAGGGGAAATAAATTCCCTATTAAAATATCCGGATCTTATCTCTTATCCAAACCACGAGATAAAATCCCACCATTTAAATCCTTAAATTAATTCGTACGTAGGAGGATTTAAATTTCCGTCACCGGGTAATTAATTAATTAATTAAATAATTATCCTCACGAGATAACCCACCTTATCCCTAGGGTGCAAAATATTTTGCACGGTTACCGATGCGTGACTAATTACCGCATCGCTAAGGATCCCGTTCCGGGAGATCCCGACATCGGATTTCGAATCCGATCGCACCGTCGGTCATCGTTTTTCGCGCTCTATCGCAGAAAAATATACACACCTCGTCCCGGCCGACTTAAGAAAATTAAATAAATTTTATTTCGCTTAAGGCCTAAGCGATTACATGTGAGTTCGAAAATACCCCAAAGGGTCGGGTCACTACATATATATATATATATGTGTGTTGTGTGTGTGTGTGTGTGTGTGTGTGTGTGTGTGTGTGTGTGTGTGTGTTCAGCATGCTTTTGCACTTGTACTCTAACATGCTTAGTATCATGATATTATGTAGATCTCTATTTCAGCATGCTTAACACCTGTATCGATGTACCCATATATGCTTAGCTTTGTATTCAGTTATCTTATGATTATACCTGCCCTTACCTACTGATCTTTTACTATCCACTGAATATTGTATGTGGGTTATGTTAATATGGATCTGAATAGAGGAAAAACCACCTACAGGGGGGGTGAATAGGTGTAAACAATAAACACACCAAATCGTTGCGTAAAAAATAACCCAATGCGGAAAATAAATAAAGTACGCAAGATTTATGTGGAAAACTCCGTCACAGGAGTAAACACCACGGGACTGATAACACGGCGAAATCCACTAAGATTAAACACGTACAAGGTGATTTACCATAACCCTACGACTCAACCTTTTCCATACGCTCCTAGTTAATCTTCTCCGCTCGCTCCACAACGCTCATCGAATCCACGATTTGCGTTCAACTTCGAATCCACGAAGTCCAACCGAATCCATGGTCTTCACCAATGTAGTACGTATCGGTCACACGAACGTACCTTGCTCCGAATCCACAAGAGCGGTAGCACCTTGAATCCACAAGGCCACGCGAATCCACGTGGCGATTTTTGGAAAAATTGTTGTTTTTGTTGGTGATGATAATCCGCCAAATACTTAGATCAAAGATAGATAAGAAACCACCATCTAAGTATTCATCAATTTGATTCTACAAGAAATAGGAGTTTGGAAACCCTAGAATCAAATTGAACGATATAGACGAAGAAACATAGATTAGATCATGTTTTCCTTTCTTCTCTATATATGTGGATTTTTCTCTTTTTGGATTACCCTAAAAGATGAATGATAGGGTCTATTTATAGGTTAGAAACCTTTGGAAAGAGATAAGTATCAAAAACTACCTTATCTAGAATTTTCTCGCTCGGCGGTCCGGACTGGATTAAATCTGATCCGGACTGTCGTCTTTAGACAGAGCTTTTCCAGAAAAACAAGTTCGAGGTCCGGACTGAAATTTTCTGATCCGGACTGTTCATGCGATTTCAGCAAACACATAGTTCGGGGTCCGGACTGAGTAGGGACGGTTCCGGACTGGAATTCTGCATGAACTAAATTATGTTCGGGGTCCGGACTGGAATGGTCTGATCCGGATCCTGAGCATCCAACTTATCCAGTTTTTTATTTTTATGCAATGAAAAATCTTTCAAGTGTTTCTAAACTATAAGAATGTATTCGGATCACCAAAATTATTTAGTTAAACGTACATGATCCTTTTGAATTCATTCTTCTTGAGATTGATGTATATGATCCACAATTCTTCATCTTCAATCTTCAAGACTTAAAATATTTCACGAAATACGCCAATACAAATTCCTTAACAATCTTCCCCTTTGGCGGTTTCGTGACAAAACAAAAAGTCCACTTAAAAATTTAAAAAGATATTTTTGTTGCTATCACCATACAACAAAAATTTACATGAATGATCCAAATAAAAATGAATAGAAGAGATAAACTCCTAAAACAAACTCTAGACTTAGACGTTTGAACTCTCTGCAAAAGAAATAATTCTTGACAAAAAAAATTGTTAGATACCTCAAGAATTTAAATATTCAATAAACAATCAGAGAGATAGAGTTTATACTCACCATGACATTAATTATCAGATATGTATGAGAATAAGCAATCACGGATTTACATATCATCTAATCCTTAAAAGTTCAAATGTCATATCAAGATTCTAACAAGTTCACAAATATGTCAGTTATCAAACAACTTGTTAGTGATATTACATGCCCAAATAGTTGGTCAAATAGTTAGTCGGGGCATGATCAACTTACCTTCAACTTACCTTCAAAGTTCAATGTTCAAGGTGTTCAAGTTCTCCAAACTTTCAAGTTCAAGTGTTTCAAGTGTCTCTCCCCCTTTTTGTCACAGAAAGTCGGCCAAAATTAAAAAGAAGGGAGTGCAAAGTTTGTAAAAACTAAGAACTTAAAGTAAAAACCTGCAAAAGAAGGCATTAGAACAACAAAAAAAATGATAAAGTCAATCGGAGTCATTATCGTCAGAGCTACTACAACCCAGTTTGTTGAAAATCTTCTTCACCAATTTGGCAAGAGATTTGTATTTCCTTTTCAAGTCACCTTGGGCGGCAGAAATGTGGTCCATGTCTGTAGAGATCTTAGTGATTGCGTTTCACATGCGCTCTTGTTCCAACGAAAGACGTTGTTGTTCGCGGTAAATTGACGTTACAGAGGCGTCATCCTCTGAGGTTGAAGCTGCTGTTGCTGTTGTTGCTGCTTGTGCTGCTGGTGCTGGAGCTGATGGCCTCTTGCTTCGAGGAGGAGTAGGTGTATCATCTGGCTTCTTAGGGAGAGACTTCACAACTGTTGAGTCATTGATTGTCCCCAAGCTATGCATATAACTTGACGATCGAATGTCGACGTCAAATTTCTTCAAAATCCGCATTATAATCATAGAGAACGGAAGTCTCTCAGTCTGATGAGAATGCTCCACATATCGAGCCATCCTGTTCCAGATGACGTATGGAATGTTGATATTCAATCCTCGAGCTATTGTTGGATGTCCTAGAAGATATAAGAACAACATCCTATCCTATCAAGCACCTTCGTTTGCATATTTGGCAAAATGTTGTAGCAAACGATGAAATTGAGAAATCGGTATTCTGGTCGAAGCTCTTTTGATAATACCGAGTTTCCTGCTGATCGAGTTTCCGGCATGCAGATGCCATCCACAACTCGTCGCCAATCTAAACTTGTCATAGGACAACCCTTCAAATAGTGTGTTCCGACCATACTTGAAGACATGCCTAACACCTCTCCAATCAATTGAGGAGTAATGGCAAGTTTCTTGTTCCGGACCGAAGTGTTAAACTTCATAGGTCCACCTTCATTCTCTTGAAGCTACTGCGCACAAGTGTAAAATGTCCGTACCAAATGCAGACAATATCCAGAAGACTCCGGAAAGTGGCAAATTTGAGAGAAATTGGCTTGATCAATCAGATTTCCGAAAGCTGCAGAACAATCTCGAAGAGCTGCGATATTGACATGTCATTCTCCAATGCATTCTTGGTTCTCAAATGCCTTCATCCGATCTGTGCTAATATGAACAAAATCCTGTGGAGGTGGCTCACTTGCAAGTGGCTCTTCGATCTCAATTCCACGAGATCTACCCCTCTTCCTTGCAACACTCTTCCTTTTCATGGACATGGATGTCGGTTGCATGGGAGCTTTCCCTTTCTCGGCAGCAGTAGGCGGAGTTTTCACCTTTACAGGAACTGGGGCTTTGCCTTTCGATGCCGTTGCAGCCATTGCTGCGGTTTCTTCAAGGACTTTGTCCCAGTCCTCCGATTCAGTCTCCGATTCATCCACCGAAATATACTCCCATTCCTCTTGTGTTTTCTTTGTCCTTTTGAGCTTGTTCGTTGCTCGCGTGCCAACCATTGCGACAACAAGCACAATTACCCAACCAAACACCATCTTGGTTGAGGGTTTTAAAGAAGTCACATGTGAGCAAGAACTCAAGAACATAGAAAAAATTGTTTAATTTCAAAAATTTGAAAAAACATACCCAAACAATCTTTATCAAGTATAGAGACTAGGAATCAAGTTAGATTTGCAAAAAAAATTTTAAAAATAGATCAATCCCATGATTTTGAAAATTCTCAAAATTTGTCCTAAAATTGAATTTTCAGAAATCGAAGCCCAAAAATCCGTTAATCAAATGAATACAAGGCATAGAAACAAATCTAAGATGTCCAGAGTTCTTATTTCAAAAGAAATTTGATCAAAAACCGTGCAAAAATGACATTATACCATGAAATCCCTCACGTTTTGATGAACACAAGCAAAAACAGTGAATAAACCAAGTTTTGATCATAAGAACTTACTTGAATCAAGTGAAAATGAGTTGTAAAAGATCCAAACCTTCTTGATTCTAGAGAGAGAAGCTCTAGGAAGCTAGAAACAAAAGTTTAGAGTGAATGGAAATCAAAAAAACCTTTTGTTTCATATAAAACCTAGCCGCGGTCCGGATATGGTCGGGAGTTCAGTCCGGAACGGCTTGGCGCAGGAAATCCCATCGTTCGGGATCCGGACTGAACAATCCAGTCCGGACTGCCTGCAACTTTTTCTCCAGAAAAATTTGTAAAAAATCCAGAAAATCCAGAAAAAGTATGTAAGCATTCTTGCATATCAACTTTAAACAAAAAGTATCGTTTCACATAAAAAGAAATAGATTATGCTAAATCTATCATTAATACTCAAATAATGAAACGAAAAATTATAAAAGTTAAATCCTCTAAAGTTGAGCAAGTTCAAAACATCAATCACGATCTAATGAGTAACGTGTTTATCAAATCATCAATTGAATAAAGAAAATAAAAGCATAAAGATCGATAGATGTTTGAAATCCCAAATAAATTAGATAATGCTATCTAGTCAATATGTTTTAAGGAGTGACTCTTTGAGCATCTTTCAATTTGAAATCCCACCTTATACCAACCTTGAAATTCGACAAAATCAAGTATTCCAAAAAGCATTTTATCAAATAAACAAGAAATCACCATGCTTGGTAAAACATGTGGTAGCTGCACACAGTACTCGGACGACCGAGGTGGTAGCTCTTTCCTCCATGTGGTGGTAGTTTTCACACTCCACTAAGGGATGTAACTCTTTCCACATCTTTTGAGCATGAAACATTAAATAATACTCCCCCTCAATTGGCTATCAATTATGTAAAATATTAAGTATTCAACCAACTATTCATCTCATGTTCATACTTAACTCAATTATCAAATAAGATAAAACTATACCAAGAGATCATTGAGAGAGGAATTGACTTTGATCAAATAAAGATGAAATAATTGATATAAATGATCAATGCATCAAGAGAGTTATAATGATATCCAAATCATAATAAATTTCTCTAAACATGAAAAGATGCAATTAAAGTCAATTATACTAATGCTCATTTAATGTTCTATATTACAAAAACAAAAAGAACACAAAACACAAAACAAAACCTAATCTAAGCAATGGTTCAAAAAATGGTTATTTCAAAGAAAGCATTCCAATTGCTTTACGCAAATGAATAAAACGTTTTTGATCCAAAGGTTTTGTCAAAATATCGGCTAATTGATCTTCAGTTGAAACATAAGAAATTTGTAAAGTACTTGATTCAACTAGCTCTCTAAGAAAATGATATCTAAGTTCAATGTGTTTTGTTCTTGAGTGCAACACAGGGTTTTTAGAAATATTTATGGCACTAGTGTTGTCACAAAGAATTGTTACCGAAGTCGCAGGAATGCGAAAGTCGCTCAACACACTTTTCATCCAAATCAATTGAGTCGAACAACTTCCCGCTGAAATGTATTCCGCTTCGGCAGTAGAGAGAGCAATGCAGTTTTGCTTTTTACTATGCCATGCAACAAGACAATGGCCAAGGTAAAAACATGCACCACTCGTGCTCTTTCGATCATCCACTGATCCAGCCCAATCGGCATCCGAATATCCTATTATATCGAGAGATGTGCCCATAGGATACCAAATTCCGAAATTGATAGTACCTTTGACGTACCGGATGATCCTTTTCACCGCTTTCAGGTGAATTTCCTTCGGTGCTGATTGATATCTCGCGCAAATCCCAACACTGAAAGAAATATCCGGGCGACTAGCCGTAAGGTAGAGTAGACTTCCAATCATGCTTCGATAAAGCTTCTCGTCTACACTCTCTCCGTGAGATTCACTTCCTAATCCCTTATTGCTAGTTCCCATAGGAGTCGGAAAGTCTTTAGAATTCTCCAATCCGAATTTCTTGACCAACTCCTTTGCATACTTGGATTGACATAAATGAATGCCATCTTCACTTTGCTTAACTTGCAATCCAAGAAAATATGTAAGCTCGCCCATCATGGACATCTCAAATTCGCTTTCCATCGTTTCGGCGAATTTTGAAGCATCATTATTCCTTGTAGCACCAAACACAATGTCATCCACATATATTTGTGCTACAATGAAATTGTCTTGAAATGCTTCACAAAGAGTGTCCGATCGGCTCCCCCTCGAGTATAGCCCTTTTCCAAAAGGTGCTTTGTCAATCTTTCGTACCATGCTCGCGGTGCTTGTTTTAGACCGTAAAGAGCCTTTTTCAATCGAAAAACATGGTTAGGTAGTTTATGATCAATGAAACCTTTCGGTTGAGCAACATAAACTTCCTCATTTAGAAAACCATTTAAAAATGCGCTCTTAACGTCCATTTGAAAAAGTTTGATTTTAAAATGACAAGCAATTGCAAATAGGATACGAATGGACTCGAGTCTAGCTACAGGGGCGAAAGTTTCATCAAAGTCTATACCTTCTACTTGTGAATAGCCCTGAGCAACTAAACGTGCTTTGTTCCGAACAACGGTACCATCTTCATTTTTCTTGTTCTTGAAAATCCATTTTGTACCGATGATATTTTGTTGCTTCGGGGGCTTCGTTAATTCCCAGACTTTGTTCCTTTCAAATTGATTGAGCTCTTCTTGCATTGCTTCAATCCAATAGTCATCTTGAAGAGCTTCATCAATGTTCTTTGGTTCGATCATGGAGACATAACATGCAACTCCACAAACCAATTGTCTCCGAGTTCTAACTCCTTCTTGAGGATCTCCAATGATGTTCGATTCCGGATGGTCCTTGGAGATTCGAAGCGTTTGAGGTAACGGAGTACTCGGGGGTAATTGCGATGATTCCTGCACATTAGATGAACTAGAAGAACCATGAGATGCATCAACATTTTCAGAAGAGTTATCATGTAAAGATGCAATATCATTAGCAGGAGATTCATCATCAATAGACATATCAGGAGTAGATTTATCAGAAGAAAAATGAAAAGCTTCATCTACTTTAACATTGAAAGATTCTATCATCGTTTTAGATTCAAGGTTAAATACCCGATATGCTCTACTGTTTGTAGAATAACCCATAAAAATTCCTTCATCACTTCGAGAGTCGAATTTTTCAAGATTTTCTCGATCGCGTAAAATGTAACAGCGACTCCCAAAGATACGAAAATATTTTATATTCGGTTTTCTACAGAACCAAAGTTCATAGGGGGTATTCAAAGTACCCGGGCGCAAATAGATTCGATTGATCACATAGACCGCGGTGTTAACTGCTTCAGCCCAAAAATATAACGGGAGTTCCCGGCTATGAAGCATAACACGCGCCATCTCTTGTAAAACTCTATTTTTGCGCTCGACTACACTGTTCTGTTGTGATGTATAAGGTGCAGAGAATTCATGTTTTATGCCGTTTGAAGTGCAAAAATCAATGAATTTAGAATTGATGAATTCTCCACCTCTATCACTCCGAACACGAACGATCTTTTCATTCTTCTCAATCATAATACGATGACAAATCTCATGAAAAGAATCGAAAGTATCCGCTTTCTCTTTTAAAAATGCTACCCATGAATATCTAGAGAAATCATCAACCATGAGAAAAATATACCATTTTCCACCCAAACTAGGTTGACGAGTTGGCCCCATTAAATCCATATGCAATAATTCTAATGGCCGTTTGGTTCCTACGTGGTTCAAGTTCTTGTGTGGCTCTAGATTGTTTTCCCTTTTGACAACCGCCACACACAATGTTTTGTTTAAAAGAAATTTAGGAACACCTCTAACCACGTCTTTGTTAGAAATTCTAGATAGTTCCTTAAAATTTATGTGACCTAGTCTTTCATGCCAAAGAGTCTCATTATCAAGTGACACTAGGTTACAATGTTCAGAAAATTTATTAGGAACTACATAGCAGTTATTTTGTGATCTAACCCCTTTCAAAAAGAATGAATGGTTTTTGTCAGTTACAATACATTCAACAGAAGAGAAATTAACTGAAAACCATTATCACACAATTGACTAATGCTTATGAGGTTAGTCTTAAGGCCTTCAACAAATAAAACATTGTTCAAAACCGGGCCATCTGGAATAGTATTGTTCCTTTTCCAACTATTTTGGAAGATCGTCCATCTCCGAAAACTACAAGTCCTCCGGAGGTTTTCTCTAAAGATTGAAAATAGTTTTTATCACCAGTCATGTGACGGGAACATCCACTATCCAGATACCAAGACGAATTGTCATATGCATGTAGTGATGTGTGTATGACAAGACAAGGAAAGAGTTCACCTTTGCGCACCCAAACCTTACGAGTTTTGGAATACGTCGGCAATGATTGTGACGTTGATCTCTTTGGTGAACGCGTCTTGTGGGGTGTACTACCATTGTTCTTCACCTTTGGATGGTTCTTGCGAAATTTCTGGTGGACAAACTTGTTGGTAGTTGTTGCAAGTCTTGCTTGATTTGTCCGCTTGACTCCAAACTTGCAATATGTGCCTTGCAAAACCACAACGAAAACATACCTTGGAAGGATTTGATCCTGACGGAATTGAGGTAGACTTGTTAACGTTGGATGTGATGATTTTCGTCGGAGGAGGAGAAACCGACTGGGCACAAAAACCGTCTTACTCGAACTTGGATCCTCACCAGTTCGATCGTATCCAAGGCCAAACGATTCGATTGACCAAGACCAAGCAATTTATCCAACTTGCTCCTTCCAGAAGAGAATCGCTTCAAATCTTCCTTAAGTTGGAATATGGTCTTCGTCATTTCCAATTTTTCTTGTTGAGCCTCGGAGTGGAGCTTCAAGAAGTAATTAGCTTTATCCACCAATTTGATATGTTCCTTCTCGAAATGCTCGTTCTTCTCTTGAAGGGAAACATTTATTTTGACCAAATTATCCCTTTCCTCTTCAAGAGCGTTTGAGAGAGAAGTTGCCTTTTTAGCTTGTTCTTCAAGATCCCACAACCTTCTTCTCAAATTCTTGTTATGCTTTGCCAATTTCTTAGAATCTTTTAAGAGTTTGTGGTAGGCAAAAGCAAAATCTTCACCTTCGGAATCGCTAGGTTCGTCATCCGTTGCAATTTTTTCATTCTGGGAGGAGTTGGATAATGAACCCGAGGAACTCGCCGAAAAATACACGAAAAGTGAAGTTGTGGACGCAATGAATGCAGTTGCGTTGTCATCCTCATCTCTTGTAGATGACTCATCCGAAGTTGAGGTGTCATCCCATGTGACAGCTTGCATAGCCTTCTTCTTTGACGGATTCTTGTTGGGACACTCCGTTGCAATATGGCCAAAACATCGGCATTTGAAGCACAGGATTTGTCCCTCGATGTTCTTCTTGTCCTTTGAAGAACCCTCTTTCTTTCTTGATTTAAAACTTGAATTTTCTTTGCCTTTCCTGGACTTTACGAAGGATGATGATTTGCTTGAATTTTCCTTCGAAAGCTTCGGCGAAATTTTTTTGTCAAGAAGCAATCTGTTTCTCAAAATCCTCCATTGATAAATTATCATCGGCGTCTGAGGAGGATGAATCCGCGTCTTCTTCCTTTGTTGATTTCAATGCAAAACCTGAAGACTTAGAAGAAGAGGAAGGCTTTCCAGAAGAATAGTTAGTAGGAAAAGTCATTTCATAAGTTTGAAGTGCACCAACTAATTCTTCTACCTTGATTTCGTCCGGGTGTTTTACTGTTTCAATGGCTGCAACCTTAGGGCGAAATCTTTCAGGAAGAGTTCTCAAAATCTTTCTTACAACTTTAGATTCTGGAATTTTCTCTCCCAAGTTAGCACATGTATTAACGATATCTTGCAATCGTGTATAATAATCTGTGAACGATTCATTTTCTGCCATATGAATAGAGTCAAACTTGCTCGTAAGCATTTGCAGTTTTTGATCTTCACTAAAATTGTGCCCTCATGTGTAACTTGTAGAGTATCCCAAATTTCTTTCGCAGTCTCACATGTCGAGACGCGAGAGAACTCGGCTTGTGATAAGGCATTAAATAAAGCGTTAATTCCCTTGCCGTTGTAAGAAGAAGCATCAATTCTTCCTTGGTCCATTTCGACCTAGGTTTGATGGTGACAACATCGACAATAATCTCAGTTGGATTTGTCCATCCAAACTCAATTGATTGCCAAACCCGTTCATCGATGGAAATTAAAAACGCTCTCATGCGTACTTTCCAGTAGGCATAATTTGTTCCATCGAAGAACGGTGGTCTATTAATGTTTCCACCTTCAACCATTGTTTACAACCCTATTCCCTCTCTGATACCACTTGTGGGTTATGTTAATATGGATCTGAATAGGAGAAAAACCACCTAGAGGGGGGTGAATAGGTGTAAACAATAAACACACCAAATCGTTGCGTAAAAAAAACCCAATGCGAAAAATAAATAAAGTACGCAAGATTTTTACGTGGAAAACTCCGTCACAGGAGTAAAAAACCACGGGACCGATAACACGGCGAAATCCACTAGATTAAACACGTACAAGGTGATTTACCGTAACCCTACGACTCAACCTTTTCCATACGCTCCTAGTTGATCTTCTCCGCTCGCTCCACAACGCTCCTCGAATCCACGATTTGCGTCCAACTTCGAATCCACGAAGTCCAACGTCGAATCCACGACGTCCAACCGAATCCACGGTCTTCACCAATGTAGTACGTATCTGTAGTGACCCGACCCTTAGGGGTATTTTTAACTCACATGTAATTATTTAGGCCTTAAGTGGAATAAAATTATTTAATTTCTAAAAGTTGGCCGGTGGATGGTGCTGGTATTTTTCTGCGATAGAGCGCGGAAAATGATGACCGACGGTGCGGTCGGATCTGAAATCCGATGTCGGGATCTCCCGGAACGGGATCCTTAGTGACGCGGTGATTAGTCATGCATCGGAATCCGTGCAAAATATCTTGCACCCGTTGGAGATAAGGTGGGTTATCTCGTAGGGGGTAATTAATTAATTAATTAATTAATTATCCGATGACGGAAATTAAAATCCTCTTACGTACGAATTAAAGGGGAAAATTAATCGTATGTGTTTTTAATAGTCGGGAGTATTTAAGTGATCCCAATTATCGGAAGAAAAGGAAAGAAAATAAAACCCTAACCGGTGAGGAGAGAAAGAAAGAGAAAAAGGAAAAGACGAAACCCTAGCCGGAAGGAAGGAGAAGAAGAAAGAGCCCGATCCTCCCAGACATCTAACCGAGCGCAAGAACGCGACCGGGCGACCTTCCCGACGATCTCCGGTTAGTAGAATATTTTTTAATATTTTTTCGGGATTTTTCCGTCGTCCCTTTTGTTGAGTTTTTGGGTTTCTCCGTCGTCTCCGTCGCCGTCGCCGTCATAGTCGTCATGCTAGGGCACGGAACGGACGGTGGAGACGCGCGGTGCCGCTAGGGCACCGCGCGGAGGAGAGTCGCGGACGGCCGGTCGCCGCCGCAAGCGGCGACGGGGCCGCGCGGGCGCCGCACGGGCTCCGCGCCGGTCGTACCCGCGCGGGCGCGCGCGCGCGCCGCCGCGCGGACGACACCCACGCGGGCCCGCAACCGCGCGGGCACCGCGCGGGCGCCGCGCGGTTGCCGTGCGGGCGCCGCGCGGTTGCCGCGCGGACGACACCCACGCGGGCCCGCAACCGCGCGGGCACCGCGCGGGCGCCGCGCGGTTGCCGCGCGGGCGGCACCCGCGCGGGGCGCCGCGCGGGCGGCACCCGCGCGGGCCCGCAACCGCGCGGGCGCCGCGCGGGGCATCCGCGCGGGCGCCGCGCGGGCAACCCCGCGCAGGCACGCACCCGTGCGGGGCGCCGCGCGGGCCCCGCGCGGGCGCCGCGCGCCGCGCACCCGCGCGGGCGCCGCGCGGGCCGCACCCCCGCGGGCCGCCGCGCGGGCAGCGCCCGCACGGGCACCGCGCCGCTGCCGCGCGGGCAGCGCCAGCACGGGCGCCGCGCGAGGCGCCGCGCCGCCAGGGCGCCGCCCGCAGAGACACGTCGCGCGGTTCCAAGCCACGCGGGGCTCCGGCGGGCGGCGACGGCGGCGCGGGGTTCCGATTTTCGGCAACCCGGACGATGAGGGACCTTTCCATCGAATAGAGTAAAATGGGTCTTTCGTTTTCGGATGTTAGTACACGCTTTTGACTATATTTATCATTGCGGACTCTCTTTAGGTCCAGGAGCACAGCTGGGGTGCGCGAAGGATTCAGGTGTTCCGATTTCTCTTCAACAGGGTGGGTACGGTTGCTATAAGTGCAACAAGTGCAGTAAGTGCATCTATCATCATTAAATTTGCTCTCAATTTGCCTAACAAAGTAGATGGACAGTTTAACCTTTCGCATAAATATTTTTATCTAACAACTGAAGCGGCTGCGGTCGCGATACTCACTACACGCCGATCTCGGCAAATCCGGTTTCGGATGCTGCACGTACACAGGCGGATTGGCCTCCGCATGGGTGTACTTTTTCGGAAGAGTGGTCTTCTTGACCCGTGTGCCTCACAAAGGGGTGGGAGCCGTGAGGACCTCTTCGCGCCAGCTGAAAATAGCACACCAGCACCGCGAAGGGGTAAAAGCATCAAAAAGGTGACTGCGCACGAGGGGAGACTTTAGTCCCTCCGACACTCTAGGGTTGGTGCCCAATTTAATTGATAAATTTGGGGTTGTTGCCCAATTTAATTGATAAATTTGGGGTTGGTGCCCAATTTAATTGATAAATCTGGGGTTGGTGCCCAGCTTAATTATGTGCAGGGTTTTAACGAAAGGTTTTGGTGTATTCGGTTCGTCTTTCCTTCTTTGTTCTTATTTAGACATCTACTTTGTTTGTCACTGACTTTACCCACTCCGTGACAGGTGCTACTAGGTGCGTTAGCCGGGATGGCGGTGAGACTGCGTCGTGAGGACCGTAGTCAGGACACTTGGTTTCCATCTCATATCCCTTTATACTTTAAATAGTCTTTTGCTTGTGGATTACTTTAGTTGTGGACATGTATTAGTTAGCTCTGTGGATGAGGTGTACTTTTATGCTTGTGTTACTTTTGGTGGTGTCTTCTTACGCGGCACGTTTTCACGATAAACTGATTGATTGCGAAAATGTTTTCTCAAAACGAAGTGCCGTGTGGGCGCGGATTTTACAAACACTGAGTTTTATCCTTTCCAAACATTGACGCCGCATTATAAACTTGTTTTGTTTGGTGATGTATGTTTACTGTATGGTTGATGGTTGATGTTTGATGTTGTAAATGAATCGCATGTTGTAAATGAGACGCCGTGCATATACAAAGGAGACTCTGTCCGTGGGCAGAGAGAATTTGTGTATGTGGCGGTCTGGCACGCACCGGGGATGAAGTTTATGTTACCATATTAAGAAAAAAAAAAAAATAGTCACGCAATTTTCCGCTTTGATTGACTCAAAAACCCCCGGGGGCGTGACAGATTAAATGGTATCAGAGAATTACAACCATAACCATAGTAGACGTGATCCACATCCACAGTGTAAGGTGCCACAAGCAAATTGGACATGAGATAACCAAGGTATAGGTGCGGTAGAACGTGAGAGTACGGGGAAAACGGGAACGTAATATAGGTGTAATCGTAAGACTGGGTGCTAGGGTTATAACCATAGGATTGACATGGTTTCTTTGTTTACAGCAGACAGCGGCCAGGAATCGACCGCCAAGCGCTAACTAATTCTCAATGAACAGGATGGATCCCACAGCCGCAGCCAACCGTTTACTCCGCAACCAGCTATGCGACATAGCAGGGCAACTGCTAACTCTTACCGAGCGCCTATGCCTACTGACACAAGACTTCGAGGGTGTCGACCGCGCCCCTCGAGACGCCTGGGACGACGCCTATCGGGGGATACCACCTGCGGGCTACCCCAATTTCAATGAGGCCGTCAATCTGGCCTTGCGGGCAGAGCAAGAATTGGCCGAGGCACATGCTCGGCAAAGATTCCCCTATCCTGGACCGGTGGGGGCCCCCTTCCAGGAGGGCCCGGCGCTTAAGCGCCCGAAGACCGAGGGGAACTGTGGAAAGACAATGAGAGGAGAACCCAAATCGCAGAGGAAGCCGTGTCCCATATGCAGTGGGGCGCATCAGGTGACTGATTGTCCATGGAGACACGGCCACTGCTACCGATGCGGCAGGCCAGGCCACTCGCGCTACGAGTACCCACGGAAGTCGGGCACCACCAGACCTCCAGCACCGCGACCGGAGGGGACGGAGAGGACTACTATACCCGTCCCGCAAGGGGACCCTGCCCATGAGGGCCGAGGAGGAGGATGACCGGAGAAAGCGCGAAAGGATGAATCGACACCAGCAGGGAGCGCGAAATCGCCTCAGGGACCGTGCGTCATTTGCGAGGGTGCTCACCCGGTGGAAGAATGTACTTGGAGGTACCATTACTGCAACCAGTGCGGCTTGCCGGACCACTCTCGTGCCTTCTGCCCTCAGAGGCCCGCCGCCGCCGCGCCACCACAGCAGAAAGGACCAGAGAGTACTGCGGCCCCCGTTCAGCCAAAGGATTTGCCCGGCGACCAGCAACCCGTAGACTCATCAGACGTCAAGTCCCTTCCCCAGCACGCCGTGCGACGCTGGCCCAAGGGCTGTGGACGGGCTCCCCGGGATACTACAGTGGGGGACGCGGCGTCCCAAACCTAGTAACGGCAGGTAACTTTTGTTTTTTCTTCTTTTCCTCCTAGATTAGGAGCACCGGATACACCTTAGCCTGCTACCTCAGTTAGACTCTCTCTCTCTCTTCCCCTCCCTATCCCCCTCTAGAATCCTTAAGTATTAGGCGAAGCCTTCCCCGGCCGATGTACGCGGGCGGGCTTCGAAGCTTAGGAGAACCTTGTGTACTCGAGGCCCGTTAAGGGCCATGCAAGAAATAAATAGGCTCCACCCTATGCCTTGCAGTCGAGAACCCAATGGGCCGTTAGGTAGTTCAGGGCCGCTCCCCAGACAAGGTTCAGCGGTCCCTGTTACGGAATTTGAGTTGGCGTATTTCGTGAATGTATTAAATCTTGAAGATTGAAGATGAAGAAACTTTGGATCATATACCTCAATCTCAAGAAAGAAGAATTCAAAAGGATCAGGTACGTTTAACTAAAGAATTTTGATGATCCGAATACTTCTTATAGTGTAGAAACACCTGGAAGAGGTTTTATTTGCTTAATCATCAAAAACTAAACATGGGACATGTTCAGGATCCGGATCGTGGCTTGCAATCCGGATCCCGAAGGGTGTTCGTTCATACACTGGTTCAATCCGGATCGCAGCATTCCATGATCCGGATCCCGAACATAAGTTTTACCTATTTGCTTGAACGATCCGGATCATGAATTGCAATCCGGATCCCGAACATTGTGTTTTGGTAAAACTGTATGAACGATCCGGATCGTGGACTACGATCCGGATCCCGAACAAGCAATTTTCTGGAAACCGTCATTTGTGCTTCTGCAATCCGGATCGTCAAATCCAATCCGGATCGCCGTCGGTAAAACTTTCCAGAAAAGGCTGTTTTTGATCCGAATATTCTTCCTAGGGTTTCTAACCTATAAATAGCCCTCTTATTCATTTCTAGGGCATCCGCAATCGGATGATCATATACATCGAAAAAGAAAAAATAGCCGAAAGAAAAATCCACATATAGAGAAGAACGGAAATCATTAGATTTATTCTATGGTTCTTCATCTATATTGATTGATTTGATTCTAGGTTTTCCATACTCACATTTTGAGTAGAATCAAATCAATGAATACTTAGATGGTATTTCCGATCTATCTTTGATCTAAGTATTCGGCGGATCATCACCACCCAAACAAACAACGATTTACCCCAAAATCGGCGCGTGGACTCGCGTGGCCTTGTGGATTCAAGGTGCAACCGCTCTCGTGGATTCGGAGCGAGGTACGTTCGTGGATTCGAAGCGTGCCATTGGGTGAAGACCGTGGATTCGGTTGGACGTCGTGGACTCGACGTTGGACGCTGTGGATTCAGCGTTGGGCGCGGATCGTGGATTCGAGAAGCGTCGTGGAGCGAGCGGGAAGATCTACTAGGAGCGTATGGTAAAAGGTTGAGTCGTCTGTGAGTACGTTATATCACCTTGTACGTGTGTTAATTCTAGTGGATTTCGCCGTGTTATCGGTCCCGTGGTTTTTTACTCCGGTTTGGAGTTTTTCCACGTAAAAATCTTGCGTGTTCTTTTATTTTTCCGCATTGGGTTTTATTGCGCAATGATTTTTTGAGTGTTTATTGTTTACACCTATTCACCCCCCTCTAGGTGTTTTTTCCCCTATTTAGATCCATTACTTATAACCCAACAAGTGGTATCAGAGCGGGAATAGGGTTGTAAACAATGGTTGAAGGTGGAAACATCAATCGACCCCCTTTCTTTGATGGAACAAATTATGCGTACTGGAAAGTACGGATGAAAGCCTTTTTAATTTCCATCGACGAAAGGGTGTGGCAATCAATTGAATTAGGATGGTCTAATCCAACTGAAATTTTAGATGATGTTCGCACCTTAAAACCTAGGTCGAAATGGACCAAGGAAGAGATAGACTTATCTTCTTACAATGGCAAAGGAATTAATGCTCTATTTAATGCTTTGTCACAAACTGAGTTCTCTCGCGTCTCGGCATGTGAGACTGCGAAAGAAATCTGGGATGTTCTTCAAGTTACGCATGAGGGAACTAACTTAGTGAAGATTCAGAAACTGCAAATGCTCACGAGCAAGTTTGACTCTATCTCTATGGCAGAGAATGAATCCTTCACTGACTATTACACACGATTGCAAGACATCGTAAACTCATGTGCTAACTTGGGAGAGAAGATTCCAGAATTTAAAGTTGTAAGAAAAATTCTAAGAACTCTTCCTGAACGATTTCGCCCGAAGGTCGCAGCCATTGAAACAATTAAACACCCGGACGAAATGCGTGTAGAAGAATTAGTAGGTGCTTTACAAACTTATGAAATGACATTTCCTACTAACTATTCTTCTGGAAAGGCATCCTCTTCTAAGTCTTCAGGTTACGCATTGAAATCAACTAAAGAAGAAGACGCGGATTCATCCTCCTCGGACGACGACGAGAACCTTTCTATGGAGGACTTTGAGAAGCAGCTCGCTCTCTTGACAAGGAAGTTTCGCCGCAACTTTCGAAGGGGAAATTCAAGCAAAACTCATCCTTCGGAAAGTCGAAGAAAGGCAAGGGTTCTTCAAGCTACAAGTCAAGAAAGCAAGAGAACTTCTCAAAGGATAAGAAAAGTTCTGAGGGACAAGTTCAGTGCTTCAAATGTCGAGGCTACGGCCACATTCAACGGAATGTCCCAACAAGAATCCGGCAAAGAAGAAAGCGATGCAAGTCGTTACTTGGGATGACAACTCCACGTCAAATGAGTCATCCTCAAGTGATGAAGAAGACAACGCGACAGCTTTCCACGCGTCCACTACATCTTCACCCTTCATGTGCTTAATGGCAAGTACATCCGATTCACTGTCCAACTCCACTGTTGAAAAGATTGCAACGGACGATGAATCAGATGATTCGGAAGGTGAAGATTTTGCTCTAGCCTACCATAAGCTTTTGAGGGATTCAAAGAAACTGGCTAAGCAAAACAAGGGGTTGAAAGGGAGATTGCAGGATCTCGAAGAAGAAGTAAAAAGGGTAACCTCTCTCTCAACCGATCTTGAAGTGGAAAGGGATAATCTGATTAAAACAAATGTTTCCCTTCAAGAGTCCAATGAGCAACTCGAGAAGAATTATATGGATATGGTGAACAAAGCGAATTACTTCTTGAAGCTCAACGGCGAGGCTCGACAGGAAAAATTGGAAATGACGGAGACCATACGCCAACTGAAGGATGACTTAAAGAGATTTTCTTCTGGAAGGAGTAAGTTGGACAGACTTCTTGGTCTTGGTCAAAGAAATAAGTTCGGCCTCGGATACACTCAAACTGGAGACATTCCAAGTTCGAGTGGGACAGTATTTGTGCCTCAGTCGGTATCTCCTCCTCCGACACCGGAATTCACGACAAGCAACGACAACAAACCTACTACATCTCCTCGGAATCGACAAGAACTAAGGTATGTTTTCGTTGTGGCATTTCAGGGCACATAAGGAGAAATTGCAAGACGGAAGCCAAACGCACACCTCAAGCACCTCTTGCAATGACTACCAAAAAGGCTATTCCTCGAAAATCAACTGCAACTCAATTGAAGGAAAAGAGCCTTGGTAGTACACCGCTCAAGACGACATCATCAAGGAGCAGCAATTCTTCAAGCAAGACGCTCTCACCTAGGAAATCAACTTCACGATCATTACCGACGCACTCCAAAAAGGTTTGGGTGCGCAAAGGTGAAATTTTCCCTTGTCTTGCTACCAATGTTTCCTTGCATGCATATGATAGTTCGTCTTGGTACCTGGATAGCGGGTGTTCCCGTCATATGACCGGCGATAAAAACTGTTTTCAAACATTTGAGAAAAACTCCGGAGGACTTGTTGTTTTCGGAGATGGTCGGTCTTCCAAAATTGTTGGAAAGGGAACGGTAGCTATTCCAGATGGCCCGGTTCTAGATAATGTGTTATTTGTTCATGGCCTTAAGACTAACCTCATAAGCATAAGTCAACTGTGTGATAGTGGTTATTCAGTTAATTTTTCATCTGATAAATGCACTGTAACTGACATGAACCATGCTTTCTTTTTAAAGGGGGTTAGATCAGAAAACAATTGTTATGTAGTTCCTACTAAGATTTCTGAAAAATGTAACCTAGCATCTTTGAAAAATGAAACACTTTGGCATGAAAGGCTAGGTCACATAAACTTTAAGGAACTTGCTAGAATTTCGAACAAAGATGTGGTCAAGGGGGTTCCGAAACTTTCTTTTGAACAAAACCTTGTGTGTGGCGGTTGCCAAAAGGGAAAACAGTCTAGGACTGCACACAAGAACTTGAACCACATAGGTACAAAACGGCCTTTGGAACTTTTGCATATGGACTTAATGGGGCCAACTCGTCAACCATCTCTGGGAGGTAAATGGTATATTTTCTTGTTGGTTGATGATTTTCTAGATATACTTGGGTAGCTTTCTTAAAAGAAAAAGCTGATACCTTTGATTCTTTTCTCGAAATCTGCAATCGTATTATGATGAAAAGAATGAAAGGATTACTCGAGTTAGGAGTGATAGAGGTGGGGAATTCATAAATTCCAAATTCATTGATTTTTGCACTTCTAATGGCATTAAACATGAATTCTCCGCACCTTACACACCTCAACAAAATGGTGTAGTCGAGCGCAAAAACAGGGTCGTACAGGAAATGGCACGTGTTATGCTTCACAGCCGGAACTTACCTTTTTATTTTTGGGCTGAAGCGGTGAACACTGCTGTTTATGTTATTAATCGCGTGTATTTGCGCCCGGGGACATTGAATACACCATATGAACTTTGGTTTTGTAGAAAACCTAACATCAAATATTTTCGCATCTTTGGGAGTCGGTGTTTTATTTTACGTGATCGTGAGAATCTTGGAAAATTTGACTCTCGAAGTGACGAAGGGATTTTCTTAGGTTATTCTACAAACAGCAGAGCATATCGAGTTTTTAACTTAGAATCTAAGACGATCGTAGAATCGATAAATGTTAAGGTAGATGAAGCTTTTCACTTTGAATCTGAAAAATCTACCCTCGATATCTCTCTTGATGATGATACACCTGCTAATGCATCTTCTTCTAACAATTCTTTCGATAATAATGATGCATCTAACGGTTCTTCAAGTTATCTGATGTGCAGGAATCATCTCGTGTACCTCCGTCTACTCCTCTACCTCAAACGTTACGCATCTCCAAGGATCACCCTGAATCGAACATCATTGGAGATCCACAAGAAGGAGTTAGAACACGGAGACAATTGGTTTGCGGATTTGCATGCTATGTATCTCAAATCGAACCAAGGAATGTTGATGAAGCTCTCCAAGATGATTACTGGATTAAAGCAATGCAGGAAGAGCTCCATCAATTCGAGCGAAACAAAGTCTGGGAATTAACGAAGCCTCCGAAGCAACACAATGTGATAGGTACCAAATGGATCTTCAAGAACAAGAAAAATGAAGAAGGTACTATCATCAGGAACAAAGCAAGGTTAGTTGCTCAAGGCTACTCTCAAGTAGAAGGTATAGACTTTGACGAAACTTTCGCCCCTGTAGCTAGACTCGAGTCCATTCGTATATTGTTTGCGATTGCTTGTCATTTTAAAATCAGATTATTTCAAATGGACGTTAAGAGCGCCTTTTTAAATGGGTTTTTAAATGAGGAAGTTTATGTGGCTCAACCGAAAGGTTTTGTGGATCATAAACTACCTAACCATGTTTTTCGTCTGAAAAAGGCTCTTTACGGTCTGAAACAAGCACCGCGAGCATGGTACGAAAGGTTGACAAAGCACCTTTTGGAAAAGGGCTACACTCGAGGGGGAGCTGACAGGACTCTCTTTGTGAAGCATTATCAAAACAATTTCATAGTTGCTCAAATCTATGTCGATGACATTGTTTTTGGCGCAACGAGAGATAATGATGCTTCTAAATTCGCGGAGACCATGGAAAGCGAATTTGAGATGTCCATGATGGGCGAATTGAATTATTTTCTTGGATTACAAGTTAAACAAAACGATGAAGGAATTCACTTGTGTCAATCCAAGTATGCACTGGAGTTGGTCAAAAAGTTTGATCTTGAAAATTCTAAGGATTTTCCGACTCCAATGGGAACTAGCCATAAGGGACTTGGAAGTGAATCACATAGTGAGAATGTAGACGAGAAACTGTATCGCAGTATGATTGGAAGTCTACTATATCTCACGGCTAGTCGCCCGGATATATCCTTCAGTGTTGGGATTTGTGCGAGATATCAATCAGCACCGAAGGAGGTTCACCTGAAAGCGGTGAAACGGATCATCCGGTATATCAAAGGTACAATCAATTTCGGAATTTGGTATCCTATGGGAACGACTTTGGATATTGTTGGATACTCAGATGCCGATTGGGCTGGATCAGTGGATGACCGGAAAAGCACGAGTGGTGCATGCTTCTATCTTGGCCATTGCCTTGTTGCATGGCACAGTAAAAAGCAGAATTGCATAGCACTCTCGACTGCCGAAGCGGAGTACATTTCTGCAGGAAGTTGTTCAACCCAATTGTTTGGATGAAAAGCGTGTTGAGCGATTTCCGGATTTCAGCATCTTCGGTAACCATTTTATGTGACAACACTAGTGCTATTAACATTTCAAAAAACCCTGTGTTGCACTCTAGAACAAAACATATTGAACTTAGATATCATTTTCTTAGAGAGCTAGTTGAATCAAACATTCTTCAACTGTCATATATTTCAACTGAGGATCAATTAGCCGATATCTTAACAAAACCTTTGGATCAAAAACGTTTTATTCACTTGCGTAAAGCAATTGGCATGCTTTCCTTGAAATAACCTTTTTGAAACCTTTGCTTAGGTTAGGTTTTGTTTTTGTTTTTGTTTTGTTCTTTATCTATGTTTTGTACATAGGACATTAATTGAGCATAAATCATAATTGACTTTAATTGCATCCTTTTATGCATTTAGAAATTTATTATGCTTTGATGTCATAATATTTCAATGTTGCAATGATCATTTACGTTAATTAAACCATCTTTTAAGTGATCAAAGTCAATTTCTCTCTCAATGATCTCTTGGTATAGTCATTATCATATTTGATTGCTTAGTCGAGTATGAATTCGAGATCAATGGTTTGGTTGAATACCTTATATATTAAATAATTGATAGCCAATTGAGGGGGAGTCAATGAAATGTAAAATGCTCAAAAGATGTGGAAAGAGTTACATCCCAATGAGGAGTGTGAAAACTACCACCACATGGAGAAAAGAAAGAAAAAGATACTCCATGAATGAAAAGCAAATTTTGTTTTGAAAATTGTTGATGAAATTCATATTGAAATACTTGACTCAGTCGTATTTCATGGTTGGTATAAGGTGGGATTTTTAGTAAAAGATGCTCAAAGAGCCACTCCTTCAACAGATTGTCTAGATATATTATCTAACTTATCTGGGATTTCAAACATCTATTGATCTTGGTATTTCATTTTCTTTACCAAAATTGATGATTTGATAAAGGCATTACACATAAGATCAGGATAGATGTAATTGAAGTTGTTCAACTTTAAGTGTTTTAACTTTCGTAAATTTTCGTTTCATGTTTGGATATTTTTGATAGATTTTGCATAATCTATTTCTTGTTGTATGAAACGATGTCTTTTGTTTAAAGTTGACATGGTAAAGTGCTTACATACTTTTTCTGGATTTTATTGAATTTTTCTGAATTTTTCTGGAGAAAAAGTTGAAGCCGATCCGGATCGGGGTAAGTGATCCGGATCCCGAACGCAGGATTTTTCCTGCGGGTAGCCGATCCGGATCACATTCTCGATCCGATCCGGATCACGGCTAGGGTTTTTATAAGAACAAAGAGGATTTGATTTCTTTTACCCTAATCTTTTGTTCTAAAATCTCTAGAGCTTCTCTCTCTAGATTTCTTGCTTCTTGGAGCTTCCAAACTCAAAGTTCTTCGGATTCAAGTAAGTTTTATTGATCAAAACTCGGTTTTTACAGTTTTTCTTCATACGTGAGTTGAAAATTGGAATTTTTTCGTTTGTGAATGGTTTTTGATCAAATTTCTTTTGAAATAAGGACTCTGGGTCAATTAGTTTTGCTTTTATGCTGGGTTTTCTCAAGATAAACGAGTTTTTAGGCTTCGATTTCTAAAAATTCTGTTTTAGGGCATAAAAGAGGAATTTTTGAAAATCATGGAATTGATCTATTTTTAAAATTCTTTTTGGAAAACTAATTTGATTCTTGGCTTCTCTACATGATTATGATTGTCTAGGTACAATTTTTCAAATTTTTCAAAATTGACGATTTTTCATGTGTTCTTGAGTTGGTTTGCACAGGACACTTCTTGAAACTCGGAACACTCACGTCAATTGCACTCTCTTGGTTGATCTTGCTACTGGTCACGATGGTGCACACGAGCACATCCGTTAAAGAGGAACCGGATGTCTCAACTCGAGACAAAACGAACGAGGCCAAGGATGACAGCTCGGATTACAATGAGGAAGAATGGGACGAATTCTTCAAGGATGTTCAGCGAAAGATACTGTCTAACATGGGTTGCACAAATTCTGACGACTCCAATTCTGCCGACTGACCATTTTTAACTCGTTTTCTTTTCTTTTTGTGCAGGATTTTACGTTTTTAGTCTTTTTGTGCTAACTTTTAGTTTAGCTCTCAATTTGTGCATATTGATAGAACCTTTTTTTTTTAACTCTCCTTACATATTGTAGCTCTTGCTACGTTTTGGCTTTGTTTTGTGACAAAAAGGGGGAGAGAGAGTTAGCGAGAACTCTGAACAATGAAACAATGATCTTTGTGAATATCAAGGTAAGTATGACTTCAACTCAACTTGGGTTTTTTATTGATTGATTGGTTGCATGCTCCTACTAACTATTCTACTAACTATTTGGGCATGTAATATAACTAACAAGTTGATGTTGGACTAACATACTTTGACATTTGGTTTTTGAATGCTTAGAAGATATGTTGGTTTCAACTATGATTCTTTTACATATCTGAATTTTTCAAATGTCATGATGAGAATAAACTCTATCTCTGTAATTGGTTTTGTATGATTCAATTCTTGAAGTATCTAACGATTTCTTTTGTCAAGAATGATTTCTGTGTGCAGAGATAACAGATGTCTAAGTCTAGAGTCTGTCTTAGGAGTTTATCTCATGTTTTTAATTTCTGGATCTCTTTTGTAAATTTTTGTTGTATGGTGATATCAACAAAAATATCTTTTTGAATTTTCTCTTGTGGATTTGTGTTTTGTCACGAAACCGCCAAAGGGGGAGATTGTTACGGAATTTGAGTTGGCGTATTTCGTGAATGTATTAAGTCTTGAAGATTGAAGATGAAGAAACTTTGGATCATATACCTCAATCTCAAGAAAGAAGAATTCAAAAGGATCAGGTACGTTTAACTAAAGAATTTTGATGATCCGAATACTTCTTATAGTGTAGAAACACCTGGAAGAGGTTTTAATTGCTTAATCATCAAAAACTGGACATGGGACATGTTCAGGATCCGGATCGTGGCTTGCAATCCGGATCCCGAAGGGTGTTCGTTCATACACTGGTTCAATCCGGATCGCAGCATTCCATGATCCGGATCCCGAACATAGTTTTACCTATTTGCTTGAACGATCCGGATCAGGAATTGCAATCCGGATCCCGAACATTGTGTTTTGGTAAAACTGTATGAACGATCCGGATCGTGGACTACGATCCGGATCCCGAACAAGCAATTTTCTGGAAACCGTCATTTGTGCTTCTGCAATCCGGATCGTCAAATCCAATCCGGATCGCCGTCGGTATTTCTTTCCAGAAAAGGCTGTTTTTGATCCGAATATTCTTCCTAGGGTTTCTAACCTATAAATAGCCCTCTTATTCATTTCTAGGGCATCCGCAGCATCGGCTATGTATCTATACATCGGAAAAACAGAAAAAATAGCCGAAAGAAAAATCCACATATATAGAGAAGAACGGAAATCAATAGATTTATTCTATGTTTCTTCATCTATATTGATTGATTTGATTCTAGGTTTTCCATACTCACATTTTGAGTAGAATCAAATCAATGAATACTTAGATGGTATTTCCGATCTATCTTTGATCTAAGTATTCGGCGGATCATCACCACCCAAACAAACAACGATTTACCCCAAAATCGGCGCGTGGACTCGCGTGGCCTTGTGGATTCAAGGTGCAACCGCTCTCGTGGATTCGGAGCGAGGTACGTTCGTGGATTCGAAGCGTGCCACTGGGTGAAGACCGTGGATTCGGTTGGACGTCGTGGACTCGACGTTGGACGCTGTGGATTCAGCGTTGGGCGCGGATCGTGGATTCGAGAAGCGTCGTGGAGCGAGCGGGAAGATCTACTAGGAGCGTATGAAAAAGGTTGAGTCGTCTGTGAGTACGGTATATCACCTTGTACGTGTGTTAATTCTAGTGGATTTCGCCGTGTTATCGGTCCCGTGGTTTTTTACTCCGGTTTGGAGTTTTTCCACGTAAAAATCTTGCGTGTTCTTTTATTTTTCCGCATTGGGTTTATTTGCGCAATGATTTTTTGAGTGTTTATTGTTTACACCTATTCACCCCCCTCTAGGTGTTTTTTCCCCTATTTAGATCCATTACTTATAACCCAACAGTCCCGTGGTAAGGGAATTTGCGGATGTATTTCCGGCGGAGCTCCCCAGAATGCCGCCGGAACGAGAGGTCGACTTCCCTATTGAGCTGCTTCCCGGCACCAAACCCATCACCAAAGCACCGTACAGGATGGCCTTCGCGGAGTTGAAGGAACTCAAGGCGCAGTTGGAGGACCTTTTGGATAAGGGTTTTATCAGACCTAGCGCGTCACCCTGGGGCGCGCCCGTCCTGTTTGTGAGGAAGAAGGACGGAAGTCTCCGGTTGTGCATCGACTACCGGGAAATAAATAAGGTCACCGTTAAGAACAAATACCCCCTGCCAAGGATCGACGACCTCTTCGACCAACTACAGGGGGCGACGGTGTTTTCAAAGATCGACCTGCAGTCGGGCTATCATCAGGTCCGGGTTAAGGGGGAGGACATCCCCAAAACGGCCTTCCGAACTCGCTATGGCCATTACGAATTTACAGTAATGCCGTTCGGGCTCACAAATGCCCCAGCGGTGTTCATGGATATGATGAACAGGATATTCAAACCCTTCCTGGACTTATTCGTGGTGGTCTTCATCGACGATATCCTCATCTACTCCCGTACAGACGAGGAACATGAAGAACACCTGCGCACAGTCCTCCAGACCCTACGGGAACAGAAACTCTACGCCAAACTCAAAAAGTGTGAGTTTTGGCTCCGTGAGGTCGGTTTCTTGGGGCACGTAATCTCGGCGGCTGGAGTCGCGGTGGATCCGAAGAAGATAGATTCGGTGACGGACTGGCCCCAACCGACGACGGTGACGGAGATTCGAAGCTTCCTGGGATTAGCCGGGTATTACCGGCGCTTCGTGGAGGGCTTCTCCAAGATAGCCACCCCCTTAACCCGTTTGACTAGAAAGGGGGAAAAGTTCATCTGGACGGACAAATGCCAGAGAAGCTTCGAGGAGCTCAAGGATAGATTGACGCGAGCCCCGATTCTCGCCCTGCCAGAACCAGGGGAGGATTATGAAGTATATTGCGATGCGTCGCGAAACGGACTGGGTGGAGTACTCATGCAACGGGGAAAGGTTATAGCCTATGCGTCAAGGCAGCTCAAGGAGTACGAGCGGAATTACCCCGTGCACGATTTGGAACTCGCAGCGGTGGTGTTCGTCCTCAAGCTTTGGAGACACTACCTGTATGGGGCGCACTGCAACGTGTACTCAGATCATAAGAGTCTCAAGTACCTTTTCACCCAAAAGGAGTTAAATTTGCGACAAAGACGGTGGCTCGAGCTACTGAAGGATTACGATTTGACGATCCACTATCACCCGGGAAAGGCCAACGTGGTGGCCGACGCCCTGAGTCGCAAGGGGCAGGCCGAGGAGGCAGGTGTAAGTGCCATCACCCAGCAAGATAGTCTAATTGCGGAATTCTCGCGATTGAGACTAGAAGTAGTACCGGCAGGACAGTCGCACAACTTCTGACACTGGTGGTCAGACCTACCTTGCTGGACAGGATTCTCGAAGGGCAATCGACTGATGACCAACTCCAGCTGGTGCGAAGTAGGATAACCGCCGACCAGGAAGGTGATTTGCAGTAAACTCCGACGGCACGATACGATTTCGGGGACGAATCTGCGTGCCGGATCTACCGGAACTCAAAGAGGAAATCCTGCGGGAGGCGCATACTGCCCCGTATGCAGCGCACCCCGGGGGAACGAAGATGTACAAGGACGTCAAACAGACCTTCTGGTGGCCCAAAATGAAGGGAGACGTGACTCGATTTGTGGCACACTGCCTGGTGTGCCAACGGGTGAAGGCCGAGCATCAGCGCCCGGCAGGAAAATTGCAACCTTTACCGGTGCCCGAGTGGAAGTGGGACATGATTACCATGGATTTTGTGACCGGATTCCCGAGATCGCCACAGGGACACGATGCAATATGGGTGATTGTGGACCGTTTGACGAAATCGGCCCACTTTCTGCCCATACACACGACGTGGACGCGGGAACGACTGGCACAAACATACATCGACGAGATAGTAAGGTTGCACGGAGTACCGACATCTATCACGTCGGACAGGGACACGCGATTTGTGTCGAACTTTTGGCGAAGCCTGCAACAAGCAATGGGAACCAAGTTGCACTTCAGTACGGCTTTTCACCCGCAAACCGATGGACAATCAGAGCGGGTGATACAGATTGTGGAGGACATGCTTCGAGCATGCGTTCTGGACTTGGGCGAAGGGTGGGCACGGTGTTTGCCCCTAGTGGAATTTGCCTACAATAACAGTTACCAGGCCAGCATTCAGATGGCACCATACGAGGCCCTGTACGGGCGCCGCTGTCGGTCTCCAATATGCTGGGACGACTTGGGTGAGCGTAAGTTTCTGGGCCCAGATTTGGTGGAGGAGACCGAAGCAAAGGTGCGATTGATTAGACAAAGGCTACTGACCGCCCAGAGCAGACAGAAAAGCTACGCGGACAACAGACGCCGAGACTTAGAGTTCATGGTGGGTGAGCATGTGTTACTCCGAGTTTCGCCCTCCAAGGGGAACCGACGTTTCGGCATAAAGGGAAAGTTAAGCCCAAGGTACGTGGGACCGTTCGAGATCCTAGAACGCGTAGGACCGGTGGCGTACCGATTAGCCTTGCCGCCGAACCTCGAACGAGTCCACAATGTGTTCCATGTCTCAATGCTCCGGAAGTACCTCGCTGACCCCTCTCATGCCTTGGATGCCTCCACCATCGAGTTGCGAGAGGATTTGAGCGTCGAGGAGACGCCGGTGCGGATTTTGGCAAGAGAGGACAAGAAGTTGCGCAATCGAACTATCCCCTATGTAAAGGTCCAGTGGAGCAACCACGAAGAGCGCGAGGCGACGTGGGAACTGAAATCGAAGATGAGGGAATGTTTCCCCGAATTGTTTAAGTAAGGGTTGTACTTAAGTTTCGGGACGAAACTTTTTATAAAGTGTGAGTGGTGTAGTGACCCGACACTTAGGGGTATTTTTAACTCACATGTAATTATTTAGGCCTTAAGTGGAATAAAATTATTTAATTTCTAAAAGTTGGCCGGTGGATGGTGCTGGTATTTTTCTGTGATAGAGCGCGGAAAATGATGACCGACGGTGCGGTCGGATCTGAAATCCGATGTCGGGATCTCCCGGAACGGGATCCTTAGTGACGAGGTGATTAGTCATGCATCAGAATCCGTGCAAAATATCTTGCACCCGTTGGAGATAAGGTGGGTTATCTCGTAGGGGGTAATTAATTAATTAATTAATTAATTATCCGATGACGGAAATTAAAATCCTCTTACGTACGAATTAAAGGGGAAAAGTAATCGTATGTGTTTTTAATAGTCGGGAGTATTTAAGTGATCCCAATTATCGGAAGAAAAGGAAAGAAAATAAAACCCTAACCGGTGAGGAGAGAAAGAAAGAGAAAAAGGAAAAGACGAAACCCTAGCCGGAAGGAAGAAGAAGGAGAAAGAGCCCGATCCTCCCAGACATCGAACCGAGCGCAAGAACGCGACCGGGCGACCTTCCCGACGATCTCCGGTTAGTAGAATATTTTTTAATATTTTTTCGGGATTTTTCCGTCGTCCCTTTTGTTGAGTTTTTGGGTTTCTCCGTCGTCTCCGTCGCCGTCGCCGTCATCGTCGTCATGCTAGGGCACGGAACGGACGGCGGAGACGCGCGGTGACGCTAGGGCACCGCGCGGAGGAGAGTCGCGGATGGCCTGTCGCCGCCGCAAGCGGCGACGGGGCCGCACGGGCTCCGCGCGGGTCGTACCCGCGCGGGCGCCCCGTGGGCGCCGCGCGGACGACACCCGCGCGGGCGCCCGGGGCCGCGCGGGACACCGCGCGGGCAACCGCGCGGGCACCGCGCGGGCGGCACCCGCGCGGGCACCGCGCGGGCGCCGCGCGGTTGCCGCGCGGGCATCACCCGCGCTGGCCCGCACCCGCGCGGACGCCGCGCGGGCGCCGCGCGGGCGCCACCCGCGCGGGACGGCAACCGCGCGGGCGCCGCGCGGGGCATCCGCGCGGGGGCCGCGCGGGCACCCGCGCGGGCACCGCGCGGGGCACCCGCGCGGCGCCGCGCGGGCACCCCGCGCGGGGCGCCGCGCGGGCGCCGCGCGGGCCCGCACCCGCGCGGGCGCCGCGCGGGCACCGCGCGGGCGCGCGCGCACCGCGCGGGCACGCCCGCGGGCACCGCGCGGCCGCCGCGCGGGCAGCACCCGCACAGGCGCCGCGCGAGGCGCCGCCCGCGGAGACATGCCGCGCGGTTCCAAGCCGCGCAGGGCTCCGGCGGGCGGCGACGGCGGCGCGGGGTTCCGGTTTTCGGCAACCCGGACGGTGAGGGACCTTTCCATCGAATAGAGTAAAATGGGTCTTTCGTTTTCGGATGTTAGTACACGCTTTTGACTATAGTTATCATTGCGAACTCTCTTTAGGTCCAGGAGCGCAGCTGGGGTGCGCGAAGGATTCAGGTGTTCCGATTTCTCTTCAACAGGGTGGGTACGGTTGCTATAAGTGCAACAAGTGCAGTAAGTGCATCTATCATCATTAAATTTGCTCTCAATTTGCCTAACAAAGTAGATGGACAGTTTAACCTTTCGCATAAATGTTTTTATCTAACAACTGAAGCGGCTGCGGTCGCGATACTCACTACACGCCGATCTCGGCAAATCCGGTTTCGGATGCTGCACGTACACAGGCGGATTGGCCTCCGCATGGGTGTACTTTTCCGGAAGAGTGGTCTTCTTGACCCGTGTGCCTCACAAAGGGGTGGGAGCCGTGAGGACCTCTTCGCGCCAGCTGAAAATAGCACACCAGCACCGCGAAGGGGTAAAAGCATCAAAAAGGTGACTGCGCACGAGGGGAGACTTTAGTCCCTCCGACACTCTAGGGTTGGTGCCCAATTTAATTGATAAATTTGGAGTTGGTGCCCAATTTAATTGATAAATTTGGGGTTGGTGCCCAATTTAATTGATAAATCTGGGGTTGGTGCCCAGCTTAATTATGTGCAGGGTTTTAACGAAAGGTTTTGGTGTATTCGGTTCGTCTTTCCTTCTTTGTTCTTATTTAGACATCTACTTTGTTTGTCACTGACTTTACCCACTCCGTGACAGGTGCTACTAGGTGCGTTAGCCGGGATGGCGGTGAGACTGCGTCGTGAGGACCGTAGTCAGGACACTTGGTTTCCATCTCATTTCCCTTTATACTTTAAATAGTCTTTTGCTTGTGGATTACTTTAGTTGTGGACATGTATTAGTTAGCTCTGTGGATGAGGTGTACTTTTATGCTTGTGTTACTTTTGGTGGTGTCTTCTTACGCGGCACGTTTTCACGATAAACTGATTGATTGCGAAAATGTTTTCTCAAAACGAAGTGCCGTGTGGGCGCGGGTTTTACAAACTCTTTTCCAAACGTTGACGCCGCTTTATAAACTTGTTTTGTTTGGTGATGTATGTCTACTGTATGGTTGATGGTTGATGTTTGATGTTGTAAATGAATCGAATGTTGTAAATGAGACGCCGTGCATATACAAAGGAGACTCTGTCCGTGGGCAGAGAGAATTTGTGTATGTGGCGGTCTGGCACGCACCGGGGATGAGGTTTATGTTACCATATTAAGAAAAAGAAAAAAAATAGACACGCAATTTTCCGCTTTGATTGACTCAAAAACCCCCGGGGGCGTGACAGTATCGGTCACACGAACGTACCTCGCTCCGAATCCACGAGATCGGTAGCACCTTGAATCCACAAGGCCACGCGAATCCACGCGCCGATTTTTGGGAAAATCGTTGTTTTTGTTGGTGATGATAATCCGCCTAATACTTAGATCAAAGATAGATAAGAAACCACCATCTAAATATTCATCAATTTGATTCTACAAGAAATAGGAGTTTGGAAACCCTAGAATCAAATTGAACGATATAGACAAAGAAACATAGATTAGATGATCATGTTTTCCTTTCTTCTCTATATATGTGGATTTTTCCCTTTTTGGATTACCCTAAAAGATGAATGATAGGGTCTATTTATAGGTTAAACCGTTGGAAAGAGATAAGCATCAAAAACTACCTTATCTGGAATTTTTTCGCTCGGCGGTCCGGACTGGATTAAATCTGATCCGGACTGTCGTCTTTAGACAAAGCTTTTCCAGAAAAACAAGTTCGGGGTCCGGACTGGAATTTTCTGATCCGGACTGTTCATGCGATTTCAGCAAACTCATAGTTCGGGGTCCGGACTGAGTGGGGACTGTTCCGGACTGGAATTCTGAATGAACTAAACTATGTTCGGGGTCCGGACTGGAATGGTCTGATACGGATCCTGAACATCCAACTTGTCCATTTTTTTATTTTTATGCAATGAAAAATCTCCCAGGTGTTTCTAAACTACAAGAATGTATTCGAATCACCAAAATTATTTAGTTAAACGTACATGATCCTTTTGAATTTATTTTCCTTGAGATTGATGTATATGATCCACAATTCTTCATCTTCAATCTTCAAGACTTAAAACATTTCACGAAATACGCCAATACAAATTCCTTAACATTGTATACCAGTAGGTACGATTTGCTATTTCACGGCCCGTCGTACCCACTGGGATACACTAGCTGTATCTCACACCCCCTAGGTGACCATTTTTTAGGTCGGTCGAGTGTTGGGATGTCGAGACGTGTTGGTGAGGCTGTCGTGATAGTGCTGGCCCTTTTATCACCCGTTATTTTATCTTCCGCACATTATGTATTAATGTAAATGTTAATTGTAATAATATTTTAAAATGGCTGGTTAACTGTATAGTTAGTTATATGTATAGTTTAGACTACTCTGATATTGGCTATAAGTGCTTTGCTGTGCATGAATAGGAAAGGCTCTGTCAAAGGGGGCAGGGAATTTTCTATACATGTGGCGATCTGCTCATGTCCTGAATTGCTTTTAAACTCTGATATATATATATGCTCATGTCCTGAATTGCTTTTAAATCTGATATATATATATATATATATATATATATATATATATATATATATATATATATTAGCCCCTTTTTTTGAACTCGGGGCGTGACAATACTGCCCATGGAGGAGCGACCTCCACGAGTTGAACAGTCTATGTGAGTATGATATAACCGCGGAATCTATCAACCCTAGCGTCCATTCCAATCCATGAGCTCTACACACTAGCTCATAGCCAACTCTCTACATAATGAGATGCAACTAGATCTATATTGTTATTACTAGGTTCTGTTCAACTCTAAATTGCCTCATAGTTTTACACAAGTTTTCTAAATTCCAACACAAACTTTTTAATGCATATGTAGAGTTCTTGTTTTTCGAATAACCCAATCCTCATGCCTTTTGCATTTTGGATTATTGACTCATGTCATCCAATCTAAACTTGGAAGTAGCCAGGAATTGCGATCACAATACCAACACTAACCCTACGTGCATCAAACATCTAATATACATATAGGGTATAAATAGGAACTTAGACATAGAAGGACATCCACCCATTTCGTAAAGCACTACCCACCTTATGTTGATGCCAAATGGTGGGGAATCCAAGAAATTTGAATTTCAGCTTTGTCTCGGCACTCTTTGGGGATAACGAAGCAAAAACGGCGATTTTGGCTCGTTTTCTCTAATTGATCGCCATAGCACCATCGCCTATCAAATTAAATGTGTTAGGTCAGTTTCTACTACCCTGAATTAGGGATTCACAAGATCAATTGAGATAAAAACCCTAAGAATCCAAAGTCCCCTTTCATAACGCTAAAAAATTCATATTCTTAAAATAAACCCAAAAATCTCAAGGATTCATGCAAGAATCTAGTTTAGAATCTTATTAGGTTCTTAATCATCTCAATTTCAAAGGATTTAGCTTTACTTGATATCCACAAAACATACCTTGCCTCTCAAAATAACCAAGCTCCTCCTTGCACCAAGTCCTTTTCTTTTTTTTTTCCAAGCTTTTCCAAGCTTTTTCCCCTCCAAACCCTAGCTAGGAGGGAGCTTCTAGAGAGAGAAAGAGAAGAGGGAGTGAAAGGAAAAGAGAGAGAGAGAGAGAGAGAGAGAGAGAGAGAGAGAGAGAGAGAGGGTATGTGTGTGTGTTTGTGTGAAAAGGGAGCAAACAAACCTCTTTAAATAGTTCCAAACAATAGCCTGAACCTGCCTGTCACTGGGCAGACCCAGTTTAGGCGGACCGATCTATGGGGAGACGGATCGGTCCCCGAAGGGTCCTCCCCCAGGGTGCGCAGTGGCGGACCGGTTCGGCCCTCAAGGTCCAGTCCCTAAAAGTTTTTGCCCAAACTGCCTGGCGGAGAGGGTTTGGTCCTTCCGTTTGGAGTCCAGACCCAACAGCCACGGACTGGTCCGTGGGAGACGGACAAGTCCCCGAGAGCAACTTGATCATTTTAAAATTTTTCTATTTTTTATATTTTTGCTTCTTAGAGTCCAAACTCTCTTCTAATTGGTTTGACACCTTCGAAATACCACTCGGACACTGTCAAGACTACTTCTCACTATACTTTGTCCAATTTGGTCAAAGTCCAGTATAATGATCTGTAAATTTTGGGTATTACATTGGTCATGCTTATTTGGGGGAGTGAGTAGTACTGTGTGGGGAGTAAATATTGGTGTTGCTTATGATCAGTTATCAGAATTTTCTTAGATCCTTAGTGACACCCCAATAGTCTCATATCGGATGAGAATGTGGTTGTGATTGGGTATATAAAAGACCATGGACACTAGTAATAATAACTGGGCTTAAGTATTCTGGGCCAGTGGTTTGAGCCCAACAAGTTATTATTGCTAATGGGTTGGGTCATTACATGTGGTATTATAGCCAATCACCAGCCAGAAGTGTATGACGAGTTTCGACTGAGTCAGGATCTAAATGACAAGATGCATGCTATGTGAGAGTCTGAATGACAAGGTGATATGCTATACTAGGGTCTGAATGATAAAGTTAGCAAGACAAATCTTACATCGTCCGGTAATCTTGGGTTGTGTATGTAGGACTGACGAAAACGTTAGGCCTAAATGGAATGAGTTTGTGACACTCCAATAATTTCACATCGGATGGGAATGAAATTATGATTAGATATATAAAAGATCATAGACACTAGTAATAATAACCGAGCTTAAGCATTTTGGATTGATAGTTTGACCATAACAAATTATTATTATTAATGGACCGAATCGATACATCCTTTATAATATTGGCAGATTTTTTTTCCATCTTTTCTTTTGGTTTGAATACTATTTAGATTCTTTTTTCATCTTTTATGAAATTTTTTAACAATATTTTTTCCCATCTTTAACAATATTGTTATATGTTTATATATTTTGATAGCAACAAATAATTCTACTACATTCTCTTTCAGAATTAGTCATCAATGTATCTTCAGTCATCGTTAAATGATTCCACTATATTCTTTCTCCAACAACTTTATATCATCTCATAATGTAAGCTTTTTTTTACTACAATTTTTTACACTATATTTTAGGATCAGGATTAAATGGATATAGCACAATTGTACAATTGTGTAGAGAATATAGAAAAAAATAAAATTTATTCTTGATTGCCGCAGAAGAGAGGAACACGGAGATATAGATACCGGAAGGATTGGAACCTTGTCTTACTATATTGTGGATTGTGCTGAAATATTTAGACAGATAGAAAATGGTACGATTTAGGTAGCAACATCACAATCAACTGATTCTGAAATTTTTTGGCCATCATTTGAGCATACTCAACAATCAATAAAAGATAATAAATTCTGAGTTGTGTCGAGCCTCCGTGGAGGCCTCTCAGCTGTCCCGAGCCGATGTGGCGGCGTTCCGTGGTTCGTGGTGTGGTTTGGACCGGGAGCTGATATTTTCCTCTTTCTTCTATGAACTTCTATCCATGTGCTTGCACATGATGTGTCTCCAGACCCCTCTCACTGTCGCTCTCTCTCCTCTATTTTCTCCAGGTTTTTCTCTCTCCCTCTCACTCTCTCTTTCTCCCCTCTTCTCCCGCACCGGGTTGCCCGCACTCTTCCACATGGGTGTGCACTGTGCTGTACTTCCTCTTCTTCTTTCTCATGCCCCTTTTGTGATTGGTGGATTTGAGGGTGCCCGCGACCCCCCCTGTTCGTGCGGGTTCCTGGCCTCTCTTCTCCCGACATCGAGTGCGTTCCAGCGATCGATCACCCCCTCGGGGCGCCTCTCCTCCTCCTCTGCAGCGTCGTTCGCCTCGTCCTCCTCCTCGAGCTTCTCCGCGCGCTCCGCCCCCTCGTTCTTCCACCGCTCCGACTCCCCCACATGCGTCAACCTCGTCCCCTCCCCTTCCTCGGTGCGCTTCTCCCTCTCCCAACATCACAACAGCCACCACAGATCCACCTCGCCGGGCCGATCCCTCGCCGCCGCCGACCCGATCCCGTCGCGCGGCCCCGTCGGTGGCGGCGCAGCCTCCGCCGGCGCGGCGCCGGGGCGGAGGACGTGCATGTGCTCCCCCACGACCCCACCCCGGATCGTTCCGATGCAGCCTCCACAAGGGCTTCCCCAGCAGCAGCCCCCACCGCTCCTCCCACGCCACGGCGTCCTCGCCCTCAAACCGCCTCAACGCGCGCCGCTCCGCCATGACCAACTCGCTCGTCCGCATCGGCACCGTCGAGGGCGACCTCGTCAAGCGCGCTCTCGCCGCCCTCATCCGCCCCTCCTCCCACCACCTCCGCCGCCGCTCCGCTTTCCAGCCCCGTCCCAGCCGCCTCTCCGTCATGTCCAAAGCTGACGCCCTCCCCCACCCCGATCTATGATCTCCACCGTCCGATCCCCTCAGATCTCAGATCTCAGATCTCAGATCTAGACGCAGGTTGGTAAAAAAAACAAAAAGGAGCAAAAAAAACAAGCGCCTCTACTCTACTTTTCTTCTCCATCTTCTCTCGGCATCGGCTTCAACATCGGCGTCCGAATCAAATCGAATCTCCGAGGAGACAACTCTACGCTCGGATTTTATTCATTTTTTCGGAATTTTTTTTTTTCTTCCTTTTGTATCCGCAAAGGGGAGGCTGTGAGGACGGAATCAGAACCACCGACAAGGTCACCGGCGAGGGCTACGCCTGCAAGTCCATCTCCAAAAAGAAGCTCCGCACGGCGGTGGACATCGAGGACGTGCGCCGGGAGGTGGACATCATGCGCCACCTGCCGCCCCATCCCAACATCGTCAGCCTCAAGGACACCTACGAGGACGACTACGCCGTCCACCTCGTCATGGAGCTCTGCGAGGGAGGGGAGCTCTTCGACCGCATCGTCGCCAGGGGCCACTACACCAAGCGCACCGCCACCGAGGTCAGCAGCACCATCGTCCAGGTCGTGCAGGTCCGCTCTAACTTCCTTTCAACCAACTTCTTCAACTAATTTCCTTTCTCTTTGAATTTCCTAATAACTTTTAGGTGTGCAGCAATCATTCTTGATCACATTACCATGATATGCGTATGTTCAGATGAATTTTGGAGACCTTCAATAGTATATGCTGCATTTTTTTATTTGTTTTTTTCCTTATCATGATAAAGGGCATCTAAAATCTAATGCTCTTACGTCGGTTGATGTGCTTCTGCTTTCTATATTGTGACTCGCTCACTCTTGTTCTTATGCATCAGCAATACTTTGTAAATTACTGGTTCCAGTTGCCTGATTTTTCTCAGCATGTTGTAAATATATCTGTGTAGTTCTACTGGCTACTGATCTGCATTAATCTAATATTCTAATTTGTTGCCTAGATGCTGGATATTGCTGTGTCGTAAGTATTTCTTTTATTGCTGCATTGAATATTCAACATTTGCTTTGTCTTACATTTGGCTTATTTAATGTCATCTGATGACTATTTCCTCTGATTTTACCTCCTTCCTGTGCCCATAGATATGCCACAAGCATGGAGTGATGCATCGAGACCTCAAACCGGAGAACTTCTTGTTTGCTAACAAGAAGGAAAATTCCCCTTTGAAGGCCATTGACTTTGGGTTATCTGTCTTTTTTAAGCCTGGTATTTCTTGAAATCTTAGTGCTGACAAGTTTGATTACATTGTTACATATTATTGAATTTAGATGTGCATTTGATGAATGAAGGTAAAGGTACATGTCAGTCCTCCATAATCTCTGGCACTGACATGTGAAATTAGCTTTTAAGGATGGTTGTAAGTTTCATTACATTGCCTTTTCCAGTTATGTTGCTAATTAGCTGTAAGACCCGGCCTTTCCTTTGACCTTTCCGTTTTCCCTTTCTTTTGATGGTTCGACTGAGGGTCTGATTTTGGGGTTTTTCCAGGCGGTCCGTCGGGGCTCGCGGACATTTTTTAGGCGGTAGGGTTCGCGAAACGGAGCACGGGGACGCGATCGGCTCCGGATTCCGACTCCCGGTTCATCCAGAACAATTTTTCGAAGTTTCGAGCCCCCGGTAGGTGCACCGAGATTCGTGCGGACGATCTGTGCGCCTATCGAGGCAGTCGGTTACCCTAACCCTTTTATTGGAAAACTAGGGCACGCTCAAGAAGGTTCCCCTTTTTTTCACCTCCTCCCTCCCGTAGCACTAGGGCAAGGAGGCGACAGTGATTTGGGCGTTTGAGGCAAAGAAGGAACGTGACCTCGCGCTCGCGGAACCGACGCTTGGACGATTCCCCCCTTCTCCTTCCCTTCCTTGGAGGACCCAAGGAGTGCGGTACGTCGACGGTGACAGGTGCACAGACACGGACGAGTCGGGCGCAGGACGACACGCACGAGGTGGGTACATTCCCGGGGATTGTGGGAATAGGAAGTTAATTATAGAAATAGTATATTTGGGGCAAGGTGAATAGTAAGTCTCCTCTCGTTTGTACTAACCCTGTCTTGCTATTATTTTGCTTATTGTCGATCGGTGGCTCTTGTTTTGCTACACGCACACCGGCGGATTGGCCTCCGCAAGGGTGTGCTTTTCCGGAAAAGTGGTACGTTGACCCGTGTACCCCACGCGATGGTGGCGTTAGGAATGGGGGCCCTCATAGGTGGGGGGTGTGAGCGGTGATGTCGAGGTAGGTGCTCGACGGCCGAGGCAGGTGCTCGGCAGGGGGCACCGGGGTAGGGGCCCGGTGCGGTGGTCGGGAATGGTGCCCGGTTTTGCTATGATACAGGGTATGACTATTGTAGGCGGTGTTTGAGAGAGACGGTTGCGCCGGGTGCAGTGGTTTGCTATGTTTTAGCCTTTTTGCTTATTATACTATTTCTAGTCACTGACTTCCCACTTCGTGACAGGTTCGTCCAGGGGCGAGTGCTAGGGCACCGGTGAGGCCGCAAGAGTGCTGTTCTGACATTGATTGACTTCAGACACAGTGACTCTTCTTTCCCTTTTCTTTTATTGCTCATGATAGTTAGATGTGGATTGCGACACCCCCGTGGGGTCGAAGTGGATGTTGCCTCTTACTTTTCCATATGTGCGAATGAGTACTGTTTCCTCCTTTACTTGGCCGTTTTAAAACCGTGAAAAAATAAAGAAAACCGTTTGCGAAAACCGCTTTTGAAACGTGGGTGCCGTTTTTCCAAACTCTGTGGATTTATGTGGTTTCGAAACAGTTTTCCCAAAAATGATGACGTCATGTGGGCGTCGCTTTTAAAACCTTGCGATTATTTACCCTTTCAAAACGACGGCCTTTTTGTTGAAACTAGTAGACCATGTGAGATGAATGATTGTTTGTGTTTGAGACTCCAACTAGTGTGGTTAAAGACTGTTTGTGTTACATTTTGTAGTGGAGACGCCGTGCATACACAAAGGAGACTCTGCCCGTTTGCAGAGTGAATTTGTATATGCGGCGGGTCTGGGCACGCGCCGGGGAGTAATGGTTTTTCAAAAAAAAAATATATATAGCCGATTTAGGGGCATTGGTGGCCCCTCTTCCGCGCGTTCGAACCCCCGGGGCGTGACAGATTAAGATGGTATCAGAGAACAAAGACTTTAACCACAATAGTCGGGGCCCAACATCCACGGGGCGCAATACACTAACTACTAACCAATGAAATGATCAGGGTATAGATGCGTAGAGATGCGAGAGTGTGGGATTGTCAAGTTTTATTTTTCGGTTTAGCTCGGGTGTTGTGCTAGTGTAGTCGGGTTGATTTGGAGGTTGGGGTGGAGGCCGGCTGCCACCGGGGCCTTGATGGTTGCTATGAATCAATGGATTAGGCAACCAGCACAGGACACGGTGGGTCTGCTGACGGTGTTCATGCACTTGCTGCGGCTGTTAGTACCGTAGATCATTGCGCCGGCTTTCGTTTTTCCGAACCCCTTTCCTCCGCCGACGTTCTGGTCATCGTTAGTAACGGTGGCGGGTGGTAGTGTAACCCACCGGTGTTTGTTAGTGTGTCGGCCGTTTTGTCGGTCGTGGGTAACTGGATAGCCTTTTGTCTAATTTTGTACCTTTTAGGTCTTCTGGTGTTAGGTTACAGCAGGTAGTCGGCCGATTCGTTTTGCATCTTGGACAAGGTAGGGGTGGGAATGAGGACTCTTCCCCTACGGTTGTTACCCATAGTTCGGTTTTTTACTGTAGACACTGCGATGGTTGTAGAGATCGTCGTGATGGAGGGGTCTTGGGGTTCTCCTTTGGGTTGAAAAAGGAGACCACCCGGGCTAGTAAATCTTGTTCGTTTGGGCTTGATTTTGGTTAGAGAGGCCGTGTTTCGCTTCGCACAAGTGCGCGTAAGTGGCGACTTTTTATTGGGGGTTTAGCTTTTGACGCTGGGTGATGCCAGTTAGCTCTTTTAAGGGGGTTGTGGTGGTGTAGCTCTGGGTTGGGTTCCTGTTTTCTGCACAAGAGAGTCGGTTAGGTTGTCCTACAGGTGGGTGAGCGCGTGTTCCCTCGTGTGCGCTTGGAAAACCTAGGCAACCTTTTTGGACAGGGTCTTTCTCGCTGTATTCGTTGCATGTTTTCCTTCCGACCCGATAGGTTTCGGATGGGTAGTCGATTGTACCTGGAGGCCGCTGTTTTAGTGGGCTTTGAGCTTAGAAGTTCCCTAGTGGGGGTGTCGCTGTTTGGTTTGGAGTTTTACCGCTCAATTCGATGCCCGGTGCTTGGAGGGGCAACGAATTGGGACTGAGCATTAGTGGTTAATCAGAGTGTCGCACCCCGCCGGTGCCAGGACGGAGGTAGGACCTTACCTTGTGAGTTTTGTCGCCAGCTTCCCGTGACCAAGGCATAATCATGAGGCTTAGTTTGGGAGCATTTTGGGTCGTTGATCAAGTGGGGCAGGTGTGGATCAAGGGGATCTGTCGACTGCTTGGAGCTTTAACACTGGTCACTTTCAGCTAGGATGCCCTGTACGCAGCCCTTTCTGTGGGGTAGACTTTGTGGTAGGCCTTAGAGCTGAAGCCTAACTTTAGTTTTGACCATCGCCTCGGTACGACGGACTGGCGGAGCAGGTAGTCCGGGATGGTGTTTATGCTCCGAGCTTGTGGCCCGTGTTGGTGGCGGGTGGAAGTGGCCCGTGTTGGTGACGGGTGGGAGCCGTCCGTGTTGGTGACAGGTGAGTTCGTTGTTTTCAGGGGAGGATTTCTGGTAGTTAGTAACCCAGCCTGTTTTGTTGGCACCTCTTGGAGCCTTGTGAGGGCGTTAGTGTGGTTTCTCCCTTGTCGTCGGTTTAGTTGTTTTGGACTTTTAAGGGCTCATCGGTACTGGTTGGGCGGTATGTCTGGGGTACCTCGACGCATCGCGAGATTTTGTTGCTGACTGCTCAGCGCCGGCAGAGGTGGTCTGCGGACTGGTGGCGTCGTGACGGGGAACTCCGAGTCGGGAAGCAGGAATACGACGAGGTGCTGGGCACGGTTTGGTTCACGAGGTATCAGGCGGATGTATAGTTACTTGGTTTCAGTGGGCCTAGCGACTCGACCCTCTGCATCGCTCACTAACACCCCAGTTGTAAGGAATTTCTTCCGTCATCTTCCCGACTGAACTGCCGAGAATACCCCCGAGCGAGAGGTCATCCTCTCTTTCGAGCTTCTACCAGGCACGCAACCTATCACTTAGGCGCCTTACTGAATGGCTTTCGCGGAACTGAGGGAATTTAAGGCACAACTAGAAGATCTTTTGGATAAAGGGTTCATCAGACCGAGTGTGTCGCCTTGGGGCGCACCCGTACTCTTCGTGCGAAAGAAGAACGGAAGCCTACGTCTACGCATCAACTACAGGAAGATAAACAAGGTTACAGTGACGAACAAGTCCAGGATTGATGACCTCTTCAATCAACTGCGAGGAGAACTTGCGGATTATTCTCCGAAATCTCAGGGACCAGAAGCTGTTTGCTATGTTTAAGAAATGTGAGTTCTGACTTCGCGAAGTGGGCTTTTTGGGGCACATAGTGCCAGCAACGGGAATCGCAGAGAATATGAGCAGAACTACCCGACTCATGACTTGGAGCTAACCGCAGTGGTTTTTGTTCTGAAACTGTGGAGGCACTATCTCTATGGTGTGCACTGTAACGTGTACTCTGACCACCAAAGCCTTAAGTACCTCTTCACCCAGAAGGAGCTGAATCTGAGACAGAGACGGTGGTTAGAGTTACTCAAAGACTACGACCTGTCAATCCAGTACCACCCCGGGAAGGCAAATGTTGTGGCCGACGCATTGAGCAGGAAGGGTCAAGCGGTAGAGACTTCGGCGAGCACGATTACTCAGCAGGACGACTTAATCGCGGAGTTCTCACGTTTGAGATTGGAGTTAGTACCAGCAGGGACAGTCAAGCGGCTAATGTCTCTGGCAGTCGCACCGACCCTATTCGAGAGGATTCGAGAAGGCCAAGGTGCCGATCCACAGTTACAGCTGGAACGGGATAGGTTTTCCCCAGAACAGAAAGGAGACTTTACGGTAGGGACAGACGGCACTCTTCGGTTTCGAGGACGGATCTACGTGCCCGATTTGCCAGATCTAAAGAAGGAAATCTTAACCGAAGCGCACTGCGCCCCCTACGCGGCGCATCCCGGGGGCACCAAGATGTACAGGGACCTCAGGCAGACCTTCTGGTGGCCAAAACTAAAAGGGGATGTGATGCGATTTGTGGCGCACTGCCTGATTTGCCAGCAGGTGAAAGCCGAGCACCAGCGACCGGCGGGGAAATTACAACCACTACCTGTGCCCGAATGGAAATGGGAGCAAATCACGATGGACTTCGTCACCGGATTTCCCCGTTCGCAGTAGGGACATGACGCGATCTGGGTCGTCGTAGATCGGCTAACGAAGTCAGCTCACTTCTTACCCATCCACACGACCTGGACACGCGACCGATTGGCTCAAGTCTACATCGGCGAGATTGTGAGGCTACACGGGATACCGGCATCGATCACTTCAGACCGAGACACGAGATTTGTTTCGAACTTTTGGCAGAGTCTACAACGAGCCTTGGGGACCAAGTTACACTTCAGCTCAGCCTTTCACCCCCAGACGGATGGACAATCCGAGCGGGTGATCCAGATTCTCGAGGACATGCTCCGAGCTTGCGTACTGGATTTGGGAGACGGATGGTCGCGCTACCTACCCCTTGTAGAGTTCGCTTATAACAACAGCTACCAGGCAAGTATCCGGATGGCGCCGTACGAAGCATTATACGGCAGACGCTGTAGATCCCCGATTTGTTGGGACGACCTGGGGGAGCACGTGCTGCTACGGGTTTCGCCGTCCAAAGGGGTGAAGCGGTTCGGGTTGAGGGGCAAGTTGAGCCCCCGGTATGTGGGGCCGTTCGAGATTCTGGAGCGCATCGGCCCGGTGGCCTACCGCCTCGCCCTACCGCCGAACCTTGACCGAGTTCACGACGTACTCCACGTGTCCATGCTTCGGAAGTATCTCCCCGATCCATCGCGGGTGCTCGACGTCTCCGCAATAGAGCTCAAGGAGGACCTGAGCTTCGAGGAAGTGCCGGTGCGGATCCTGGCACGAGAGGACAAAAAGCTACGAAATCGGACAATTCCCTACGTGAAGGTGCTTTGGAGCAATCAAGAAGAGCGTGAGGCGACTTGGGAACCTGAGTCAAAGATGAGGGAGTGCTACCCGGACCACTTCGCCGCAGGTGGGGGTTAAGTTTCGAGGACGAAACTTGTTTTTTAGCGGTGAGTGGTGTAAGACCCGGCCTTTCCTTTGACCTTTCCGTTTTCCCTTTCTTTTGATGGTTCGACTGAGGGTCTGATTTTGGGGTTTTTCCAGGCGGTCCGTCAGGACTCGCGGACATTTTTTAGGCGGTAGGGTTCGCGAAACGGAGCACGGGGACGCGATCGGCTCCGGATTCCGACTCCCGGTTCATCCAGAACAATTTTTCGAAGTTTCGAGCCCCCGGTAGGTGCACCGAGATTCGTGCGGACGATCTGTGCGCCTATCGAGGCAGTCGGTTACCCTAACCCTTTTATTGGAAAACTAGGGCACGCTCAAGAAGGTTCCCCTTTTTTTCACCTCCTCCCTCCCGTAGCACTAGGGCAAGGAGGCGACGGTGATTTAGGCGTTTGAGGCAAAGAAGGAACGTGACCTCGCGCTCGCGGAACCGACGCTTGGACGATTCCCCCCTTCTCCTTCCCTTCCTCGGAGGACCCAAGGAGTGCGGTACGTCGACGGTGACAGGTGCACAGACACGGACGAGTCGGGCGCAGGACGACACGCACGAGGTGGGTACATTCCCGGGGATTGTGGGAATAGGAAGTTAATTATAGAAATAGTATATTTGGGGCAAGGTGAATAGTAAGTCTCCTCTCGTTTGTACTAACCCTGTCTTGCTATTATTTTGCTTATTGTCGATCGGTGGCTCTTGTTTTGCTACACGCACACCGGCGGATTGGCCTCCGCAAGGGTGTGCTTTTCCGGAAAAGTGGTACGTTGACCCGTGTACCCCACGCGATGGTGGCGTTAGGAATGGGGGCCCTCATAGGTGGGGGGTGTGAGCGGTGATGTCGAGGTAGGTGCTCGACGGCCGAGGCAGGTGCTCGGCAGGGGGCACCGGGGTAGGGGCCCGGTGCGGTGGTCGGGAATGGTGCCCGGTTTTGCTATGATACAGGGTATGACTATGTAGGCGGTGTTTGAGAGAGACGGTTGCGCCGGGTGCAGTGGTTTGCTATGTTTTAGCCTTTTTGCTTATTATACTATTTCTAGTCACTGACTTCCCACTTCGTGACAGGTTCGTCCAGGGGCGAGTGCTAGGGCACCGGTGAGGCCGCAAGAGTGCTGTTCTGACATTGATTGACTTCAGACACAGTGACTCTTCTTTCCCTTTTCTTTTATTGCTCATGATAGTTAGATGTGGATTGCGACACCCCCGTGGGGTCGAAGTGGATGTTGCCTCTTACTTTTCCATATGTGCGAATGAGTACTGTTTCCTCCTTTACTTGGCCGTTTTAAAATCGTGAAAAAATAAAGAAAACCGTTTGCGAAAACCGCTTTTGAAACGTGGGTGCCGTTTTTCCAAACTCTGTGGATTTATGTGGTTTCGAAACAGTTTTCCCAAAAATGATGACGTCATGTGGGCGTCGCTTTTAAAACCTTGCGATTATTTACCCTTTCAAAACGACGGCCTTTTTGTTGAAACTAGTAGACCATGTGAGATGAATGATTGTTTGTGTTTGAGACTCCAACTAGTGTGGTTAAAGACTGTTTGTGTTACATTTTGTAGTGGAGACGCCGTGCATACACAAAGGAGACTCTGCCCGTTTGCAGAGTGAATTTGTATATGCGGCGGGTCTGGGCACGCGCCGGGGAGTAATGGTTTTTCAAAAAAAAAAAATATATAGCCGATTTAGGGGCATTGGTGGCCCCTCTTCCGCGCGTTCGAACCCCCGGGGCGTGACATTAGCATTTTATTCGCAGGTGAACGCTTTATTGAAATTGTAGGCAGCCCTTATTACATGGCTCCGGAGGTTCTGAAACGAGATTATGGCCTAGAAGTCGATGTTTGGAGTGCAGGAGTAATCCTTTATATTCTTCTTTGTGGTGTACCACCATTTTGGGCAGGTAAATTTCTTTTTTTTATTTGTTGGGAAGGGTAAATTAAGCATTTCTTGATATTAGACTGACTAGGAGAGCTATTTGGACCTTCTCTTGAAATCTTGTTTGTATCTTTGAACTCGGATTTTTTAAAAAAGCAAAAAGGGAATGAGCTATGTGACAGTATTTACTGGCATCAATCACAAGAAATACATCAATAATTATGAGGTTTCTTTATATAATGCAGAAACTGAGCAGGGTGTAGCACAAGCCATTATTTGTTCACTTGTAGATTTTAAAAGAGAACCATGGCCCAGGGTTTCTGATAATGCTAAAGATCTTGTTAAACGGATGCTCAATCCAGATCCAAAGCAGCGGTTAACGGCACAAGAAGTGCTGGGTAATATTCTTCTCTTTCTTCAGATCATGCAAATTGGTTACTTAACAGTAGGCGATTTGTAGTGGAGTAACATGTCTTCTAACTGATTATATTTACTAGCATCTACAACTACAAATTTGAGGAGATGATGATAACACAATGTCTATTATTTTTTGTGCAATTTCAGTGTCTGCATAGTGCAAAAGTTACAATTTCAGTTCACAATACAATGATTTTCTCATGTATTGTCTGCTCTACTATTGCTTTTTATGTGCCCAATTTAGTCTGCACCTCACAAGTTGTTACGGAATTTGAGTTGGCGTATTTCGTGAATGTATTAAGTCTTGAAGATTGAAGATGAAGAAACTTTGGATCGTATACCTCAATCTCAAGAAAGAAGAATTCAAAGGGATCAGGTACGTTTAACTAAAGATTTTTGATGATCCGAATACTTCTTATAGTGTAGAAACACCTGGAAGAATTTTTAATTGCTTAAACATCAAAAACTGAACATGGGACATGTTCAGGATCCGGATCGGACTCGGCAATCCGGATCCCGAAAGGTGTTGGTTCATACACTGGTTCAATCCGGATCGCAGCATCCTCTGATCCGGATCCCGAACACTAGTTTTACCTGCGTGCTTCCTCGATCCGGATCAGGAATTGCAATCCGGATCCCGAACATTGATGTTCTGGTAAAACTGTATGAACGATCCGGATCGGACTTTGTGATCCGGATCCCGAACAGGCATTTTCTGGAAATCGTCTTTCTTGCTTCTGCAATCCGGATCGTCAATTCCAATCCGGATCGCCGTCGGTAAAAATTTCCAGAAAAGGCTGTTTTTGATCCTATCTTCTTCCAATGGTTTCTAACCTATAAATAGCCCTATATTCATTTCTAGGGCATCCGCTATTACATAAGAAAATAGCCGAAAAGAAAAATCCACATATATAGAGAAGAAAGGAAATCAATAGATTTATTCTATGTTTCTTCATCTATATTGATTGATTTGATTCTAGGTTTTCCATACTCACATTTTGAGTAGAATCAAATCAATGAATACTTAGATGGTATTTCCGATCTATCTTTAATCTAAGTATTCGGCGGATCATCACCACCCAAAACAAACAACGATTTACCCCAAAATCGGCGCGTGGACTCGCGTGGCCTTGTGGATTCAAGGTGCAACCGCTCTCGTGGATTCGGAGCGAGGTACGTTCGTGGATTCGAAGCGTGCTATTGGGTGAAGACCGTGGATTCGGTTGGACGTCGTAGACTCGACGTTGGACGCTGTGGATTCAGCGTTGGGCGCGGATCGTGGATTCGAGAAGCGTCGTGGAGCGAGCGGGAAGATCTACTAGGAGCGTATGGTAAAAGGTTGAGTCGTCTGTGAGTACGTTATATCACCTTGTACGTGTGTTAATTCTAGTGGATTTCGCCGTGTTATCGGTCCCGTGGTTTTTTACTCCGGTTTGGAGTTTTTCCACGTAAAAATCTTGCGTGTTCTTTTATTTTTCCGCATTGGGTTTATTGCGCAATGATTTTTTGAGTGTTTATTGTTTACACCTATTCACCCCCCTCTAGGTGTTTTTTCCCCTATTTAGATCCAATTACTTATAACCCAACAAGTGGTATCAGAGCGGGAATAGGGTTGTAAACAATGGTTGAAGGTGGAAACATCAATCGACCCCCTTTCTTTGATGGAACAAATTATGCGTACTGGAAAGTACGGATGAAAGCCTTTTTAATTTCCATCGACGAAAGGGTGTGGCAATCAATTGAATTAGGATGGTCTAATCCAACTGAAATTTTAGATGATGTTCGCACCTTAAAACCTAGGTCGAAATGGACCAAGGAAGAGATAGATTATCTTCTTACAATGGCAAAGGAATTAATGCTCTATTTAATGCTTTGTCACAAACTGAGTTCTCTCGCGTCTCGGCATGTGAGACTGCGAAAGAAATCTGGGATGTTCTTCAAGTTACGCATGAGGGAACTAACCTAGTGAAGATTCAGAAACTGCAAATGCTCACGAGCAAGTTTGACTCTATCTCTATGGCAGAGAATGAATCTTTCACTGACTATTACACACGATTGCAAGACATCGTAAACTCATGTGCTAACTTGGGAGAGAAGATTCCAGAATTTAAAGTTGTAAGAAAAATTCTAAGAACTCTTCCTGAACGATTTCGCCCGAAGGTCGCAGCCATTGAAACAATTAAACACCCGGACGAAATGCGTGTAGAAGAATTAGTAGGTGCTTTACAAACTTATGAAATGACATTTCCTACTAACTATTCTTCTGGAAAGGCATCCTCTTCTAAGTCTTCAGGTTACGCATTGAAATCAACTAAAGAAGAAGACGCGGATTCATCCTCCTCGGACGACGACGAGAACCTTTCTATGGAGGACTTTGAGAAGCAGCTCGCTCTCTTGACAAGGAAGTTTCGCCGCAACTTTCGAAGGGGTAATTCAAGCAAAACTCCATCCTTCGGAAAGTCGAAGAAAGGCAAGGGTTTTCAAGCTACAAGTCAAGAAAGCAAGAGAACTTCTCAAAGGATAAGAAAAGTTCAGAGGGACAAGTTCAGTGCTTCAAATGTCGAGGCTACGGCCACATTCAACGGAGTGTCCCAACAAGAATCCGGCAAAGAAGAAAGCGATGCAAGTCGTTACTTGGGATGACAACTCCACGTCAAATGAGTCATCCTCAAGTGATGAAGAAGACAACGCGACAGCTTTCCACGCGTCCACCACATCTTCACCCTTCATGTGCTTAATGGCAAGTACATCCGATTCACTGTCCAACTCCACTGTTGAAAAGATTGCAACGGACGATGAATCAGATGATTCTGAAGGTGAAGATTTTGCTCTAGCCTACCATAAGCTTTTGAGGGATTCAAAGAAACTGGCTAAGCAAAACAAGGGGTTGAAAGGGAGATTGCAGGATCTCGAAGAAGAAGTAAAAAGGGTAACCTCTCTCTCAACCGATCTTGAAGTGGAAAGGGATAATCTGATTAAAACAAATGTTTCCCTTCAAGAGTCCAATGAGCAACTCGAGAAGAATTATATGGATATGGTGAACAAAGCGAATTACTTCTTGAAGCTCAACGGCGAGGCTCGACAGGAAAAATTGGAAATGACGGAGACCATACGCCAACTGAAGGATGACTTAAAGAGATTTTCTTCTGGAAGGAGTAAGTTGGACAGACTTCTTGGTCTTGGTCAAAGAAATAAGTTCGGCCTCGGATACACTCAAACTGGAGACATTCCAAGTTCGAGTGGGACAGTATTTGTGCCTCAGTCGGTATCTCCTCCTCCGACACCGGAATTCACGACAAGCAACGACAACAAGCCTACTACATCCTCCTCGGGATCGTCAAGACCTAAGGTATGTTTTCGTTGTGGCATTTCAGGGCACATAAGGAGAAATTGCAAGACGGAAGCCAAACGCACACCTCAAGCACCTCTTGCAATGACTACCAAAAAGGCTATTCCTCGAAAATCAACTGCAACTCAATTGAAGGAAAAGAGCCTTGGTAGTACACCGCTCAAGACGACATCATCAAGGAGCAGCAATTCTTCAAGCAAGACGCTCTCACCTAGGAGATCAACTTCACGATCATTACCGACGCACTCCAAAAAGGTTTGGGTGCGCAAAGGTGAAATTTTCCCTGTCTTGCTACCAATGTTTCCTTGCATGCATATGATAGTTCGTCTTGGTACCTGGATAGCGGGTGTTCCCGTCATATGACCGGTGACAAAAACTGTTTTCAAACATTTGAGAAAAACTCCGGAGGACTTGTTGTTTTCGGAGATGGTCGGTCTTCCAAAATTGTTGGAAAGGGAACGGTAGCTATTCCAGATGGCCCGGTTCTAAATAATGTGTTATTTGTTCATGGCCTTAAGACTAACCTCATAAGCATAAGTCAACTTTGTGATAGTGGTTATTCAGTTAATTTTTCATCTGATAAATGCACTGTAACTGACATGAACCATGCTTTCTTTTTAAAGGGGGTTAGATCAGAAAACAATTGTTATGTAGTTCCTCTAAGATTTCTGAAAAATGTAACCTAGCATCTTTGAAAAATGAAACACTTTGGCATGAAAGGCTAGGTCACATAAACTTTAAGGAACTTGCTAGAATTTCGAACAAAGATGTGGTCAAGGGGGTTCCGAAACTTTCTTTTGAACAAAACCTTGTGTGTGGCGGTTGCCAAAAAGGAAAACAGTCTAGGACTGCACACAAGAACTTGAACCACATAGGTACAAAACGGCCTTTGGAACTTTTGCATATGGACTTAATGGGGCCAACTCGTCAACCATCTCTGGGAGGTAAATGGTATATTTTCTTATTGGTTGATGATTTTCTAGATATACTTGGGTAGCATTCTTAAAAGAAAAAGCTGATACCTTTGATTCTTTTCTCGAAATCTGCAATCGTATTATGACTGAAAAGAATGATAGGATTACTCGAGTTAGGAGTGATAGAGGTGGGGAATTCATAAATTCCAAATTCATTGATTTTTGCACTTCTAATGGCATTAAACATGAATTCTCTGCACCTTACACACCTCAACAAAATGGTGTAGTCGAGCGCAAAAACAGGGTCGTACAGGAAATGGCACGTGTTATGCTTCACAGCCGGAACTTACCTTTTTATTTTTGGGCTGAAGCGGTGAACACTGCTGTTTATGTTATTAATCGCGTGTATTTGCGCCCGGGGACATTGAATACACCATATGAACTTTGGTTTTGTAGAAAACCTAACATCAAATATTTTCGCATCTTTGGGAGTCGGTGTTTTATTTTACGTGATCGTGAGAATCTTGGAAAATTTGACTCTCGAAGTGACGAAGGGATTTTCTTAGGTTATTCTACAAACAGCAGAGCATATCGAGTTTTTAACTTAGAATCTAAGACGATCGTAGAATCGATAAATGTTAAGGTAGATGAAGCTTTTCACTTTGAATCTGAAAAATCTACCCTCGATATCTCTCTTGATGATGATACACCTGCTAATGCATCTTCTTCTAACAATTCTTTCGATAATAATGATGCATCTAACGGTTCTTCAAGCTTATCTGATGTGCAGGAATCATCTCGTGTACCTCCGTCTACTCCTCTACCTCAAACGTTACGCATCTCCAAGGATCACCCTGAATCGAACATCATTGGAGATCCACAAGAAGGAGTTAGAACACGGAGACAATTGGTTTGCGGATTTGCATGCTATGTATCTCAAATCGAACCAAGGAATGTTGATGAAGCTCTCCAAGATGACTACTGGATTAAAGCAATGCAGGAAGAGCTCCATCAATTCGAGCGAAACAAAGTCTGGGAATTGACGAAGCCTCCGAAGCAACACAATGTGATAGGTACCAAATGGATCTTCAAGAACAAGAAAAATGAAGAAGGTACTATCATCAGGAACAAAGCAAGGTTAGTTGCTCAAGGCTACTCTCAAGTAGAAGGTATAGACTTTGATGAAACTTTCGCCCCTGTAGCTAGACTCGAGTCCATTCGTATATTGTTTGCGATTGCTTGTCATTTTAAAATCAAATTATTTCAAATGGACGTTAAGAGCGCCTTTTTAAATGGGTTTTTAAATGAGGAAGTTTATGTGGCTCAACCGAAAGGTTTTGTGGATCATAAACTACCTAACCATGTTTTTCGTCTGAAAAAGGCTCTTTACGGTCTGAAACAAGCACCGCGAGCATGGTACGAAAGGTTGACAAAGCACCTTTTGGAAAAGGGCTACACTCGAGGGGGAGCTGACAGGACTCTCTTTGTGAAGCATTATCAAAACAATTTCATAGTTGCTCAAATCTATGTCGATGACATTGTTTTTGGCGCAACAAGAGATAATGATGCTTCTAAATTCGCGGAGACCATGGAAAGCGAATTTGAGATGTCCATGATGGGCGAATTGACTTATTTTCTTGGATTACAAGTTAAACAAAACGATGAAGGAATTCACTTGTGTCAATCCAAGTATGCACTGGAGTTGGTCAAAAAGTTTGATCTTGAAAATTCTAAGGATTTTCCGACTCCAATGGGAACTAGCCATAAGGGACTTGGAAGTGAATCACATAGTGAGAATGTAGACGAGAAACTGTATCGCAGTATGATTGGAAGTCTACTATATCTCACGGCTAGTCGCCCGGATATATCCTTCAGTGTTGGGATTTGTGCGAGATATCAATCAGCACCGAAGGAGGTTCACCTGAAAGCGGTGAAACGGATCATCCGATATATCAAAGGTACAATCAATTTCGGAATTTGGTATCCTATGGGAACGACTTTGGATATTGTTGGATACTCAGATGCCGATTGGGCTGGATCAGTGGATGACCGGAAAAGCACGAGTGGTGCATGCTTCTATCTTGGCCATTGCCTTGTTGCATGGCACAGTAAAAAGCAGAATTGCATAGCACTCTCGACTGCCGAAGCGGAGTACATTTCTGCAGGAAGTTGTTCAACCCAATTGATTTGGATGAAAAGCGTGTTGAGCGATTTCCGGATTTCAACATCTTCGGTAACCATTTTATGTGACAACACTAGTGCTATTAACATTTCTAAAAACCCTGTGTTGCACTCTAGAACAAAACATATTGAACTTAGATATCATTTTCTTAGAGAGCTAGTTGAATCAAACATTCTTCAACTGTCATATATTTCAACTGAGGATCAATTAGCTGATATCTTAACAAAACCTTTGGATCAAAAACGTTTTATTCACTTGCGTAAAGCAATTGGCATGCTTTCCTTGAAATAACCTCTTTTGAAACCTTTGCTTAGGTTAGGTTTTGTTTTTGTTTTTGTTTTGTTCTTTATCTATGTTTTGTACATAGGACATTAATTGAGCATAAATCATAATTGACTTTAATTGCATCCTTTTATGCATTTAGAAATTTATTATGCTTTTGATGTCATAATATTTCAATGTTGCAATGATCATTTACGTTAATTAAACCATCTTTTAAGTGATCAAAGTCAATTTCTCTCTCAATGATCTCTTGGTATAGTCATTATCATATTTGATTGCTTAGTCGAGTATGAATTCGAGATCAATGGTTTGGTTGAATACTTTATATATTAAATAATTGATAGCCAATTGAGGGGGAGTCAATGAAATGTAAAATGCTCAAAAGATGTGGAAAGAGTTACATCCCAATGAGGAGTGTGAAAACTACCACCACATGGAGAAAATGAAAAAGAAAAAGATACTCCATGAATGAAAAGCAAATTTTTGTTTTGAAAATTGTTGATGAAATTCATATTGAAATACTTGACTCAGTCGTATTTCATGGTTGGTATAAGGTGGGATTTTTAGTAAAAGATGCTCAAAGAGCCACTCCTTCAACAGATTGTCTAGATATATTATCTAACTTATCTGGGATTTCAAACATCTATTGATCTTGGTATTTCATTTTCTTTACTAAAATTGATGATTTGATAAAGGCATTACACATAAGATCAGGATAGATGTAATTGAAGTTGTTCAACTTTAAGTGTTTTAACTTTCGTAAATTTTCGTTTCATTTTTGGGTATTTTTGATAGATTTTGCATAATCTATTTCTTGTTGTATGAAACGATGTCTTTTGTTTAAAGTTGACATGGTAAAGTGCTTACATACTTTTTCTGGATTTTATGGAATTTTTCTGAATTTTTCTGGAGAAAAAGTTGAAGCCGATCCGGATCGGGGTAAGTGATCCGGATCCCGAACGCAGGATTCTTCCTGCGGGTAGCCGATCCGGATCACATTCTCGATCCGATCCGGATCACGGCTAGGGTTTTTATAAGAACAAAGAGGATTTGATTTCTTTTACCCTAATCTTTTGTTCTAAAGTCTCTAGAGCTTCTCTCTCTAGATTTCTTGCATTTTGGAGCTTCCAAACTCAAAGTTCTTCGGATTCAAGTAAGTTTTATTGATCAAAATCTCGGTTTTTCACAGTTTTTATGGTTTTTCATCAAACGTGAGTTGAAATCTTGGAACTTTTTCGTTTGTGAATGGTTTTTGATCAAATTTCTTTTGAAATAAGAACTCTGGGTCAATTAGTTTTGCTTTTATGCTGGGTTTTCTCAAGATAAACGAGTTTTTAGGCTTCGATTTCTAAAAATTCTGGTTTAGGGCATAAAAGAGGAATTTTTGAAAATCATGGAATTGATCTATTTTTAAAATTCTTTTTGGAAAACTAATTTGATTCTTGGCTTCTCTACATGATTATGATTGTCTAGGTACAATGTTTCAAATTTTTCAAAATTGACGATTTTTCATGTGTTCTTGAGTTGGTTTTCACAGGACATTTCTTAAACTCAAAGCACTTTCAGCAATGGTGATCACCTGGATCATTTTCCTACTTGCTGCAATGGTCCATGTTAAGGACACTGCCAAACCTAAGAAAGCAAAGAGAACCAAGCGAGCTGAGAATGATTCCGACACGGATTCGGAAACGGACTCGATTGACTGGGATAACCTAGAGATTGAGGAAGATGTCCCTATTGTATCCAAGGGAAAGCACCTGCAGAAACCTCAAAGACAAAGGTTCCTCCTACTGCTGCAGAAAAGGGAAAAGCTCCCATGGAACCAAGTCAAATCAGAACAAGAACAAAGACTGGTGCAAGGAAAAGAGGTAGTGCTCAGGGCATTTCAATCAACGAACCTATAGCTAGCCAGCCTCCTCCTCAGGAATTCATTAGCTCTACAAGAATCAAGGATTTTGAGAAAGAGAATGTATCGGTGAGAGACATGTCAATGTCAACCAATGATGGAACCTCTCTGCAGCGTTTGGGAGGTTATTTAATCAAGCTGGTCTCGGTCCAATTTGCAACTTTCCCGAATCAACTGGGTATTGCCCGCACTCAGTTCGCATGTTTTACCAGAATGCTACGAGTCTAATGGATCATGACGACGGACGACGAGAATTTCATACCGTGGTTAAAGGTATCAAAATCAAAGTCACTCCACAACTGATTGGAGAGGTGCTTAATATGAAAGCAAGATCTGATGGACTCCACTACCTCAAGACTCAAACTTCAACGCCAACTCGTGGAGAGTTGTAGTTAACGGAATCTGCGTTCCGGAAACTTTGTCTACCGGAAATTCTGTTTTCTCCAAAGAACTTAAGAAAGAGTACAAGTACATAAACTTCATTGTCTGTTACAACATTCTTCCAAATATGAACACGAAAGTCCTTCGATGGGATAGAATGCTTTTCTCTATCTTCTTGACAACCCGACTGCATTGATGGGAGCAAATCTGAACATTCCTTATCTCATTTGGAATAGGATGACGCGCTATGTCGAACATTCTCACCCCACAGAGCGACTACCATACCCATGATTATCATGCGCATCCTCAAGAAGTTTAAAGTGGATACAAGCGCGAGCTCTTACATGTATAGTTTGGGGACAATAAATGAGACAACTATTGTCAAGTCTTTGTCAACAAAGCAAGATGATCCCCCATCTCCTCCACTCCGACAACGAGCTCGACCACAAGCGGTACTTCCACAGCTCCAGTTCCTCCTTCACAGCAGGCACCTCCATCCACCTCTGACGATGATGCCTCTGTCACCTCTATCTTTAAAGAACAACAGCGGCTTTCAAATGAACAGGAACGTATGTCTGCTGAGTTCACTGAAATGAGAGGAGACCTTCAAGTTATGAAAAAGAGCTGGAAATCCTCACAGCTTCTCAAATCACTCTGAATAAGTCGTCTCATCACTGAAGAAACTAGTGAAGAAGATGTTTGCTAAAATGGGATGCACAACATCTGATGACTCCGACTCTCAGGAGTAATTTTTTTTCTGACCTTCTTTTGCTTTTTGCAGGTCTTTCATTTTTCTTGTTTGTCTATCGTTTTAACTCTCCTTTGTTTGTAATTATTTGGCTTTGTTTGTGACAAAAAGGGGGAGAGAGTTAGAGAGAACTCTGAACAATGAAACAATGAATGATGTGAACTGAACTTTGTGAATATCAAGGTAAGTATCTTCAACTCAACTTTGGTTTTTATTTGTGATTGGTGGCATGCCTCTATACTAACTATTCGACTAACTATTTGGGCATGTAATATGACTAACAAGTTGATGTTGGACTAACATACTTTGACATTTGGTTTTCGACTGCTTAGAAGATATGTTGGTTTTAACTATGATTCTCTTACATATCTGAATTTTTCAAATGTCATGATGAGAATAAACTCTATCTCTGTATTTGGTTTTGTATGTTTCAATTCTTGAGGTATCTAACGATTTCTTTTGTCAAGAATGATTTCTGTGTGCAGAGATTACAGATGTCTAAGTCTAGAGTCTGTCTTAGGAGTTTATCTCATGTATTTTAATTACTCT
>CM054941.1:8306003-8443540 GCA_029168755.2 Tillandsia fasciculata | reverse complement strand
CTAGCAAGTTTGACTCTATCTCTATGGCGAGAATGAATCTTTCACTGACTATTACACAACAGATTGCAAGATATCGTAAACTCATGGCAACTTGGGAGAGAGATTCCAGAATTTAAAGTTGTAGAAAAAAAATTCGAAGAACTCTTCCTGAACATTTGCGCCCGAAGGGTCTCAGCCATTGAAACAATTAACACCCGGACGAAAAATGCGTGTAGAAGATTAGTAGGTGCTTTACAAACTTATGAAATGACATTATCCGACTAACTATTTTCTGGAAAGGCATCCTCATTCTAAGATCTTTTCAGGTTACGCATTATGAAATCAACTAAAGAAAGAAGACCGGATTTCATCCTCCCCTCGTACGACGACAGAACCTTCTATGTAGACTTTGAGAAGCAGCTCCTCTCCTGTACAAGAAAGTTTCGCCGACCTTTCGAAGGGGGTAATTCCAGCAAAAATTCCTCCACTTCGAAAAGCGAAGAAAGGCAAGGTATTTTCAAGCCACAGTCAAGGAAGCAAGAAAACTTCTCAAAGGGAAGAAAAAGGTCTGAGGTACAAGTCAGTGGCTTTGTGCAAAATGTCGAGGCTAGGCCACATCCTCACGGAGTGTCCCAACACGAATCCGGCCTAATAGAAAGCGATGCAAGTCGTTACTTGGGATGACACAACTCCACGTCAAATGAGTCATCCCAAGTGATGAAGAAACAACGCGACAGCTTTCCACGCGTCCACCACATCTTCTCCCTTCATGTGCTTAATGGCAAGTACATCCGATTCACTGTCCAACTCCACTGTTGAAAAGATTTGCAACGGACGATGAATCAGATGATTCTGAAGGTGAAGATTTTGCTCTAGCCTACCATAAGCTTTTGAGGGATTCAAAGAAATTGGCTAAGCAAAACAAGGGGGTTGAAAGGGAGATTGCAGGATCTCGAAGAAGAAGTAAAAAGGGTAACCTCTCTCTCAACCGATCTTGAAGTGGAAAGGGATAATTTGATTAAAACTAATGTTTCCCTTCAAGAGTCCAATGAGCAACTCGAGAAAATTATATGGATATGGTGAACAAAGCGAATTACTTCTTGAAGCTCAACGGCGAGGCTCGACAGGAAAAAATTGGAATGACGGAGACCATACGCCAACTGAAGGACGACTTAAAGAGATTTTCTTCTGGAAGGAGTAAGTTGGACAGACTTCTTGGTCTTGGTCAAAGAAATAAGTTCGGCCTCGGATACACTCAAACTGGAGACATTCCAAGTTCGAGTGGGACAGTATTTTGTGCCTCAGTCGGTATCTCCTCCTCCGACACCGGAATTCACGACAATCAACGACAACAAGCCTACCACATCCACCTCGGGATCGTCAAGACCTAAGTATGTTTTCGTTGTGGCATTCAGGGCACATAAGGAGAAATTGCAAGACGGAAGCCAAACGCACACCTCAAGCACCTCTTGCAATGACTACCAAAAAGGCTATTCTTCGAAAATCAACTGCAACTCAATTGAAGGAAAAGAGCCTTGGTAGTACACCACAAAACAACCGCTCAAGATGACATCATCAGGAGCAGCAATTCTTCAAGCAAGACGCTCTCACCTAGGAGATCAACTTCACGATCATTACCGACGCACTCCAAAAAGGTTTGGGTGCGCAAAGGTGAAATTTTCCCCTGTCTTGCTACCAATGTTTCCTTGTATGCATATGATAGTTCGTCTTGGTACCTGGATAGCGGTTGTCCCGTCATATGACCGGTGACAAAAACTGTTTTCAAACATTTGAGAAAAACTCCGGAGGACTTGTTGTTTTCGGAGATAGTCGGTCTTCCAAAATTGTTGGAAAGGGAACGGTAGCTATTCCAGATGGCCCGGTTCTAAACAATGTGTTATTTGTTCATGGCCTTAAGACTAACCTTATAAGCATAAGTCAACTTTGTGATAGTGGTTATTCAGTTAATTTTTCTTCTGATAAATGCACTGTAAAGGACATGAACCATGCTTTCTTTTTAAAGGGGTTAGATCAGAAAACAATTGTTATGTAGTTTCCTCATAAGATTTCTGAAAAATGTAACCTAGCATCTTTGAAAAATGAAACACTTTGGCATGAAAGGCTAGGTCACATAAACTTTAAGGAACTGCTAGAATTTCGAACAAAAATGTGGTCAGGGGGTTCCGAAACTTTCTTTTGAACAAAACCTTGTGTGTGGCGGTTGCCAAAAAGGAAATAGTCCTAGGACTGCACACAAGAACTTGAACCACATAGGTACAAAAAGGCCTTTGGAACTTTTGCATATGGATTTAATGGGGCCAACTCGTCAACCATCTCTGGGAGGTAAATGGTATATTTTCTTATTGGTTGATGATTATTCTAGATATACTTGGGTAGCATTCTTAAAAGAAAAAGCTGATACCTTTGATTCTTTTCTCGAAATCTGCAATCGTATTATGACTGAAAAGAATGATAGGATTACTCGAGTTAGGAGTGATAGAGGTGGGAATTCATAAATTCCAAATCGTTGATTTTTGCACTTCTAATGGCATTAAACATGAATTTTCTCTGCACCTTACACACCTCAACAAAATGGTGTAGTCGAGCGCAAAAACGGGTCGTACAGGAAATGGCACGTGTTATGCTTCACAGCCGGAACTTACCTTTTTATTTTTGGGCTGAAGCGGTGAACACTTGTAGTGATCCAGCCTTTCGGGGTATTTTGACTTACTTGTAGTCATTTAAGCCTTAAGCGAAGTAAAATTATTTAAGATTCAAAAGTCGGCCGGGGCGGGGTGCGTGTATTTTTCTGCGATAGAGCGCGAAAAATGATGACCGACGGTGCGATCGGATTCGAAATCCGATGTCGGGATCCCCCAGAACGGGATTCAAAGTGATACGGAGATTAGTCACGCATCGGGAACCGTGCAAAATATCTTGCACCCGTTAGAGATAAGGTGGGTTATCTCGTAGGGATAATTAATTGATTAATTAATCGTCTGGTGACGGAAAATTAAATCCTCCTACGTACGAATTAAATAAGGGATTTAAATTAGTGGGAATTTTATCTCGCGGATTAGATAAGAGATAAAATCCGGATATTTAATTTGGGGATTTATTTCCCATGATTATTTAATAAAGGGGATTAAATAATCGGTGACCGGGATTTGAAAATTGGGGATTTAAATATCCGGTAATTTGAATCCAATTGGGAATTTGATTTCCCTTGATTAATTAATAAAGGTGATTAATTAATCGGTGGTCAGGATTTAAAGGTGAGAAATATCCCGTCAGTCGGATATTTTCTTGAGAAATAGGAACGGGGAATTTCGGATTTTTCCTACGTACGTAAATAAAGAAATTAAGTAATCGGGTTATCGGTAGGGATTAATTAATTGATGAATTAATTAATCGGAGTCCAAAATACCCGAAAGGGGTTTTGACGGTGCGTACTTACAAATTGGATAAATTGATAATAAGGGTTATTTATTCCCCCGCTTACCGAATGGAAACCCTAATTTAAAATACCGCCTCCTCAAACCCTCCTCTTTCGTGCGTACCGAAAACCAAACGAAACCCCAATTAGAAAAGAAAGAGGAAAACCCTAACCGGAGGAGAAAAGAAGAAAAGAAGGAGGAAGCGGAGGAACCCGATCGCCCCGATTCACGTGCCGGAGATCGGAGAACGAGACGCCATCGTCTACGGGGAGCGGATCCGGATTTCCGACGCCGCGAGAAACAAGATCGGATCTTTTATTCCGATAAATTTAAGGTTAGTCATCATCGTTTCGTTTGTTAAATTAATCGGGGGTTTTCCGTGTTCTTGTTAGATTATTTTAATCGGAACATCGTTCGCGGATTTTCGTCGGGTTTTGATCCATATTTTATCCTCGTTCTTGATCGGGTGTGATCGAGGATTTTTTTTATCGGATTTTAATTGATGGTTTTTAACGGGTCTCATGTTATCGAACTTCCGATCGACGTTTTGGGTGTTCGTCGATCGTCGGTTTAGCCGTTAGAATTACCGGGAATTTTCCGGGAATTTTCTGGGAATTTTTCGGGAATTTTTCGGGCGACTCCGGCGGGACATAGTGGGTTAACGGGAGGCCGCCGCCGCCGTTGTTAGACGGGAGGCCGCCGCCGTCGTTACCATGTTCGCGGGGTCGTCGCCGGGATCGCACGGGAGCGAAAACGGAGAAGAAATCGCGAAACGGGAGCGAAAACGGCGCGAAAACGGCGAAAATAGGGTTTACTGTAGCAATCCGTACAGCGCGGTCCACGGGCCTGGGCGTGCACCCGGTGCACGCCCCGCGGCGAGGAATCTGCGGACCCGGTGCACGCAACCGTGCACCGGCCTGCGCGGTGCACGCTCTAGGCGTGCACCCGGCGCACGCCTCCGCACCCGGGAAGCGCAGACCCGGTGCACGCTTGTGTCGTGCACCGGCCCGGCCCAAGACTTGCGGTGCACGCTCCCTGCGTGCACCCGGCGTACGCTGCGCGGCCGCCCGATGCGCAGACCCGGTCCATGGTTGCTCCTGTGCACCACCCGACAGCCTAAAATTCGGTGGCTCCGTTTGGGTCCGTTTTTCCACCGTTTTGAGCGCGGTTTTCGCCGTTGGGATCGTTATTTCCGCGGCTTTCTTGGTACAGCCACTTGGGACCTACTTGGTCATTATTTTATTTTGTTGGGTGCCGATTTCGCCGACGCTCCGTGCCTCGACGAAATTGTCGGGGGCGCGCCGTCGGGTCTTTTTCTCATCTTTTCGTCGTCAGGGCTTCTCGGCTGGACCATGACGTCCCGAGTTGGCTACTAGTTGAGGGATTGGTTTTTGTAGGATTTCCGTTAGCGGATTTTGGGTTCCGACGGAGTTCGCGATGATGTAGTCGCGATCCGGTTGTGGTTAACCATCAGTTTTATCGTCGGGGACCCGGTTTGATTTGAGTCATTCGGTTTTACTTGACGGTTTTGATTTGTTGGGTTTTTGATTGACGTCCCGGTCCTCTAGGTGCAGTGGTCTCAGTTTTGGGGGTTTAATGTTACAGTGGTCGGGACCACTGATTTTACCTGATTAGGGTAAGGTGTTAATTTGTGCTGTTGGATATTTTAGTAGGCCGCGAGGAGCTCCGTTTGGCTTGTGAGGGTCGCGGGCGCGGACGTATATCTTCAACCAGGTGGGTACAGTTGCTATAAGTGCAACAAATGCAGTAAGTGCATCTTTCGTCATTAAAAGTGCTCTCAATTTACCTAACAAAGTAGATGGACAGTGTAACCTTTCGCATAAATATTTTGTTTAATTTAACATAATAATTGTGGCGGCTGCGGTCGCGGGGACTTTGGATGCTGCACGTACACCGGCGGAATAGGCCCCCGCAATGGTGTACTTTTCCGGAGAAGTGGTCGTTATGACCCGTGTGCCCCACGTGTGTAGGGTGGGGACCTCTTCACGCCAGCTTCAGTGTTCGCACTAGCACCGTGAAGGGGTTAAAAGCATCATGGGGTTGGTGCCCAACTTATTCGGTATTCTGGGGTTGGTGCCCAGCTTAACTCGGTATTCTGGGGTTGGTGCCCAGCTTATTTTGTGACAGGGTTTTAGCGAAAGGTTCCGATGAAATTGGTTTGTTCTTTAATCCATGTTATTGTTAAGACATCTACTTTGTTTGTCACTGACTTTACCCACTCCGTGACAGGTTTGACTAGGTGTAATAGTCGGGACGACGGTGAGGCAGCGATTAAAGGACATTAGTTGGATAAGGTTTATTCCATCATTCTCGCTGGGGTTATCTCATCTCTTTATATCTAAGTTTAAGTTTTCAATTGTTTGATTGTGGAATGTTGTGGATGTTGGATCGTGTGACTGTTTTGCGATGTGGTCTTTATATTATTCCTTAATGACTCATATGCGGCATGTTTTATACCGAACAAAAAGGGGTTTCGAAAATATTTTCCAAAACCAAGTGTCGTGTGGGCACTGCTTTGAAAACCTGTGGATTTATCCTTTCCAAAACGATGTAGCCGCCTTACTGTGAATGTGTAGACGTTTTTAAAGGAATGGGTGTCGAGTGGACACTGTTGCAAACTTGTAGGTTCCTCTTAATGTGATTAAATGTCTTTACACTCTCGTACTTGTTGACTGTGACTGTGTGGTTAAAGATCGTATGTTGATGTTGCAAATGAGACGCCGTGCATATACAAAGGAGACTCTGTCCGTGGGCAGAGTGAATTTGTGTATGTGGCGGTCTGACACGCACCGGGGACGAGGCTGATGCTTATTTATTAAGAAAAAAAAAATTACACACGCATTTTCCGCTTTTCTTGACTTAAAAACCCCCGGGGGCGTGACAGATTAAATGGTATCAGAGAAAAACAACTTTAACCACAGCAGTCAGTAACCAACATCCACAATGCATGATGCCACAAGCAAATTGAACATGAGATAACCAAGGTGTAGGTGCAGTAGATCGTGAGTGTACGGGGGAAAAAGGGAATTAATTTCGGTGCGTCTGTAGGTCGTGGTGCTAGACCAGTTAGGTCTAGGGTTGACTTGGTTTCTTTGTATACAGCGAATGATGGCCCGAGATGGGTTATCAGCGGAGAACACAGGGGCGGAAAGTACGGTGCCAACCGCGGCGGAGTATCAACTTCTCCGACAACAATTGCGAGAGATGGTCGGGCAGTTAGCAACCCTTAGAGAACAGATGCGGCAATGGGCGCAACAGCCGACTACACCAGTGGAGGTCGCCCAGGCCTCTCTACCCAGACCAGCCGCACCAGCGATGGAACTGCCGGTAGTGGACAGCGAGACTATGGTCGCCCCTCCTCCGACCACGGTGACCGAGATACCTTCGGTGCATCCGAAGACGCCTTCAGTGGACCCGACACCAGCAACTTCGGGACCTATGCCGGGGGCCACTGTTGGAGACCCCTCGAGAGAGACCGTGGTGATACCTACCCCTAGAGTGTCCGCCGATGCAGCGGGGGAAGCCCCTTTTCGGCCAACCGAACGGGATAGGGTGAGAGCGAATTTGGCGAATTTCAAGAGGTACGATCCACCCGTGTTTGAGGGAGAGACGACCGACCCTTGGGCCGTGGAAAAATGGGTGGATACCATGGAGAAGCTTTTTGAAGACCTATTGATGGAGGAACATGAATGGGTCCCTTTGGCAGTCCATTTTCTTGAGGGAGACGCCCGCAGGTGGTGGAAGACGGTGCGCCCGGACCCCTCGGAGGGCACCGCCCTTCCATCTTGGACCACGTTCCGAGAAAAGCTGTTTGAGGCATTTCTCTCCGACCGCATCAAACAGCAGATGGAAGATGACCTAAAGCACATCAAGCAGGGTAGGCGAACGATTATGGGATACCAGCGGGCATTTGTGAGGATGATCAAATGTGTTCCCTTCGTTATAAGAAATGAGTCTCACAAAGCCCGTCTTTTTGTGGACGGATTACGAAGGGACATCTTCGAGGTGGTGCAAGCAGCGGATTTGCACACCTTCCAGGGGGTGGTCGATAGGGCCACTGCGGCGGAGCGCGGATTGGCAATGCCACGAGCCCGACAGGAGAGCTCAGATCACAGCGGGGATAAGAAACGAACTCGGCCAAATTTAGGAAGAGAGCATACTAAGAGGAGCCGGCCTTCTAAACACCCGAGGTTGCGACGAAGAACCAAGAATGTGCCGACGGGAGGACAAAGGCCGGTGAACAAGCCTTGCATCATTTGCGACGGAATACACCAAGCGATCGAGTGTCCCCAGAAGCAAGACCACTGTTTTCGATGCGGCAAATCGGGGCACTTCCGTTTCAACTGCCCCTTCAAGACGGGGACGACGCCCGTGGCAGCATCTATGCCTTCGTCTCAACAGGAGGAGGGAAAGTCTATACGATGACTCATCAGGGGACGGATCCACGGAGCACGATGTAGCAGGTAATACTCGAGTTTCAGATCTTCGTGCTAGAACCTTTGTGTTAACACCTAAGCATCCCACTCTTTCACCTCGCTTTATGTTTTCACCCTATCGTAGTTATTAGAAGAAATTCCCATCGTAGAAATAAGTTCGGTCGGATCCTCCGGCTACCCCCCGAGGCAGGCGGCTGCACTCCTTCCTGCCCAGTGAGGGTGAGGCGGGTTCTTAGCCTCTAAGAACGAATGAGGTTTCCGTTAAAGGTTATCGGTGTAGCGCTTGGGGCCGACAGTCGCGGCAATCTTTAAGCGGTAGTTGACTGCTTGAAGTTCCAAGCGAGTCTCCGGGAACCGGACTTACCGGAACTTGTAAACTTAGCTTGTAGGAACGCCTTCTGCTCGCTTTTCCTTGTTGCGGGCAAGGAGCTTGGTAGAAGGCAGTCGGGTAGCGTTCACGAGTACCGTATGGATCTCGACACGAGAAGGACAAGTACTCCTCTACCTCGGATAGGTGACCTATGCGATCAACTACAAGGAGCAACTGAGTCCCTAAAGATTGATCTGCGGTCCGGCTACCGCCAGCCTAGAGTCCGGGGTAATGACATACTGAAAACGGACCTGCGAGCTCGGAATAGTCAGCAAGAGTTTACGGTTATACCGTTTAGACTCGTTAATGCACCAGCGGCGCTTATGGGCGTGATGAAAAGGATACTCAAGCCCTTCTTAGACCGGTCGGTGATGGTCCTTTAGTGGACGTTCCGATCTACTCTTGCACAGACAAGGGGTATTGGGAACACTTGCGAGTAATCCCCCAGACCCTCCGGGGTCAGAAACCATATGCCAAAACTTATAAAGTGTGAGTTATGGTCCGCGAGGGGGACTTTTTGGGGCATATCGCTTCGGTGTCTGGAACTGCAGTGGATCCAAGGAGGATTGAATCAGGAATCAACTGGGCTCGACCAACAGCGATAATGGAAATCCAAAGCTTCTTAGAACGGGCAGACCGCTACAGATGCCTCGTGGGAGGCCTTTTCCCCAAATCGGTTAACCCGAAGGGGGGAGAGATTCGTCTAGATGGCCCAGTGCCGGGAGGGTTTCAAGGAACTTAAAGATGAACACGCACAGGCGCCGGTGCTCACATTGCTGAAGCCCGGGCAGGACTATAAGATTTAGTCTGACGAATCTCCAAGAGGATCTTGGGAGACCAAATAACGGACACGCGACTACAACTGGTGCGAGACAGAATGTCCTCGGAGCAAGGCGGAGTTGTATGACTGAATCGGATGATGTAATAAGGTGCCGGGGACGAACTTGTGTACCCGATAAGCTAAAGAAGAGGGAAGAAAGTCTAGCTAAGGTATGTAATACCTCCTTTACCGTGCATCCCGGAGGTGCAAAGAGGTGCAAGGATCTATGGCAGACCTTCTGGTGGCCCAAATCGGAAGAGCGACGTGACACAATTTGTGGTACACTGCCTGGTGTGCCAACGGGTGAAGGCCGAACACCAACGGCCGGCAGGGAAATTGCAACCGTTACTAGTGCCCGAGTGGAAATGGGACATGATTACCATGGATCTCGTGACCGGATTCCCGAGGTCGCCGCAGGGACACGATGCAATATGGGTAATTGTGGGCCGTTTGACGAAATCGGCCCACTTTCTACCCATACATACGACGTGGACGCGGGAACGACTAGCACAAACTTACATTAACGAGATAGTGAGGTTGCATGGGGTGCCGACGTCTATCACATCGGACAGGGACACGCGATTCGTGTCCAACTTTTGGCGAAGTCTGCAACAAGCAATGGGCACCAAATTGCACTTCAGTACGGCTTTTCACCCGCAAACCGATGGACAATCAGAGCGGGTGATACAGATCGTGGAGGACATGCTTCGAGCATGCGTTTTGGACTTGGGCGAAGGGTGGGCACGGTGTTTGCCCCTGGTAGAATTTGCCTATAATAACAATTACCAGGCCAGCATCCAGATGGCACCGTACGAGGCCCTGTATGGGCGCCGCTGTCGGTCCCCAATATGCTGGGACGACTTGGATGAGCGTAAGTTTTTAGGTCCGGATTTGGTGGAGGAGACCGAAGCAAAGGTGCGATTGATTAGACAAAGACTACTGACCGCCCAAAGCAGACAGAAGAGCTACGCGGACAACAGGCGCCGAGACTTAGAGTTCATGGTGGGTGAGCATATGCTACTCCGGGTTTCACCCTCCAAGGGAAACCGACGTTTCGGCATAAAGGGAAAGCTGAGCCGAGGTACGTGGGACCGTTCGAAATCCTGGAACGCGTAGGATCGGTGGCGTACCGCTTAGCCCTGCCACCGAACCTCGAACGAGTCCACAACGTGTTCCATGTCTCAATGCTCCGGAAGTACCTCGCTGACCCCTCTCATGCCTTGGATGCCTCTACCATCGAGTTGCGAGAGGATTTAAGCGTCGAGGAGACGCCGGTGCGGATTTTGGCAAGAGAGGACAAGAAGTTGCGCAACCGAACGATCCCCTACGTGAAGGTCCAGTGGAGCAACCACGAAGAGCGCGAGGCGACGTGGGAACTGGAAGCGAAGATGAGGGAATGTTTTCCCGAATTGTTTTAGGGAGGTTTGTGCTTAAGTTTCGGGACGAAACTTTTTATAAAGTGTGAGTGGTGTAGTGATCCGGCCTTTCGGGGTATTTTGACTTACTTGTAGTCATTTAAGCCTTAAGCGAAGTAAAATTATTTAAGTTTCAAAAGTCGGCCGGGGCGGGGTGCGTGTATTTTTCTGCGATAGAGCGCGGAAAATGATGACCGACGGTGCGATCGGATTCGAAATCCGATGTCGGGATCCCCCAGAACGGGATTCAAAGTGATACGGAGATTAGTCACGCATCGGGAACCGTGCAAAATATCTTGCACCCGTTAGAGATAAGGTGGGTTATCTCGTAGGGATAATTAATTGATTAATTAATCGTCTGGTGACGGAAAATTAAATCCTCCTACGTACGAATTAAATAAGGGATTTAAATTAGTGGGAATTTTATCTCGCGGATTGGATAAGAGATAAAATCCGGATATTTAATTTGGGGATTTATTTCCCATGATTATTTAATAAAGGGGATTAAATAATCGGTGACCGGGATTTGAAAATTGGGGATTTAAATATCCGGTAATTTGAATCCAATTGGGAATTTGATTTCCCTTGATTAATTAATAAAGGTGATTAATTAATCGGTGGTCAGGATTTAAAGGTGAGAAATATCCCGTCAGTCGGATATTTTCTTGAGAAATAGGAACGGGGAATTTCGGATTTTTCCTACGTACGTAAATAAAGAAATTAAGTAATCGGGTTATCGGTAGGGATTAATTAATTGATGAATTAATTAATCGGAGTCCAAAATACCCGAAAGGGGTTTTGACGGTGCGTACTTACAAATTGGATAAATTGATAATAAGGGTTATTTATTCCCCCGCTTACCGAATGGAAACCTAATTTAAAATACCGCCTCCTCAAACCCTCCTCTTTCGTGCGTACCGAAAACCAAACGAAACCCCAATTAGAAAAGAAAGAGGAAAACCCTAACCGGAGGAGAAAAGAAGAAAAGAAGGAGGAAGCGGAGGAACCCGATCGCCCCGATTCACGTGCCGGAGATCGGAGAACGAGACGCCATCGTCTACGGGGAGCGGATCCGGATTTCCGACGCCGCGAGAAACAAGATCGGATCTTTTATTCCGATAAATTTAAGGTTAGTCATCATCGTTTCGTTTGTTAAATTAATCGGGGGTTTTCCGTGTTCTTGTTAGATTATTTTAATCGGAACATCGTTCGCGGATTTTCGTCGGGTTTTGATCCATATTTTATCCTCGTTCTTGATCGGGTGTGATCGAGGATTTTTTTATCGGATTTTAATTGATGGTTTTTAACGGGTCTCATGTTATCGAACTTCCGATCGACGTTTTGGGTGTTCGTCGATCGTCGGTTTAGCCGTTAGAATTACCGGGAATTTTCCGGGAATTTTCTGGGAATTTTTCGGGAATTTTTCGGGCGACTCCGGCGGGACATAGTGGGTTAACGGGAGGCCGCCGCCGCCGTTGTTAGACGGGAGGCCGCCGCCGTCGTTACCATGTTCGCGGGGTCGTCGCCGGGATCGCACGGGAGCGAAAACGGAGAAGAAATCGCGAAACGGGAGCGAAAACGACGCGAAAACGGCGAAAATAAGGTTTACTGTAGCAATCCGTACAGCGCGGTCCACGGGCCTGGGCGTGCACCCGGTGCACGCCCCGCGGCGAGGAATCTGCGGACCCGGTGCACGCAACCGTGCACCGGCCTGCGCGGTGCACGCTCTAGGCGTGCACCCGGCGCACGCCTCCGCACCCGGGAAGCGCAGACCCGGTGCACGCTTGTGTCGTGCACCGGCCCGGCCCAAGACTTGCGGTGCACGCTCCCTGCGTGCACCCGGCGTACGCTGCGCGGCCGCCCGATGCGCAGACCTGGTCCATGGTTGCTCCTGTGCACCACCCGACAGCCTAAAATTCGGTGGCTCCGTTTGGGTCCGTTTTTCCACCGTTTTGAGCGCGGTTTTCGCCGTTGGGATCGTTATTTCCGCGGCTTTCTTGGTACAGCCACTTGGGACCTACTTGGTCATTATTTTATTTTGTTGGGTGCCGATTTCGCCGACGCTCCGTGCCTCGACGAAATTGTCGGGGGCGCGCCGTCGGGTCTTTTTCTCATCTTTTCGTCGTCAGGGCTTCTCGGCTGGACCATGACGTCCCGAGTTGGCTACTAGTTGAGGGATTGGTTTTTGTAGGATTTCCGTTAGCGGATTTTGGGTTCCGACGGAGTTCGCGATGATGTAGTCGCGATCCGGTTGTGGTTAACCATCAGTTTTATCGTCGGGGACCCGGTTTGATTTGAGTCATTCGGTTTTACTTGACGGTTTTTATTTGTTGGGTTTTTGATTGACGTCCCGGTCCTCTAGGTGCAGTGGTCTCAGTTTTGGGGGTTTAATGTTACAGTGGTCGGGACCACTGATTTTACCTGATTAGGGTAAGGTGTTAATTTGTGCTGTTGGATATTTTAGTAGGCCGCGAGGAGCTCCGTTTGGCTTGTGAGGGTCGCGGGCGCGGACGTATATCTTCAACCAGGTGGGTACAGTTGCTATAAGTGCAACAAATGCAGTAAGTGCATCTTTCGTCATTAAAAGTGCTCTCAATTTACCTAACAAAGTAGATGGACAGTGTAACCTTTCGCATAAATATTTTGTTTAATTTAACATAATAATTGTGGCGGCTGCGGTCGCGGGGACTTTGGATGCTGCACGTACACCGGCGGAATAGGCCCCCGCAATGGTGTACTTTTCCGGAGAAGTGGTCGTTATGACCCGTGTGCCCCACGTGTGTAGGGTGGGGACCTCTTCACGCCAGCTTCAGTGTTCGCACTAGCACCGTGAAGGGGTTAAAAGCATCATGGGGTTGGTGCCCAACTTATTCGGTATTCTGGGGTTGGTGCCCAGCTTAACTCGGTATTCTGGGGTTGGTGCCCAGCTTATTTGGTGACAGGGTTTTAGCGAAAGGTTCCGATGAAATTGGTTTGTTCTTTAATCCATGTTATTGTTAAGACATCTACTTTGTTTGTCACTGACTTTACCCACTCCGTGACAGGTTTGACTAGGTGTAATAGTCGGGACGACGGTGAGGCAGCGATTAAAGGACATTAGTTGGATAGGGTTTATTCCATCATTCTCGCTGGGGTTATCTCATCTCTTTATATCTAAGTTTAAGTTTTCAATTGTTTGATTGTGGAATGTTGTGGATGTTGGATCGTGTGACTGTTTTGCGATGTGGTCTTTATATTATTCCTTAATGACTCATATGCGGCATGTTTTATACCGAACAAAAAGGGGTTTCGAAAATATTTTCCAAAACCAAGTGTCGTGTGGGCACTGCTTTGAAAACCTGTGGATTTATCCTTTCCAAAACGATGTAGCCGCCTTACTGTGAATGTGTAGACGTTTTTAAAGGAATGGGTGTCGAGTGGACACTGTTGCAAACTTGTAGGTTCCTCTTAATGTGATTAAATGTCTTTACATTCTCGTACTTGTTGACTGTGACTGTGTGGTTAAAGATCGTATGTTGATGTTGCAAATGAGACGCCGTGCATATACAAAGGAGACTCTGTCCGTGGGCAGAGTGAATTTGTGTATGTGGCGGTCTGACACGCACCGGGGACGAGGCTGATGCTTATTTATTAAGAAAAAAAAAATTACACACGCATTTTCCGCTTTTCTTGACTTTTTAACCCCCGGGGAAGCGTGACACACTGCTGTTTATGTTATTAATCGCGTGTATTTGCGCCCGGAGACATTGAATACACCATATGAACTTTGGTTTTGTAGAAAACCTAACATCAAATATTTTCGCATCTTTGGGAGTCGGTGTTTTATTTTACGTGATCGTGAGAATCTTGGAAAATTTGACTCTCGAAGTGACGAAGGGATTTTCTTAGGTTATTCTACAAACAGCAGAGCATATCGAGTTTTTAACTTAGAATCTAAGACGATCGTAGAATCGATAAATGTTAAGGTAGATGAAGCTTTTCACTTTGAATCTGAAAAATCTACCCTCGATATCTCTCTTGATGATGATACACCTGCTAATGCATCTTCTTCTAACAATTCTTTCGATAATAATGATGCATCTAACGGTTCTTCAAGCTTATCTGATGTGCAGGAATCATCTCGTGTACCTCCGTCTACTCCTCTACCTCAAACGTTACGCATCTCCAAGGATCACCCTGAATCGAACATCATTGGAGATCCACAAGAAGGAGTTAGAACACGGAGACAATTGGTTTGCGGATTTGCATGCTATGTATCTCAAATCGAACCAAGGAATGTTGATGAAGCTCTCCAAGATGACTACTGGATTAAAGCAATGCAGGAAGAGCTCCATCAATTTGAGCGAAACAAAGTCTGGGAATTGACGAAGCCTCCGAAGCAACACAATGTGATAGGTACCAAATGGATCTTCAAGAACAAGAAAAATGAAGAAGGTACTATCATCAGGAACAAAGCAAGGTTAGTTGCTCAAGGCTACTCTCAAGTAGAAGGTATAGACTTTGATGAAACTTTCGCCCCTGTAGCTAGACTCGAGTCCATTCGTATATTGTTTGCGATTGCTTGTCATTTTAAAATCAAATTATTTCAAATGGACGTTAAGAGCGCCTTTTTAAATGGGTTTTTAAATGAGGAAGTTTATGTGGCTCAACCGAAAGGTTTTGTGGATCATAAACTACCTAACCATGTTTTTCGTCTGAAAAAGGCTCTTTACGGTCTGAAACAAGCACCGCGAGCATGGTACGAAAGGTTGACAAAGCACCTTTTGGAAAAGGGCTACACTCGAGGGGGAGCTGACAGGACTCTCTTTGTGAAGCATTATCAAAACAATTTCATAGTTGCTCAAATCTATGTCGATGACATTGTTTTTGGAGCAACAAGAGATAATGATGCTTCTAAATTCGCGGAGACCATGGAAAGCGAATTTGAGATGTCCATGATGGGCGAATTGACTTATTTTCTTGGATTACAAGTTAAACAAAACGATGAAGGAATTCACTTGTGTCAATCCAAGTATGCACTGGAGTTGGTCAAAAAGTTTGATCTTGAAAATTCTAAGGATTTTCCGACTCCAATGGGAACTAGCCATAAGGGACTTGGAAGTGAATCACATAGTGAGAATGTAGACGAGAAACTGTATCGCAGTATGATTGGAAGTCTACTATATCTCACGGCTAGTCGCCCGGATATATCCTTCAGTGTTGGGATTTGTGCGAGATATCAATCAGCACCGAAGGAGGTTCACCTGAAAGCGGTGAAACGGATCATCCGATATATCAAAGGTACAATCAATTTCGGAATTTGGTATCCTATGGGAACGACTTTGGATATTGTTGGATACTCAGATGCCGATTGGGCTGGATCAGTGGATGACCGGAAAAGCACGAGTGGTGCATGCTTCTATCTTGGCCATTGCCTTGTTGCATGGCACAGTAAAAAGCAGAATTGCATAGCACTCTCGACTGCCGAAGCGGAGTACATTTCTGCAGGAAGTTGTTCAACCCAATTGATTTGGATGAAAAGCGTGTTGAGCGATTTCCGGATTTCAACATCTTCGGTAACCATTTTATGTGACAACACTAGTGCTATTAACATTTCAAAAAACCCTGTGTTGCACTCTAGAACAAAACATATTGAACTTAGATATCATTTTCTTAGAGAGCTAGTTGAATCAAACATTCTTCAACTGTCATATATTTCAACTGAGGATCAATTAGCTGATATCTTAACAAAACCTTTGGATCAAAAACGTTTTATTCACTTGCGTAAAGCAATTGGCATGCTTTCCTTGAAATAACCTCTTTTGAAACCTTTGCTTAGGTTAGGTTTTGTTTTTGTTTTTGTTTTGTTCTTTATCTATGTTTTGTACATAGGACATTAATTGAGCATAAATCATAATTGACTTTAATTGCATCCTTTTATGCATTTAGAAATTTATTATGCTTTTGATGTCATAATATTTCAATGTTGCAATGATCATTTACGTTAATTAAACCATCTTTTAAGTGATCAAAGTCAATTTCTCTCTCAATGATCTCTTGGTATAGTCATTATCATATTTGATTGCTTAGTCGAGTATGAATTCGAGATCAATGGTTTGGTTGAATACCTTATATATTAAATAATTGATAGCCAATTGAGGGGGAGTCAATGAAATGTAAAATGCTCAAAAGATGTGGAAAGAGTTACATCCCAATGAGGAGTGTGAAAACTACCACCACATGGAGAAAATGAAAGAAAAAAAAGATACTCCATGAATGAAAAGCAAATTTTTGTTTTGAAAATTGTTGATGAAATTCATATTGAAATACTTGACTCAGTCGTATTTCATGGTTGGTATAAGGTGGGATTTTTAGTAAAAGATGCTCAAAGAGCCACTCCTTCAACAGATTGTCTAGATATATTATCTAACTTATCTGGGATTTCAAACATCTATTGATCTTGGTACTTCATTTTCTTTACTAAAATTGATGATTTGATAAAGGCATTACACATAAGATCAGGATAGATGTAATTGAAGTTGTTCAACTTTAAGTGTTTTAACTTTCGTAAATTTTCGTTTCATTTTTGGGTATTTTTGATAGATTTTGCATAATCTATTTCTTGTTGTATGAAACGATGTCTTTTGTTTAAAGTTGACATGGTAAAGTGCTTACATACTTTTTCTGGATTTTATGGAATTTTTCTGAATTTTTCTGGAGAAAAAGTTGAAGCCGATCCGGATCGGGGTAAGTGATCCGGATCCCGAACGCAGGATTCTTCCTGCGGGTAGCCGATCCGGATCACATTCTCGATCCGATCCGGATCACGGCTAGGGTTTTTATAAGAACAAAGAGGATTTGATTTCTTTTACCCTAATCTTTTGTTCTAAAATCTCTAGAGCTTCTCTCTCTAGATTTCTTGCATTTTGGAGCTTCCAAACTCAAAGTTCTTCGGATTCAAGTAAGTTTTATTGATCAAAATCTCGGTTTTTCACAGTTTTTATGGTTTTTCTTCAAACGTGAGTTGAAATCTTGAAACTTTTTCGTTTGTGAATGGTTTTTGATCAAATTTCTTTTGAAATAAGAACTCTGGGTCAATTAGTTTTGCTTTTATGCTGGGTTTTCTCAAGATAAACGAGTTTTTAGGCTTCGATTTCTAAAAATTCTGGTTTAGGGCATAAAAGAGGAATTTTTGAAAATCATGGAATTGATCTATTTTTAAAATTCTTTTTGGAAAACTAATTTGATTCTTGGCTTCTCTACATGATTATGATTGTCTAGGTACAATGTTTCAAATTTTTCAAAATTGACGATTTTTCTTGTGTTCTTGAGTTGGTTTTGCACAGGACATCTCTTAAACTCAAAGCACTTTCAGCAATGGTGATCACCTGGATCATTTTCCTACTTGCTGCAATGGTCCATGTTAAGGACACTGCCAAACCTAAGAAAGCAAAGAGAACCAAGCGAGCTGAGAATGATTCCGACACGGATTCGGAAACGGACTCGATTGACTGGGATAACCTAGAGATTGAGGAAGATGTCCCTATTGTATCCAAGGGGAAAGCACCTGCAGAAACCTCAAAGACAAAGGTTCCTCCTACTGCTGCAGAAAAGGGAAAAGCTCCCATGGAACCAAGTCAAATCAGAACAAGAACAAAGACTGGTGCAAGGAAAAGAGGTAGTGCTCAGGGCATTTCAATCAACGAACCTATAGCTAGCCAGCCTCCTCCTCAGGAATTCATTAGCTCTACAAGAATCAAGGATTTTGAGAAAAGAGAATGTATCGGTGAGAGACATGTCAATGTCAAACCAATGATGGAACGCTCTGCAGCGTTTGGGAGGTTATTTAATCAAGCTGGTCTTGGTCCAATTTGCAACTTTCCCGAATCAACTGGGTATTGCCCGCACTCGTTCGCATGTTTTACCAGAATGCTACGAGTCTAATGGATCATGACGACGGACGACGAGAATTTCATACCGTGGTTAAAGGTATCAAAATCAAAGTCACTCCACAACTGATTGGAGAGGTGCTTAATATGAAAGCAAGATCTGATGGACTCCACTACCTCAAGACTCAAAGCTTCAACGCCAACTCGTGGAGAGTTGTAGTTAACGGAATCTGCGTTCCGGAAACTTTGTCTACCGGAAATTCTGTTTTCTCCAAAGAACTTAAGAAAGAGTACAAGTACATAAACTTCATTGTCTGTTACAACATTCTTCCAAATATGAACACGAAAGTCCTTCGATGGGATAGAATGCTTTTTCTCTATCTTCTTGACAACCCGACTGCATTGATGGGAGCAAATCTGAACATTCCTTATCTCATTTGGAATAGGATGACGCGCTATGTCGAACATTCACACCCCACAGAGCGACTACCATACCCAATGATTATCATGCGCATCCTCAAGAAGTTTAAAGTGGATACAAGCGCGAGCTCTTACATGTATAGTTTGGGGACAATAAATGAGACAACTATTGTCAAGTCTTTGTCAACAAAGCAAGATGATCCCCCATCTCCTCCACTCCGACAACGAGCTCGACCACAAGCGGGTACTTCCACAGCCCCAGTTCCTCCTTCACAGCAGGCACCTCCATCCACCTCTGACGATGATGCCTCTGTCACCTCTATCTTTAAAGAACAACAGCGGCTTTCAAATGAACAGGAACGTATGTCTGCTGAGTTCACTGAAATGAGAGGAGACCTTCAAGTTATGAAAAACGAGCTGGAAATCCTCACAGCTTCTCAAATCACTCTGAATAAGTCTGTCTCATCACTGAAGAAACTAGTGAAGAAGATGTTTGCTAAAATGGGATGCACAACATCCGATGACTCCGACTCTCCGGAATAAGTTTTTATTCTGACCTTCTTTTGCTTTTTGCAGGTCTTTCATTTTTCTTGTTTGTCTATCGTTTTAACTCTCTTTGGTTTTGTAATTATTTGGCTCTATTTTGTGACAAAAAGGGGGAGAGAGTTAGAGAGAACTCTGAACAATGAAACAATGAATGATGTGAACTGAACTTTGTGAATATCAAGGTAAGTATCTTCAACTCAACTTTGGTTTTTATTTGTTGATTGGTGGCATGCCTCTATACTAACTATTCGACTAACTATTTGGGCATGTAATATTACTAACAAGTTGATGTTGGACTAACATAGTTTGACATTTGGTTTTCGACTGCTTAGAAGATATGTTGGTTTTAACTATGATTCTCTTACATATCTGAATTTTTCAAATGTCATGATGAGAATAAACTCTATCTCTGTATTTGGTTTTGTATGATTCAATTCTTGAGGTATCTAACGATTTCTTTTGTCAAGAATGATTTCTGTGTGCAGAGATTACAGATGTCTAAGTCTAGAGTCTGTCTTAGGAGTTTATCTCATGTTTTTAATTACTGGATCTCTTTTGTAAATTTTTGTTGTATGGTGATAGCAACAAAAATATCTTTTTGAATTTTCTTTTGTGGATTTGTGTTTTGTCACGAAACCGCCAAAGGGGGAGATTGTTACGGAATTTGAGTTGGCGTATTTCGTGAATGTATTAAGTCTTGAAGATTGAAGATGAAGAAACTTTGGATCGTATACCTCAATCTCAAGAAAGAAGAATTCAAAAGGATCAGGTACGTTTAACTAAAGATTTTTGATGATCCGAATACTTCTTATAGTGTAGAAACACCTGGAAGAATTTTTAATTGCTTAAACATCAAAAACTGGACATGGGACATGTTCAGGATCCGGATCGGACTCGGCAATCCGGATCCCGAAGGGTGTTGGTTCATACACTGGTTCAATCCGGATCGCAGCATCCTCTGATCCGGATCCCGAACACTAGTTTTACCTGTTTGCTTCCTCGATCCGGATCAGGACTTGCAATCCGGATCCCGAACATTGATGTTCTGGTAAAACTGTATGAACGATCCGGATCGGACTTTGTGATCCGGATCCCGAACAGGCATTTTCTGGAAATCGTCTTTCTTGCTTCTGCAATCCGGATCGTCAATTCCAATCCGGATCGCCGTCGGTAAAAATTTCCAGAAAAGGCAGTTTTTGATCCTATCTTCTTCCAATGGTTTCTAACCTATAAATAGGCCCTGTATTCATTTCTAGGGCATCCGCTATTACAGAAGAAAATAGCCGAAAAGAAAAATCCACATATATAGAGAAGAAAGGAAATCAATAGATTTATTCTATGTTTCTTCATCTATATTGATTGATTTGATTCTAGGTTTTCCATACTCACATTTTGAGTAGAATCAAATCAATGAATACTTAGATGGTATTTCCGATCTATCTTTGATCTAAGTATTCGGCGGATCATCACCACCCAAAACAAACAACGATTTACCCCAAAATCGGCGCGTGGACTCGCGTGGCCTTGTGGATTCAAGGTGCAACCGCTCTCGTGGATTCGGAGCGAGGTACGTTCGTGGATTCGAAGCGTGCTATTGGGGTGGATTCGGTTGGACGTCGTGGACTCGACGTTGGACGCTGTGGATTCAGCGTTGGGCGCGGATCGTGGATTCGAGAAGCGTCGTGGAGCGAGCGGGAAGATCTACTAGGAGCGTATGAAAAAGGTTGAGTCGTCTGTGAGTACGGTATATCACCTTGTACGTGGTTTAATTCTAGTGGATTTCGCCGTGTTATCGGTCCCGTGGTTTTTTACTCCGGTTTGGAGTTTTTCCACGTAAAAATCTTGCGTGTTCTTTTATTTTTCCGCATTGGGTTTATTTGCGCAATGATTTTTTGAGTGTTTACTGTTTACACCTATTCACCCCCCTCTAGGTGTTTTTTCCCCTATTTAGATCCAATTACTTATAACCCAACACAAGTTATTTGGTGTTTTAATCAGATTTTGAACTTACATATGTTGGCTTTAGTATATGCTATGATGATCTACCCCTACAATGTTGAATTCTTTGTGAGCAATCTCGGATTCTAAACTGTAAATCAATGACAATTAGATATTGGATGGCCTACTTTGTAGGCAACCTTCTACTCTCCCTATGTTGTAGATATTGGATGGCCTACTTTGTAGGCAACCTTCTACTTCCCTCTGTGTTGTAGCCCGTATTTTTTTGGCTTATAGTTGGATTGGGAAGAAAAAATGAAGGATTTTAGTATGGTATAATGATATTTGCTTAATGGGGAGTCTGAGCAAAATATATATTGAAAATTACTTGCGTGTTCCTTATCTTTTATGACTTTACATTTTTAATTAAAGTTTGTTGCGTTAGTTTAAAATTTTGAAGGTTCTATTGTTTCCCTTTCCCCCTCTCTTTTTTGTCTTTCTGTAGTGTTAGATGGTTACAGTCGGTTGGTAAAAGGTGTTGCAGGTTCTGATTAAGTACATACACTTCTATGTATGGTGGAAGGTCAGATCATCCTTTGCCATGCCACTAAGAGCTGCACAGTTGTGAAGTTATTCTTTAGTGAAGAGTTCTGCCCAAATTGTCTTACTTTCAGAATCTTCTAAAGAGTGGTTTGTACATTATTGTATTATTTTTTGGGATGTTGGATTATGAAGTTTATAATGGAATTTGTCATAAAAGATTGCTAATCTTGGATCCTTTATCATTTACCCCCCATGAAAGAGTTCATGATAGCCATTTCTATTTTGTTATGGAGAAAGTAACCTGAAACTTTGTGTTGTAATTTCAGCTCAGTAGTACTCTTTTAACATACATAAAGGTCAGTTTTTCAGGATTCATATTGATATACAATGTCTGTAAGGGGTTAGCTCAAGCCACGGAAGTGGTTAGCTCAGTAGTGCTCTTTTAACACAAATAAAGGTCAGTTTTACAGGATTCATATTAATATACAATGTCCGGAAGGGGTTAGCTCAAGCCGCGGAGTGCTTCAGCGATTTAGTGACTTTTTGAAGCTGTGTTCTACTGTAAGTATATATTCCTTTTGCCACATTTGATAGAAATGGGAATCATCATGCATGCTATTTTCCTTAACTTCTCAAATGCATTTAGTTTGTTTTGATGCTTAAGTACTTGCTGTCTGCTCATAAGCTTATCTATAACTTCTGATATATATATAGCCGATCGCGGCTCGAGGAGGTTGGGAAGCACTCGATGGCTCGTCGTCTCCGACTCCGGCCGATCGCGGCTCGAGGAGGTTGGGAAGCACTCGATCATGAGCCGCACGGGGCTCCCCGCGCGGGATCTTAGGGTTCTCGATCCCCTCCTCTCATACCCCTCCGCGATCCTCGGGAGGGAGAGGGCGATCGTCATCAACCTCGAGCACATCAAGGCCATCATCACCGCCGTTGAGGTCCTCATCCCAAACTCCAAAGACCCCCTCGTCGCCCCCCTCATCCGCGATCTCCAATCCCGCGTTTCCGCCTCTTGCGGCACTCCTCCGCAGGTGCGTGCTCTTCGTGTCCCTCTTTCGATCTCCAATCCCGCGATCGTCATCAACCTCGAGCACATCCTCGAGCACATCAAGGCCATCATCACCGCCGCCGAGGTCCTCATCCCAAACTCCAAAGACCCCCTCGTCGCCCCCCTCATCCGCGATCTCCAATCCCGCGTTTCCGCCTCTTGCGGCACTCCTCCGCAGGTGCGTACTCTTCGTGTCCCTCTTTCGATCTCATATGGGTTCTATTTTGCTGTTTTGGTTATTATACTAATCGATTCTCTGTTGCTGTTTTCGGTAATTTGTATGAAATAGAAGACGTTCATTGGAGTACGGTGTGGGTAATTTGTATGAAATAGATGTTGATTGGAGTGCGGTGTGATTTTATTTGTTGTTAACTTAAAAATGATTGATGTTGGTATTGAATAGATATTATTTGTTCACAATATATATATATATATATATATATATATATATATATATATATATATATATATATATATATATATATATATATATATATATATTTATTTATTTATTTGTTTATTTCACTGAATACTACTGGAAGTTATCGATCTTTCAGGATTAATCTTGGCACATATGAAGCTGTTTTAAGTTCTTGCATTCAATTATTAGTGTAACTTCTAATATCAGAAATCACAAATAAAGCTTGATAATTTCCACAAATTGGTTTTATGCTTCGGAAGATGTTTCTTTTTTTTTTTTTTTGCACTTATTCTTGAATTTGTATTATTTACTTAGCCTATAGTTGTGGTTGTCCAGCATTTTAATTCCACAGAACTTTAATCTTTATTGTTTATTCTTATAATGACATCATGCAGCTTCCATCCTACTAATCTCATTTGCCTTCTTGCAAAGTTAATCCTTTGCTATTAATTCTTGTTGCTAGACACTGACGTTGGAGCAAGAAGCCTATCCAGCTTTAGATGAGTTGACTTCAAAAATCAGCACACCTAACCTTGAGCGTGTTAGACAAATTAAGAGCCGCTTGGTGGCAATATCAGGTCGTGTGCAAAAGGTAAGAACTCAGAGCTGTAATGCAATTCACGTTTTTGGAAATCCACACAATATTCAATTAGTTTCACTTGAAATTAAAGTAGTTTTCTCCGTAATGGTGCTAACTTTTTTGTTTTTTCTTTCTAGGAGAAGCTCAATTACTTAATTTTCTAAAATGTACATATTATATTTGGCTTACTTTTTTATAGGTAAGGGATGAGCTTGAACATTTATTGGATGATGACATGGACATGGCTGAATTGTACTTGACAGAGAAGCTTTTAATTCAAAGGCTTGGTGAATCATCATTGAGAGAGGAAGTTGATGACAATTCATTTCATTTGGCCGAGGAAGAGTAAGCGAAATGTAGCTTTTCAGAGAAAGGAAACAATTATAAAACATTTGAATTACAACTCTAATGTTCATTGTTCATAATTATCTCCTTCAATTTTGAGATTATTACAGCTGGAGTGGATTAGATTTTTTTACGTAAGCTTTGTTTAAAATTTATTTTGCTTCTTATTCTTAATGTCTGTAGTAATTCCGGTAATGCTCTTCACAATGACCTTAGGCAACCAACGGCTAATTGCAAAATGATGGTGAATGAAAAACAAAAACATTTACTCCAGATTTCATGGTTTAAATAGATGATTTTGCAGAGCGAATATCTTCTTCTCTTTTAATCCCCCGTTCTGAGTTATCGCTGCCTGATCTACTCGAGAATAAAATCTGTAGATATAATTTACAATCTTGGTTTGTTTCAGGTGGATATCATGGAGGTATCGCCCACAGCGGGGGTGTCCAATTGGATCCCTCACTTCTTCTTCTTCTTCTTAGACAACAATGGATGGGACCTCCCCTAATTTGTAAGAGGTGCTTCCCATATAATTTTTGTCTGTTAGTTATTCCCTATGTTTATGTTTACCAATGGCAAGGCACCCTTGGAGGGTCTGCTGTCTTTAGTCTGACGCATGTATATCAAGGCTGTGAGGCTCAATGTGGGCGTCCTTAAGGCAACTGGGCTGCTTCTGCTGCTAAAGTGGTAGCCTTGAAGATTGGAAAGTGAAAGATGAAGGGTTCTGCTGAGTCTTCGATTCTTTTAGTCAAGAGTTTAGGATTGCCTCGAGAGATAAGTGGACTCCTTTTATTGCTCTCTTAATCCTTTGTGATTACTGAATTTGGTTGGATCAGATTGCCATCTTCTTGTTCTACTTTATGGTCAACATTTTTTGCTAAAAATGTTAAAAGCTTTAATTCTCCCTTTCTCAGGAAACTGAAGCAAAAAGAAAGAAGTTGTTAGAAAAAAAGCAGAAGAAACTCAAGCTTCTCAATAAAGTTAAGTTAGTACCAATTTCATCTCTTGGTCATCATTCGCTAAGCAGAATATGATATTACATGCGAAAAGAAATTAGATAGTTTTTTATCATACTTTTTCTTACCATATATAACGCAGTTTTTCCGCAATCTCAAAAAGAATCTTAGTACAATCTTAGTACTGTTAGGTCGTGTTAGGAGAAAAGCATTCTTCTTTATAATCCATGTTCATTGTGGAGTCCTAGGCTTAATAAACTGGAAAAGTAGACCCCTAATCAAAGTGGAAAGCTAAAATCAGAAGAGCGTGCAGAAATTTGCATGCTTCAAATTGTTAAACATGTTCTTGACGATTTACCTTGCTTCCAATGATCAATTTTGCAGTAAATAACTCATATGGGTGCATTTTTTGAATGGCCCAGGTTCTTGAGGAGAAAATTCAAGTCGTTAACCAAGAACCCCTCTCAGAAAACCTCCTATCGACTGAAGAAACAGTTGTAGAAAGTGTCGTCCTCATCACGTCGAGCTAATCAGAATGCAGCTCCTACTGAAGAGAGGTCTTATATCGACAAAGAAGCTTCTATCCCAAGCACTTCTGGAGTGATAGACTTGAACCAGGTTTCCTTACCGGTAATGTCTCGAAAACTTGACTAGAATATTACATGCATATGTTTTGCTGTATATTGCACTGCTATTCCCAACCTTCTTATAACCTTTTGGTTCTGTCCTCATCTTTCAAATGCATTGTTGTTCAGATAAGTTTGTAGGTATTTTTAAGCACTCTATTCCCTGTTCCTCTTGATAGACATGGTAGGAATCAATCTAACATTTTGTTGTTACTTTTTCTTCTTCCTCATGTAGTTTTCCTAGTTATATAAAGCTTTATAAGCTGATTTATTTATTTCGTTGCCTCCAATTTTCAGTCACTGAAATAAAGAACAAAGTAGAGAGGATTTGATTTTGATTTGGGATCTTCTTTTTGCCTTTGGCATCTTAAAAATGATACTCCTAATTTTCAACATCTTGAAGATGATTTTGTGTTGCTTCTTAATTATTTTGAGCAGTGAATATGCTATTTCTTTGTTCGTACTTTTTTCTCAATATGGTTTTATGTTGTTACTTTATATATTTACAGTTCCGGGCGTGCTTTCGCTCAATTATATATTTATCTAATTATTTTTCTCATGATCTATTCATCTACATTATCTGTAGGAACTTTAAAACTGATGCCTTTCCTACTGATTAGAATCTGAGTAGGAAGAGGAGGGAGCTACCTATTGAATATATAAGTACTGAATTATGTATACATCGAGAAAACTTCATTATCAAAGTATTTTGATATTTGATTCCTTTGTTTGTTATATTTCTTATCTACATTTCTAGCATTTCATTTCGAGAATATTGGGGTGAAAGATTTGATTCTACCTATTTGTATTAGCGTTTATTAATTTGCCTGCATTTTCAACAGGCATCACTTATCGAGACATTATGCATTGCAACAAGAGGCCATTCTATCTCAAAGGCAAATTAGATAGAACAAGGGAGTACAGGTGCATGTTGATATTAGAACTGCTTCATTAATTCATCACACTTGCTTTGATTTAATGTACATTATTCTTTGTTAGTCATGTTGTTTTATATCATTTTTTGATGCTTTATCCGCACAAGAAAAAGTCAATTTCCTGAAAAACAAGCTCAATGAATGCACGAGTACGCTCTTCTTCCGCTCGGGGTACTTCGTGCAGGTCATGGTAGGCGAGGACGAGCCCAAGGAGGTGCTGCTGCGGCGCTTCCGAAAGGAGGTCTCCAAGGCCAGGGTCATCCAGGAGTGCAAGCGCCGTAGGCTTTTTGAGAACAAGCAGGCAAGGGCCGCGAGGCTGGCCGCAGGAACCGCCGCAGGTGATGCTGCATCTTTCTTCTATTTCTGTCTCTTTCTTTAGAATAATTTAGGGTTATCATTAATTGATGCGCTAATTGTGGTCCTAGAATTGATAAATGATCTTAGTAGCACAATTTGTCAGGAGTTATTGGTGTGTAGATGATAAATTGCCTTCAATTTGCTATAGTTGGACTTAGGTTGCTTGAATTTGTGCTGTAAATCTCCATGTGTGAATGGGATGGAGAACTGTTACGGTTATTATTTTACTCTGTTCTTATATAAGATGATTTTTGTGGATTAATTGGAGAAATTTGAAAAAATGAGTAAAAAGGGGCAAAAATTGCAGAACATTTTTCTTTTTGTGAAATATATTATTGAATAAGTCTGGTAGACAGGTAGTTCTGTTTTTGACGATTAGTAACAACTGTCACAACAAACAATATTGCACTAACACTATTTGGGGCATGTGACACAATGTGTCTAAGAATTGGCAGTCTGTTGATTTAAAAGAATTAGGACATGACATGGCTGAGCACAACTACATAATATACAGTTCTCTATATTTTATTACTTATAAGAAACATGTTCTCATCTTGGTAGCGCCTTGAGGCGCTCCATAGCTGTGTTTGTACTGGTGGTGGTGGTTAATTGTTAGAGATATACTCAAGTTTAGGCTGATTTTAGCTTTTAATTGCGCTTACAAAAAGAATTTTAAAATCAAAGGTCCGTTGGTTGCCATATTAAGGTAATGTCACTACGAGAAGAGCCTCTCTTGTGAAAACTAAAGGAAAAAATAATTTAGCATTAAAAACTGGGTGTATTCTGTCAAGTACATCTCAAGTAATATAATATCGGTTTTGATGCTATAATTCATGTGCAATAGTAGACCTTCATGCGATCTAAATCTCTTTCTTCCAGTAAAGCAATGGTCAATTATTTTTCTTATATATACTACTTTTGTTTTGTTCTCAGTTTTCTTGAACGAATGAGTCACTATAATTATATAATTTTATTAATTATTTAAATTTGATATTTATAAATAAATAATATGTATGTCTCTAATTTGAATCTGGACGGGCGAACCAATAAAACGTTTATCTTTTCTGTTGGCCCAAATAATTAAACTTCTGCAACCAAAAATAGAGTATTTAAGAATGAAGAATATCAAGTTGGGTTACTATGACACTGTTGATCATATACACAGTTTACATCAATTGCTTATTTGATCTTCGGCATCTTTAACCTTGGGAGCCTATCAGATTAATTGAACTTAGGTGAAAAAATTCCTCCTCTATATGAAAGTTAATGAGTTGAATGCTTTAGTGTTAATTAGAGGACTTCTCTGATTGTGGTTAATCACAGTTTTAAATGGTTATGAAAGATATAGTTTTAAGTAAGTTTGGTGTTTCTAATTTGTGACTTTGAATGCCTAAGATATGGTTTTAGGTAAGTTGGATGTTCCTAATTAATGACTTTCAATGCCTTACCTTTTAATGTGTTCTCCTAATTTGTGAGTTCCCAACAAGCCGGTTTTTAAACATAGCTTCCTCTTTGTAAAGAATGGTTGCCTCTTGCCTTTATCTACATTCTCTCTATGAAAAAAGTAGTTTCAAATGATGCAATGCCTTTACCTACATTCTCTACATGAAAACTATAGTTCCAAATAAGTTGATTGTATACAAAACTATTAATATTAAATTATTCTATTTGTACTTTTTAAGATATAGAGGAACATTGTGGGACGTTAAATGAGGGATCATATATAATGTAGTTTTAAAGATATATGCCTTCCAATAACTGTAGATTAATATATGAAGTTTGTATTTCATTTTAAATATTTAGTTCCATATGTATTTACATTAGGATTGTTTTATGGTTAGAAAGTGCTTTGTAATATACTACAACTTACAAATTAGGATTTTTCCATACTTGGCTGTCGCATTTCCCTATATGTACACTTTACAAAGAGGCTTTATATGAAACTTAGAAATTAGGATTTTCCAACTTCATTTCCTATTTGTATATAAAACTATTAATATTAAATTACTTTATTTGTAGTTTTTAAGATATAGATGGACATTGTGGGGACATCAAATGGGGAATCATATATTAGGTTAATATACGAAGTTTGTATTCCATTTTAAATATTTAGTTCCATATGTATTGACATTAGAATTTTTGTATGGTTAGAAAGTGCTTTGTAATGTACTTCAACTTAGAAATTAGGATTTTCCCATACTTGCCTGTCACATTTCCCTCTATGTACACTTTACAAAGAGCCTTTACATGAAACTTAGGAACTAGAATTTTTTAACTTCATTTCCTATTTGTATATGAAACTATTAATATTAAATTACTTTATTTGTAGTTTTTAAGATATGGATGGACATTATGGGGACATCAAATGGCGAATCATATATTAGGTTAATATATGAAGTTTGTATTTCATTCTAAATATTTAGTCCCATATGTATTGACATTAGGATCTTTTTATGGTTAGAAAGTGCCTTGCAATGTGCTACAATTTAAAAATTAGGATTTCCTCATGCTTAACTCTCACATTTAGCTATATGTACACTTTACAAAGAGACTTGCAATGTACTTAAGCTTACAAATTAGAATAGTTTTATGGCCAGAAAATGGCTGGTGACGTACTTGAGCATACAAATTTCAAAGAGACTTGCATTTACCTACTAATGTTGGGTTCCGAACTGTTTCGTTAGATATATTTAAAGTCATATGTATTTACATTAGGATCTTTTCTTGGTTTGAAAGTGCTTTGTAATGTACTTCTATAGGTGGAGCGCAACTTTCCACAAGCTCGATCAAAGACTAACGAGGCGAGTCTCACATCTCCTAATATTTATAAGTATGCTTCAGCTTGAAGAGAATGTCAAAACTTAAAAGGAGGAGAAATGTGACACCCTTAAAATATAGAGTAGTCCTCTATATAGGATATAATAGGGCTAAACCTCTTAACCCGATTATAATATTTTGAATGGTGATTAGTTTTAAGAAATTAAGAGGTTTAAGTATGCTAGAACTAAATTAGTTCTGAAATGGATGATTTTTTGAAAAATGGGGCGTAACCCGAACCCTTTTTTTAGATAAGTTGCGCCACTTCATCGTTCATGTTTAAAATAAATTAAATTAAGAAGATGTGGTCACACAAACCTTTTGTTTAGATAAGTTGCACCACTTTATCGATCATACTTAAATTAAATTAAAATAAGAAGATATGGTTAGGGATATATGCTAATAATTTTACAAGAAGGTGAACTAAGCCGAGGAGTAGACAAGTGGTTTTGGAAAGTGTTGAGGTAGAATTTGTCGCCACGTGGAATGCGCTGTGATGGCATAAGCTTGTATATTATTACATCATATATATATATATATATATATATATATATATATATATATATATATATATATATATATATATATATATATATATATATATATATATATATATATATATATATATATGACATGAAATGATGTGATCAAGTTTGTCAATAATTGACAACAAATGGCCATCCAAATGGCCATCAACTATTTGATCTTCTTAATCAACAGTTTCTGACAGATTTGAGGAATATAAGGTCCATTTAAGAATAGAGAATAAAAAAAAGATTGGATAAATGCAATAGTTGAGAGGACATGGAAAAGATGAACAAACTTTATGGGCCAATTTGCTCATTCACTTTTAACATGAAAGAGAATAACTACATAAATCAACTGAAGCTGAAAAGATTGAAGAAAGCAGGTAAGCATCAACAAAGAAATCAGCAAATGCTACATAATAAAGAGGATTTCTTTGATGATTACACAATAAGAACTATTTCTTTCTTGCTTAAACAAGTTTGAATCTTTTCTGCTTTCTAATAGTAGTCTGTTATTCACATGTTATTTATGACTGTAGTATTTGAATTGGTTGTGCTAACACTATATATAAACAGTTGATAGAACCATGTTGTTTTCTGTATTTCTAAAATGTTTGAGGTTTGATTTCTAGCAAAATTCCTAACTTGCCCTTTTACGTAATTAAAGGTACTAAATTACAAGTGAAGTTACATATTTTTAACAGAACTTAATTATTTTTCATACCAACCTTTTAATTATTTCAACTTTAATTTTTTTACAGTGTATGGGTACACTCTCAAGGTCGATGAGAAGAGTGATGTTTACAGTTTTCGCGTGGTTCTTCTAGAACTGATCACAGGTCGGAGACCAGTAGGGGATTTTGGAGAAGAAGGGTTAGATATCGTGCAATGGGCTCAGATGAACACAAATTGGAGTAAGGAAGGGGTGGTGAATATATTAGAACCAAGACTGATCAATGTGCCTCTGGAAGAAGCTATGCAGATCTTCTTTGTTGGTATGCTCTGTGTCCAAGAACACAGTGTCGAACGGCCCGCCATGCGGGAGGTCGTCCAAATGCTTGAGCAGGCAAAGCAGCCGTATGGGGTTAGGACTCGATGACCGGTTTCATCCTAGGCAATGGCATAAATTCTAAAAGTAGCATCTTAAAAAACTTTGTATGAAATGAGGCAGAATAATTATTGATCCTCTCCTTTCAATCTAAACCATCAAATCAACTTTATTTTTAATGAATGCAGGAAACCAACTTGATTTTTTGGTAGCTCGGATGAAAAGCAGAGGGTGTGCATGGATGCGCGAATGTGATCCAACCTCTTCTTATACAATCTTTTGTAAGGCGTCACGCTATTAAATTTTTGCTTTTGTTCTGTTTAGGAGTATTTTGGTCTAAAAATGTAAAGGAGGTTTAGGTTTGGATGCTCATTTCTTGCTAATTATTCAGTTGATAAATAATTTAGTTTCACTATGTAGAGGCGGCGAGAACTGAGTCATATAGCATGACCTATCCAACATAGACATTCAAATATTAGTTTTGTCAAAAATGAGCGTTGGTATGGCTGTTCTTACTACTTAGTAGTTTGTAAAATTGTCATGTAATTATCTTTGTTGCTCCTTACCGTGCTGTCCTACCATGTGTCTCTCTCATCAGTTCACCTTCAAGGAACGTTCTGGATATCTTGAATTATATCCAAGTTCTATATGTATCCTTTACTATCAATTTGAGCTGATATGATTCTTTTGTTTTACACTATTAGATTGTATTATAGTAAGGTTTTTGGTGAACGATGTGCGCTGGTTCAATAAAGAGCAAAAGATCAAAAATCTTGCACGAAGATACCAAGATGTATGGAATGCAATCCCTTGGTAAGCTCTCATAATGTGCTCTCTCTACTTCTTTGTACTAAATTTGTTCGCGTGATTCGACTTCCTTCTTTTGTTGCTTATGTTCTGCAACTTCAAGTCAAGAAAGCTTGCTGAAATCATATTTGCTGTCTACTTTTACTGTACACCTTTGCCGCCTACAGGTACAAGAAGCAAATCTCAAACTGCTCTTCCTGACAGTAAGCGGAGAATTTGTTGCACTCGAAATTCAGCGGCTGTTTATTTCTGCTGCTCACATTTCTGTCTCTAACTAAAACAACCAAACTGAACTCCCAGTTTGTGATTAAGCAGTTACATTTCGAATTAATCTGCTGATCCTGCAATTTTCTTAATGTTGTCCTAGAATTTTAACTACTGGTCAATTCTTGAGAAGAACTTTTGTTTAGTATTCAACCCATATTCTTTTACCCAATGTTTAGTATTCAATTCAAGTATAATTATTTCAATAAAATTAGAGAAAAGTTAGAACTTTTGTTTGTCATTTATAGTTCTTTTTCTGAAATTCTGTATGGTTTCTTTCTATGTAAGTTTTAACATTCTTTTTATGGTAGGTAATATAGCAACTCTAGAGTCTACAGTTAGCCACTCTAAGCAACTTAGCACTGTTTGGTATGGTACTAGAGCAGTAGTCAAACATCAATTACAACTTACCCTCATTAATAACATAGCTTTTGGATCAATTTGTCAAGTAGAAAGATGATACTAACAGCTTTAAGTGATAATTGGTTGAGTTCCAACTAACAAAAAAAGAAGTTAAGAAGTTTGAAATTCTCAATCGGATTCCAATCATCTGATATGAAACCCAACTCGCATGATCTATGATATCCATATTTTGAATTTAGTACGTACGGATTTTTATTATATTGAAACTAATATGTTAGCGAGGATAAAGTAGAATAAATGAGTCATTACTTACTGATAAGATGCGGGAATGCAAGAGGTACACCTGCAGCAATTTTCTTGCCTTATCTTCTAAAATTTGATTATTTATGTAGTTTCTTTTATTCTTTCACTTACATAGTTCTAGAATTGATGCATTTTCTCGCATTCATTTCTTTTCTGGTGCCAATTCCCTGTTTTGGTTGTTTTCTAGACTTATCAAAGAGTTTGAAAGAGTGATGAAGGAGGAGGAGAGCAGAAATACTCGTGAAACCATCAAAATGATGAACGATAAAAAACAATCAATGGTATTATTTCATAAAATTATATAGTATCTAAAAGGTCTACTCTGACATCTTCTTTGGTAGTTCTATTTGTAACTTTACGTTCTACTAATTGGAAGGTTGACTTCTTTGCAGGTTAAAGAGTTAAACTCATATGTCACTCTCAATAAACAGTAAGTTTTCATCCCTTGCACTAATTCTACGCTTATTTATGCATATGCTTATTAAGTCTCTGTAAATTGGATTGTTTGATCGGAGACTTTATGCTCACAGGTTTCCTTGGTTGAAATGCTGTATTTTGATCTCGAATACTGTGCTTATTCTAATAGCGTCAACTCAGAACCCCAATCAATATGTAGGGAGTGCAATACTTCCCTCAAGATGGAAAATGAATGAACTTACAAGACAAATACAAAAAAACATTAATTAGGGAATCTACCTGTAACTTGTGTGCTCTAAAAATAATGTCCTTAAAGGAATAATATGTTAGGTAGGACGCACTTTATCATTTAAGTGTGACATTACATCGTAAACAGGTCTTTTAAGGAGCAGTAATTGGAGAACATTCATGCAAAATTGTGGGCTGGAGCCTGATTTGGTCGCACTTGTGAGTACCATTCTAGCTTCTGCTCAAATTGGATTTTTGAAATTGGGTTTCAGTCATTTCATCTAAAGTAATCCTGCAAATATAATAAAAATGCAAATATACGGATTAAACTTCAACTTATTTGGAATTGGGAAGAAGTAATAGAGATAAGAAAAGTAATTTATGTGGACAAATTGAATAGTTACCAAGTTGTTAGAGATAAAATTTTATTCTGCTCAATTAATTTTTTTTCATGGTTCCCTTTAGTATATGGTAATAAAACTTTCTTGATGTTCTATTGCATATAAAGTGGACGAACTGCTTCAACAAGTACCCCGAAACAAAGAACAGAACTGGTCCTCTCTCTGCGTCACCTACTAAACAACAAACTAAACAATTTCTAATAACCTGCTAAACTTCAAATTCTTTTGAGTGCATCACTTCCTGAACAAAGAACTTATCTCCAAATATATGGAAATTTGATCCTTATATTTAGAAAATTACTTGAAATCACTGAAATTATTTTTAACTTACTTTGCAGGGTGCTTCTCTACCTGCTGCTGGTAACAGAATACAAGGACGAGAAGAACAAAAAGAAGATGATGATAAAATTGAAGAATTGATCAAAAAACAGCTGCTGCAACTACTGGTGCTTCCAACTACTGATGCTGCTTCTTCTCCCGGCTACTATTGATTCTAATTCTGCTGAACTGTTCCTGGTTGGCAAATACAAAAGAAATAAGTTACCCAACTTACATTTGATCCTAAAAAATTTTAATTAATCCTAAAATATATTGCCCAACCTCTATTTAGTATAGTTTTCGAATGTGAATGTTACCGCACTTTGCTAATCATTTGTAAATGTTGTTGTCGTTCTCCAAATGTAGAGTGGATTCTATTGTCAATTTGTAAGTTTATGTTCCTTCTGTACGTTTGTAAGTTCGTGAATGTTACCGCACTTTGCTAATCATTTGTAAATATTGTTGTCATTCCCCAAATACAAAATGGATTCTATTGTCAATTTGTAAGTTTTTTCCTATTCTTCTCTTCTCTGCAAGCTGCGTTCCTCTCATGAAATGTGTCCATTCTCTTTGCTGTTTATGTATCTAAAATTTACTCTTCTTTTCTTTCTAAGCTACATTTGTCTCTTCTTCTCTTCTCACCTTTTGTTTTTTGCTTAACATCTCCTTGGCTATATTTTATGTTTTGAGTTTCGTAAACATTTATTATTTTCCCTGCCTGTTAACTCTGGATGAACTCGGTAGACTATTGCGTTGCCTTTTGACAATTGCGTTGCCTTTTAACTACAAGGTTATTCTGTAGATTAGGTAATAGTTTTTCGAAAAAAATGAAATAAAAAATAATATTTATTGAAAAAATTCTACCCGCGGCGCAGCGCGGGCCTTCACTAGTTATACATTAAATTATCGGCATATGAGTACAAATCGTGTGAAGTCTTTATTATGCAATTATTATGCACATAGTGTGAAGGCTTTATTATGGTATAATAAATAAATTTATAATTAATTTTGAAATAAAAAAGTATCGAAAAAAATTTTATGTTGCCAAGAGGGTTGAGGTTTTCGCCCATTGTTGCGCAAAACACCAGCCATTTTAGATCCGCTGAACCTTTTTCAAACTTGACATATTTATTTATTCTGAATTTAAATTTCACGAATCTTACAAACTTTCTGTGCATTCGGTTTAAAAAAAAATAAAATTTATTGCTCAAAAATAGTTCTCGCTCACCGTTTATTTTATTTTGTAACTTTTTATTTTTATATTTTTAAAAATTATAATTATTTATACTAGTAGTATAAATTTTTTTAAAAAAATTTAATTTAATAGCCGATTTTTTAATTGGTGAATGTATAATCACCATATAAACCGTGTATCTGAATAATTGGTAAACATATTTTTTAAACTATAATTTTTAATAAATTTAAAAATTTAAATACAAATTTTATTCGTATTATATTTGTACCTAAATTTTACTAAATCGAATTAACTAACTGTCTTAAAAGGTCAGTTTGTCTAGTCATTTATTGGACGGTAGAATTGTCCATACTGATCCAAACCCTTTATCCCCATCCAACCTGGTTGGTATATATTGCTAGTCCCTGAAAAATTGTTAATCCTCAAACTTTTGATTTCCACATTGAAAATATTTTACATTTGATTTCAACGGTCAATTAATTGTACTGCTATTTAGAAGTTCATTTTTTTGTTTAATACTGAAAATTTTGATTTCGACAGTCCAAAAATAAGTAATATCTTTTCAAATAAATTCAAGCAATAACAGCTCATTCTAATCTAGTTTTAGTAGGTACCTTATCCCATCTAAATATTACCTAATAAGAAATTAAGTACAGTACATCAAAATCATCTGAACTTTGATCCATTGACAAACAGTCACCAAAACTACAAAAATTTAGTATTTGTCATTCAAATGTTCAAATTATTGTAATTAACTATCTAAATTCACATTGTATCAAATAGTGGCATCATCTAATATTTCCAACTATGTAGCTAAAAGAGGATCCAGCTGATTATCAGCAACTATTCGAGTAGCCCTGCCACTATATATATATATATATATATATATATATATATATATATATATATATATATATATATATATATATATATAATATTTTTTTACAGAGGTATTTTTATTCATCATAAAATATTGTACTTCAGTGGCTATTAGTAAAATCGCAGCTCTATATTTGTCACTAATTGTTCCATAGTAGTTTAGGGCCAGCGTTTTACGGTGGGTAATTTTTATTTTAATATCCAAAATATACTCTATAGAAGATTTTAAAAATTATGACTTACACGTTATATTAGAAAAGTACTTTAGATACTGTATATTAAACATAAACAAAGAAAACTTTTTTAAAAGTTTGATACATATTATATATCAAAAATATTATATCAAATATAATTCTTCACTTTTTGTTCTTATTTGATTCACCAATTTTATCAAAACTGTAAATAAAATTAAATAATTTTAAATAAAATTTTTAAAATATTTGAATAAAATATTGATACAATTAATAAAAAAATTTTAATTTTTGCTTACCTAAGAGGGGATTTTTTTAAATTAACCCTAATAAATTTAAAAATTTGAAAAATAACGTTATAAAAAAAATATTTGTAAAACTAACCCTACTTTTGCCAGCAGGGCGCCACGGAGGTTGGAGAACTGAAGACGCTGAATCGTTCAGCGTCTTCACAAAAATCTTGTGAAGACGCTGAATGAATCAGCGCCTTCACTATATATACTGAAGGGGCTGAATGGTTCAGCGCCTTTAACATTTATATTAAAGGCGCTGAATGGTTCAGCGCCTTTAACATTTATACTAAAGGCGCTGAATGGTTCAGCGCCTTTAATATAAATGTTAAAGGCGCTGAACCATTCAGCGCCTTTAACATTTATATTAAAGGCGCTGAACCATTCAGCGCCTTTAGTATAAATGTTAAAGGCGCTGAACCATTCAGCGCCCTTAATATAAATGTTAAAGACGCTGAATGATTCAGCGCCTTCAGGCCCAACACCCGTGGCGCCCTGCTGGCAAAAGCAGGGTTATTCTTGTAAATATTTTTTTTACAAAGTTATTTTCTAAATTTCTAATTTTATTAGGGTTAATTTAAAAAAAATCCCTACCTAAGACGTTGTTGCCTTTGGATAGTTGCCATGATTGTTGAGACCACCAGCTATCATATCTAAACCACCTTGATAATCCATTAACCGGGCTTTGACAACTATATAAGGAGATGCAACTGTAATAGGGGATGACTTAAGTGAATAGTAACCTTCCGATTTTTTCGACGTCCGACTAGAAGTCTGTTACATTTGCTGTTCGGAGTTTGAATCCGACGGTTTGAATACCCGATTTGATCGATCTCACCATTCTGAGCACAATGGCGCAGTCGGAATTTGCGTTCAACGACTCTAAGTCATCGAATTGCGTGTCGAACTGTAAGGACCCCTTGAGTAAAAATGGAATCACGAACTATTTGAGTTTAGACTCAATAAACCAAATCCACTACTCGAAAGGTTTTGCCTGGACATCATGGCGGAGTCCATTTTTCAGATTGACGACTCTAATGCCTCGAAAAACGTGCCAGAAGCTAAAATCCACTGTATAAGTTGGATTTCAAAATTTTTGAGAATCAAACTCGACGAACAGAGATCACTACTCAAAAGGTCTCGTCAAGCCGGTCAACGTGGCGAGGTCTGTTTTTCTATTTGACGACTCGATCACCTCGAAAAGCATAAAATACAGTGAAAATTGTAATAAATTCATAAGAAGGCTTATATTTTATGGATCAAAGTTGGAAAGCTCAATTGTGGAGGGTCTCTTTAGCATTTCTCAGCTGCTGTGAGGGTTCTTGAGCAAAGAGATGCATTGGTGGAGGTTTTTTTTGCAATTTTGCAACCAAACTTTACTCCACCTCACTCCACAACCCCTCCTACTCCTCCTCCACCTCCTGCTAAGACTCCTACGCCACCTCCCACTCCCTCTCCTCCTCCCCAGCCGCAAATGAAGGCTAGCCAAAGTCCCCCAAGGCTTTTGAAATTCGAATTGAAGCAATATATAGGTGCTTCTTGGGTGGAGTTGCAGCAGCAGCAGAACCCGAGCCCCAGACCACCTCCATCATCTTCCTAGCATCCTAACCTTCCCCCACGCACAGCCGAGAGGCCCCTGGTACTCCCACTTGCTGGTGGGAGCAAGTTGTTGCCGAGGAAGCCAAGGTTGGCCGCAGCTTGGGTGCACACTCTACGAAGCTCTTGGGGGCAAGGCAGCTGCTTGGTCCCCTTCTTCTCACTCCCAGAAGAGTGCCCCTGAAGCTCGAGAGCCTCTGCTTTAGTGTAGAAGCCATACGAGGCTACCCTAGGATTACACCATTGTTGGGTTGGCCGCACACCTCCGCCCGGCGCCGCCGCTGCCCCGCGCCGCTGGCAAACTCCCTGGGAAGCTCCACCGCACCTAGAGCAACCCTCCTGAGCACTTTCTTGGACCTGGAAGCTGGCGGTTGGAGATCCGCCATTAGAGGCTCAAGGTTGCCCGAGCTTCATCCCCGGCAGCCACCGTCGCACTCCTGCGCCGGTCAACCACCTGGTAAGTCTTCTTGTGTCCAAATACTCCCCCAGGCTTGTTGCATGTGACCCATGCTGGCTAAAACCCAACTTGCAATTAATGCCTAGAATTATGCCCTAGGTCATCTTCTACGGCCAAGCAGCGCACAAGGTGGTTCAAGCTTGGTTGGGTGGTGCCCCTTCCACCTCTGGGAACTTCTAGCGGCCCATTCTTGCGCTGGGTTGAGGCTTGATCTAGAGGAGAGGTTATATTGGCCAACCCGAGCTCCAACAAGACAAGATCTTGATTGCATTGCTCCAGCAAGCGCACCAGCAGCCCAGCAACCTGTCCAAGGTGAGCCCCTGAACCTTATAGATGACCTCTAACCGCTACTCATTCCGATTGTTGCCTTAAGACTTGGTTTGGTCAAGTTGGTAGAGAGCAAGCTCTAGGTTAGTGTTTTTTGGCCGAGGTTAGTTATTGCACTGTTCTGGCAGTGCTCCGGCTGTTCCGCCGTGAGCCTCTGAACCTCTTTGGTTCTTTGGACATGATGCTCATCTTGATTTGCAAAGAAACCAAGTGATATTGCAAGAATGGCAAGTTATCACTTTAAAGGCTATGGAAAGTGCATGATCTTGGACCAATTATTGTTTTCATGGGTAGTGTTGAGCATGAGTTTTATTACGTCGAGATCTGTCTAATGATGCCCTGGTTCCAACCTCGAGGTTTGTATAATGATGAAACAAGTAGAAATATAGATTTATATACATGTTATCATGCAATTTAATTAAACCTAGGGGTTTATTTGGGAATGTAACATGATGGGAGGTTGTAAACAGTGTTCACATGATCCGTGGACCCTTCGTTTGGGTTCCGAGGGCTTTTGTTGAGCGGGTTTTGCTTAACGACTCATTAATCGGCAAAATTGTCGATTTAACGGTGGATTCGCGCTAAACACGCATTTCGAGGATAACGATTGATCATTTTTGGTTGTCAGTTGTTCCTGGCTGTCCCCGACGCTGTCCGAGTGAGTCCGGTGATTTTAGTTTAGCGTTGGTGGGTTCCGGAGCCGAAATCGAATTTCCGGGGTGATTTTAGTGTTATGGCACCGCCGGTGCACGAGACTACCCAGAGTCTGGTGTTAGGGCCCGAACGTCTTAATTAGACATTTCTAGGCAGCACATGAAGTTTCGTGAGATTTGGATGTCGTTTGGCATAGATTGGACCATAAATGGTTGATCGGCGGATCATCGAAATTTCCAACGAATCCTGAGGTTTCAGGGAAGTTCCCTGTTTATACTATCTGTATAGTGTGAGTCTGTGGTTTGGGTATGTGTGAGTTCGTCCCTGATCTGTGTTCATGATTCAGGTCTCTGCAGTCTGACTCCGGCCCGTGAGCCTTCTGGTGGAGTCGTCGGTCTACCGACACACGGGCGGATTTTCTTCGGTCTGGGCTTTATCTTTTCGGCCCTCTGGGGTACCTTATTTGGTTGGATCTCTGTTCTTGAGATAGCCCAGATTCTACAGTATAACCTTTGCCATTGAATGTTTATTTCCAGCTTATACTCATGCTTTCAGTATACTTGTTTTCTATGGACATTTGCCAGGCTTGATTGGACATTAGGTAGCTATCAGATTATACCTAGTTATTCATCATGCTCTGCTTTTATCTGGATATATGCCATGTATATGATTAGCCATTCACATATTCAGATAGCTAGTACATCTTGCATTCAGTACTACACAGGTTTGAGGTATTTGCATCCCCAATGGGATTTCCGGCTTAATGCCGACTACTCGATCTGTGGACCGTAAGCTTAGAACGCATCAGCATTGTCATCGTCGTACACCTACTATTCTCTCGCGTACACTATGGGATTGATCCCCCACCTTGCGTTCTTTACCGGTAGAGGGTCCCTGTGACCCGTGAGCCATCCCTTTCTGTAGTACCGTTGGGGACAGAGAGCCCTTTTTGTTGTACCGCTTGATACAGGGATACTCCCACTTCGGTGGTGTTGTTGGGAAGCCCTTGTTGTTGTATACTTGGTACAGGGTTGCTGTCAGTTTCTGCTAGGGGATTCTGTTGTGATATTTCGCCTGAGGTCCAGCGACCAAAACGACAGCGTGTAGTTAGTTCTGCTATGATATCTTCGCTTGAGGTCCAGCGACCAAAACGACAGCATCGATTGGGTATTTTGGTATATCATTATATATTTGTTCAGAATGCTTTAGCACTTATACTCTTACATGCTTAGTATCATGATTAGATCTTATTCAACATGTTTAGCCCTGTATCGTTGTACCCATATATCTGCTTAGTCTTGTTTATAGTTATCTATTTGCCTATACCTACCTTATCTACTGATCTTTTAGTATCCGCTAATTATTGTATGCTAGTAGGTACGATTAGCTATTTCTCGGCCCGCCGTACCCACTGGGATACACTTATGCTGTATCTCACACTTCTTAGGTGACCATTTTTCAGGTCAGTCGGGTGTTGGGATGTCGGGACGTGTTGGTGAGGCTGTTGCGATAGTGCTGACCCTTATGTCACCCATTGTATTATCTTCCGCATTAATATTTTGAAATATTGTAAAATAATTAGTGTAATAATTGCTTAATATTGTATGCGTAGTTTAGACTACTCTAGTATAGACTATAAGTGCTTAGCCGTGCATATATAGGAGAGGCTCAGTTTAAGGAGATTAGGAATTTTCTATACATGTGGAGATCTGCTCATGCACTGAATTGTTTTAACTCTGATTTTTTTTTTTTTAATTTTTTAATTTTTATTTTTTAAACTTAGGCTGTTTTTTTTTTTTTTTCAAACTCGGGGGTGACAAAGTTAGAGACATAAAAATTTTATTAAAATATTTTGACCGAATTTTTGATTGCATTATTCGTGAATTATTTCGGTCCGCCGAATTATTCACGAATTATTAGAATTATTCTAAAAATTTATTCAAATTTTTGGCCGAAAAATTCGCGTCCACCGAATTACTCGCGAATTATTGAAACTATCCCAAAATTTCACGTTTTATTCCAATTTTTTTTAAAAATAATTCACATACGGCCATTTAATTTAAATTTTTAATGCTTCATGAATAATGCGCCTATTAAGGGGATTTTTTAAAACTAACCCTCTGAAACTTCCTATTTTGCAAAATAACCTCGGCAAAAAAAAATTTGCAAAACTAACCCTACTTTTGCCAGGTGGGCGCCACGGCGGATTGGCCACCTGAAGACGCTGAATGATTCAGCGTCTTCAGTATGCATGATGAAAGACGCTGAATCAATCAGCGTCTCCTAAAAACCCTACGGAGACGCTGAATGAGTCAGCGTCTTCAGTATATTTTGAGAAGACGCTGATTCATTCAGCGTCTTCAGTGCTACACACTGCACCTCAGGACTTGGCCAATTTTTTTGCGAAATTGGCTAAGTCCTCAGATAAGAAGGCGCTGGGTTGTATACACGTTAGAGACGCTGAACCATTCAGCGCCTTTAACTTCTAATGTTAAAGACGCTGAATAGTTCAGCGCCTTTAACACATAATGTTAAAGACGCTGAATGGTTCAGCGCCTTTAACTTATAATGTTAAAGGCGCTGGCCGATTCAGCGCCTTTAACTTATAATGTTAAAGGCGCTGACCGATTCAGCGTCTTCTTTACGCCTTATCAGCCCGCGCGCGCAGCCTTCCTCTTCACTTCTGCTCTTCATCCCCAATAATTCCCGCACAGTGACGGAGTCCCCTCTCCCGTGAGCCCCTCCCCCCTCCGATCCCCTCCCCACTCCCGTGAGCCCCTCCCCGGTCCCGCATTGCCGAGCTCCGATCTCCACTCGCGCCGATCTTCACGCACGAGCTCCCTCTTCTTTCGCGAAATCTCGCCGCCCCGATCTCCACTCCCGCCCCCGCCGCCCCGATCTCCACTCGTCGTCGTCGCGCCCCCGCCGCCCCGATCTCTCACTGTGAGCTCTTGCACTACCTCTCTTCTCTCTCTCTCTCTTTCTCTCTCTCACTGTGAGAGAGATCACTCTCTCACAGTGAGAGAGTGATCTCTCACTGTGAGAGATCACTCTCTCACAGTGAGAGATCGTGCGCGTGAGATTTAACATGTTTTGTATATTTAATCTGTTAATTGAAATGCAGGCCGATACGCTACGACAGATGGATACCACTATAGGCCAGCTATTGGATGATCGTCCATCGCCGACGAGGATATTCAGGACTCTGACAGATATGCGATCGCATATTCATACGGCACTACAAAATGAACCGTCAGTACCTACTGTCAGAGTTGCTGAGGGACGAGGAGATTATGCTCACGCATCGTCCTCGAGACATCAAGTACCTTCATATCACAAAAAATTTCTAATTTAGTCTTCAATTTCAAATTACCTAACTATTTACGCCATTTCAGGTGCCGCGATCTCCAACTCCTCCGATTCAAGGAGATTATGCTCACGCATCGTCTTCGAGACATCATGTACCTTCATATCACAAAAAATTTCTAATTTAGTCTTCAATTTCAAATTACCTAACTATTTACGCCATTTCAGGTGCCGCGATCTCCAACTCCTCCGATTCAAGGAGATTATGCTCACGCATCGTCTTCGAGACATCAGGTACCTTCATATCACAAAAAATTTCTAATTTAGTCTTCAATTTCAAATTACCTAACTATTTACGCCATTTCAGGTGCCGCGATCTCCTACTCCTCCGATTCAAGACCCTACGACATATCCCTCGACGTCAGAGACACTCCCGCCTCCTGTTTCACGGACATCATTTGCTTCAACATATTCACGTCGTCGTCCGTCGTCATCATCACAACACGAGATCCAACATATTGATGAAGGTGCTATTATCGAGGAGCTCGATCAGTTAGCAGCGGCCGAGCAACTTGATGATACGCCGATTATCGAGCTTGTTGTTCCTCGTGGGCGTGGGCGACCGCGAGGGCGTGGACGTAGGCGTGGCCGAGGAGGTCGAGGGAGAGGATAAGCTTAAAATTGAGTATTATCTCAATTTTGAGTTTGAGGGTGTATTCTTAATATTTTTGTAATTACATTTTTTTGATCAAACTCAACTGTTACATCTGAATGTTGTGCATATATTTCTGGTGATTTATGAATGTTTTAGTTCACTATATACATGTTGTCAAACTTGTTGTATTTTTCATTCTGCTATGAAACTTGTTGTACAAATTTTGATTTTTACACTTGAGAAAGGAAATCTGGTGGGTGGTGTGGTTAAAGGCGCTGAACCATTCAGCGCCTTTAACATATAAGCTAAAGGCGCTGAATGGTTCAGCGTCTTTAACATTATAAGTTGAAGGCGCTGAATCGGTCAGCGCCTTTAACATTATAAGTTAAAGGCGCTGAATCGGCCAGCGCCTTTAACATTATAAGTTAAAGGCGCTGAACCATTCAGCGTCTTTAATATTATGTATTAAAGGCGCTGAATGGTTCAGCGTCTCTAACGTGTATACAACCCAGCGCCTTCTTATCTGAGGACTTAGCCAATTTCGCAAAAAAATTGGCCAAGTCCTGAGGTGCAGTGTGTAGCACTGAAGACGCTGAATGAATCAGCGTCTTCTCAAAATATACTGAAGACGCTGACTCATTCAGCGTCTCCGTAGGGTTTTTTAGGAGACGCTGATTGATTCAGCGTCTTTCATGAGGCATACTGAAGACGCTGAATCATTCAGCGTCTTCAGGTCGTCTGTCCGCCGTGGCGCCCACCTGGCAAAAGTAGGGTTAGTTTTGCAAATTTATTTTTGCCGAGGTCATTTTGCAAAAATCTAAATTCTAGAGGGTTAGTTTTAAAAAATCCCCCCTATTAACTTACTAAGCTTTTAAGAGGTCAGCGGTCAGTACTCAACAAGAAAGTCCAAGCGAAATATAATAATAATAATAATAATAATAATAATAATAATAATAATAAAATTATTAATTTTATGGGTAAATTTTAGGCTTGATTTTTCAACTATTTAGTGGCGGTACTTTAATCTTTAAATTTTAATTTATTAAAAATTTTAATATTATTATAATTAAGTCGTACAGTTTAGTTTAATTATTTTATTAAATATTAATAAATTATTAATATTAAAATAATATAGGATATTAATTATTATCATATTATAATTTATAATATTTTCACATAAATTTTATATTAATAATTTATGAGTATTTAGTAAATTAAATTATATTATGAAACATGATTATAACACTTCAAAAAATTTAAATAAAAAATTATAATAAATAAAAGTTTGAGAATCAAAATACTGCCTATTGATTATTCTGAATAAATTATTTATTTATTAAAAAAATATTTCTTGTACACTTTTTTGTGTGGAGGTGTCTCTCACACCCCATCCGACGGAGATGATGAAAAATTACTCTATAGATAGTAAAGCTTGAATGGATGAAATATTGAATGGGCATATTTTGAAGCCCAGTGATAAATTACTTATTTATTTATTTATTTATTAAATTTTTGCTGGGAGGATATCCGTGATTCCAACTGAAATGTTCTCTATCTTTTTAAACAAACCGAGGAGGAAGTAGTGGCCAGTGGAAAGCTCTGGGACTTGGAATGGGTGGCGCTTCGTTGGTGGCAGCAGCACCGCCGCCGCTGGGCATCCTCGCTGTCCGCAAGTTGATGCCTCTCGGCGTCCGGCGGCTATTCTCCTCTTCTTGCTCTAAGTCCTACCCACCCAACTGCTCCGGTACTTCCTCTTCTCCATCCCCTTTCCTTGTATCCAACATGGGCCTGGTTCATTCTTGTTTGATTCCGGTGAGATGAAGAACACGGGGAAAGAGAAATTCTCATACATTGGTGTTGTTCATTTAAGCTGTTTTGTATGTCAAACATGGCTCTGGTTCCTTTTGGCTCTCCTCTTTGGTTCCATTCAGATGATGAATTTGGGGAAAAAAAACATTCTATAAAAAAGGAAGAAGAAATCCGAGAATGGATAAATCTGATTTCAGTTGGTTATTATTAATTTCGTAGAACTAGAGATGCCAATGGTAGGTATGACATTACAGCTCGGTTTGGACGTAGGAATAAGAATTTTCTAATATGATTGTAAGTAGGAAGTTTGATTTTTATTCCGAATAAGAATTTTCTAATATGATTGTAAGTAGGAAGTTTGATTTTTATTTCTTAAAAAATTTTACTATTCATGATCTGATAGAATAGTATATTTTAGCTACGAGGTGAATTATTTTATTCTAAAATATTGATTTGAAGACCGAATATAATATTCCATGAAGGGGGACCGGCCGTGGGGTTACCGAGCACACCTCAACCCACACAGCACACGAGCGCAGCGGAAACAGAATCTTTCGTAGATGAAAATAGGCGAAAACGATTGTAGAAAACAAGCACGAGAATAACTAAATAAATAAAACAAATAAGGGAATGCAAGGACACGAGAATTACGTGGTTCGGCCAACAATGTGTCAACCTACGTCCACGGGCAAGACCACATCAATGCGTTATTCGATTAATCCACGGCACAAAAGTACAAGGAGTAAAATTGGATTACAAGAAATTTTCTCACGGAGGCTCTCCACGTTTTTCCTCTCAATTAGGATTTTTCAATGAAGCCTTAAAAAATAAAAGATGAATCGCAAGAGTTAATATAACTCTAAAAACCTAATTCTAATAGGAAACGATCTCCACCGTCCATCCGAGTTTTTAAATCACTTCTAGTCGTCGTCCATATCCTTTTAAGAATTATCTTTAAGATATTCCTAAATCATCCCTAATCTTTAGGAACAAGATTGGATCAAATCCATATGGACTCGAAACATGACTTTACATAATCCAACAATTCTCCCACTTAAAAACATGTGCCGAATTTCACAAAATTGAAGATCTTGCCAAAATTCCCACTCTCCTCATGTAGCTCCAAGACCAAGAGAAGTCATACTCCAATTGAACTTCTCTCGAGTTACCGGTTTCGTTAAAATATCCGCTGGATTCGCATCTGTGTGAATTTTCAACAATGAGATAAAACCCTCATCCACCACATCTCTCACGAAGTGATAACGAATATCAATGTGTTTCGTCCGAGAGTGAAATGCCGGATTCTTCGCCAAGTGTATTGCACTTTGACTATCACAATTCACTCCCACCACATCTTGCTTCACTTTTAATTCTCCTAAAAGTCTTTTTACCCAGATAGCTTCCTTACAAGCATGTGTCATTGCTATGTACTCCGCCTCCGTCGTCGACAAAGCGACTACCGACTGAAGCTTCGACTCCCAGCTAATAGCACCACCGCCCATGGAGAAAACATAACCCGTGGTAGACTTTCTTCTGTCTTTATCTCCTGCGAAATCTGCATCCACATATCCGACGCACTCCAAACCCGCAGAACCATAACAGAGTGAGAAATCCGCAGTACCTCTCAAATATCTGAGAATCCACTTCACTGCATTCCAATGTTCACAATCTGGATTCGCCATATACCGACTCACTGCTCCCACTGCTTGAGCAATGTCGGGTCTCGTGCACACCATGGCAAACATAAGGCTCCCTACTGCCGATGAATATGGTACCCGAGCCATGTCGGCCTTTTCTGCTTCCGTACCCGGTGATTGCTCGGCCGACAATTTTAAATGAATAGGAAACGGGGTAGAAACTGGCTTTGCGTTCTGCAAGTTGAAGCGCCGCAGAACCTTCTCCACATAACTCTTCTGTGAAAGCCAAACTTTTCTATTCTTTCTCTCCCGTAGTACCTTCATCCCGAGTATTTGATTCACAGTTCCTAAGTCCTTCATATCGAACTCACCGGCTAACTGAGTCTTCAAGATAGATATCTTGCCCTTGTTATTTCCGGCGACCACCATGTCGTCGACATATAATAACAAAATACAGAAGCTCCCGTCATTATAATCGCAGAAATATGCACAATGATCCGCTTCAAGCCTATCAAAACCCAAACTTATAATGAAGGAATCAAATCGCTTGTACCAACACCTTGGCGCCTGTTTCAAGCCGTACAACGATTTGTTCAACCGACAAACCAAATACTCCTTGCCTTTTTCGACAAAGCCTTCCGGTTGCGACATATATATCTCCTCCTCCAGGTCACCATGCAAGAATGCTGTTTTTACATCCATCTGCTCGAGCTCCAAATCCATGACCGCTGCGATCGCCAAAACAACCCGAATAGTGGTAAGACGAACCACCGGTGAGAAGATCTCATCGAAATCGATTCCCGGCTTCTGAGCATATCCCTTCACCACCAATCTTGCCTTGAACCTCTCCACATTCCCATCTGTATCCTTTTTCACCTTAAACACCCACCGACATCCAATCGCGTTCCTTCCCTTCGGCAAATCAACAAGTTCCCAAGTCTTGTTCTTCCGAATTGACTCCATCTCCTCCTCCATCGCGCATTGCCACTTCCCAGCGTCAGTCGACTCACAAGCCTCCTTATACGAAGTCGGCTCATCTTCTTCCGCTAAAGCAACATATGCACTAACATGGTTTGCAGAAGGAATAAATGAAGTAATATAGTCATTATACCTCGCAGGAGGTCTAATAACTCTACTAGGACGCCCGGAATCCGCTGGCGACTCTACCGGTGAATTTGTATCTTCGGATGATTGCGGAGATTCCAAGTCAGGTTCATCATCAACCACTTCATCATCCTGTTGTGCTTGCTCAACTTGCACCTCATCGCGCGCTTCAAAGAGCTCAATTGGAATCATAGCATCATCATCTTGCTTTTCCTTGGTGCCTTGAAAGGACCCTTCATTGAAGATAACGTCACGACTTATGACTATTTTGTGGGTAGTAGGGTCCCACAATCGATACCCCTTAACACCTTTCGCATAGCCAAGAAATATACACCTCCGAGAGTTCTTATCCAATTTTGACCTTTTCTCCTTTGGTATCCACGCATAAGCATCACATCCAAAGACACGAAGATAGGAGTAATCAACGGACTTGCCGCTCCAGACTTCTTCAGGAATTTTCAAACCAAGTGATTTTGTCGGCGCTCGATTAATCAAATAACAAGCCGTGCTCACGGCTTCCGCCCAAAATCTCTTGTCGAGTTTTGAAGTACTCAACATGCTACGGGCCCTCTCCATGAGTGTTCTATTTAACCTCTCCGCTACACCGTTTTGTTGCGGTGTACCGGGTACCGTGAGATGCCGCTTAATTCCATGCTCAATACAAAACTCATCAAATTCTCTTGAACAATACTCCCCTCCGTTATCAGAACGTAGGCACTTAATTTTTAAATCCTTTTCGTTCTCTACAAGAGTTTTGAACTTCTTAAAAGTCTCAAACACATCGGACTTTCGCTTTAGAATATACACCCAAGCCTTCCGAGAGTAATCATCAATAAATGAAACAAAGTAAGAACATCCGCCCAACGAAGTATCGGGCGACTCCCAAGTATCTGAATGAATCAACTCGAGATGCTTCTTACTTCTTTGATGTGATAGAGAAAAAGACAACCTTCGTTGCTTCCTGTAGATGCAATCTTCACAAAAATCTAATGGCGCGGACTTGTAACCTGAAAGAAGTTCACGGTTGGATAATACCTGCAATCCGCGCTCACTCATGTGTCCTAAACGGCGATGCCACACCGTTGAAGACTCCACCTTTGCGCTTGCAACAACCGCTTCTCCCACTTGAGTCTCGCCCACTAATCTATAAAGGCCACCTACTTGCTCTCCTTTCATCAACACCAAACAACCTTGACATACCTTCAAGTGATCTTTCTCGCCGATGAATTTAAACCCTTGTTTGCAAAATTTTCCAAGTGATAGAAGACTTTTTCGAAGTGCAGGAACATGTCGAACATTAGAAACCGTCCGAATAGCACCATCAAACATCTTGATCCGAACGTCTCCCACTCCAACCACCGGACATGCCGTGTTGTCACCCAAATAGATAACTCCACAATCCCGTGACTTATAAGAATGAAACCACTCCCTATAGGGAGTCATGTGGAATGACGCCCCCGAATCCAAGATCCAATGATAAATAAGCTCGGATCTATCCAATACGACTAACGCATCTCCGTCTTCTGAACTAGCCGACTTAGCATCCGCTTCGGCTATATTACCTTGAAAATTATTTGAATCGGATTTACCATCAACTCCTTTAACCCGACAATCTTTCTTCACGTGCCCCAACTTTCCACAATTCCAGCACTTTACTTTCTTTTTGCCCTTGGATTTTGATCTCGACTTTCCTCGATCACCATACTCCCTCTCGAAAGGTCTTCCCCGTGCTATCATAGCCTCCCCCGAAGAACTTCCTTGGCTAGACTTCCGCCTCATCTCCTCGGTAAGTAATGATGCAACAACCGACTCCATCTTAAGGGTTTCAACATGGCTCAAGTTCATAATCAAATTATCCCAAGTTTCCGGCATCGAGCAAAGTAAAATACTTGCTTTTTCTTCTTCATCAATTCTCACGTCTAGGGCAGCGAGTTTGCTCACGATAGAGTTGAATGTACTTAGATGTTCTTGTACCGGTGCCCCGTCCTTCATCTTTAGATTGTACAATTGTCGCCTTAAGAAAATTTTGTTCACCAATGACTTTCCTTCATAGAGATTTTTTAATTTATCCCAAATCCCTTTTGCGGTAGTCTCGGTCTCCACATTGAATAACACCGAATCATCCAGTGCCAAATATAGGTTTGCCAAAGCCATCTTGTCCTTCTCTTGAAATTGTTTATCTGTCATCCCTTCCGGCTTATTTTCTATTCCTTGCAGGGCAATCTCACAAGCATCTTTAATCAAAACTGCTTGCATCTTCAGTTTCCACAACGCAAAGTTCGCTCCATCAAATCGAGAAATCTCATACTTTGTCTCTGAAACTTTTCCCGCCATCGTTTCACCGTCAACGAACTACGAATAACCAAACGCTCCGATACCAATTGAAGGGGGACCGGCCGTGGGGTTACCGAGCACACCTCAACCCACACAGCACACGAGCGCAGCGGAAACAGAATTTTTCGTAGATGAAAGTAGGCGAAAACGATTGTAGAAAACAAGCACGAGAATAACAAAAGAAATAAAACAAATAAGGGAATGCAAGGACACAAGAATTACGTGGTTCGGCCAACAATGTGTCAACCTACGTCCACGGGCAAGACCACCTCAATGCGTTATTCGATTAATCCACGGCACAAAAGTACAAGGAGTAAAATTGGATTACAAGAAATTTTCTCACGGAGGCTCTCCACGTTTTTCCTCTCAATTAGGATTTTTCAATGAAGCCCTAAAAAATTAAAGATGAATCGCAAGAGTTAATATAACTCTAAAAACCTAATTCTAATAGGAAACGATCTCCACCGTCCATCCGAGTTTTTAAATCACTTCTAGTCGTCGTCCATATCCTTTTAAGAATTATCTTTAAGATATTCCTAAATCATCCCTAATCTTTAGGAACAAGATTGGATCAAATCCATATGGACTCGAAACATGATTTTACATAATCCAACATTCCATTCTAAATATTTGATCATAATTCTCATCGTCCAAATGTACAAATTTTTTGAGTAAATTAAAAGGATATACCGAACAAGATATTCATACATCTAAACAGGTCCTAAAGGATGGGCCCTTTGGAGAGAGGATGAGTCAGATTGCTTCTTGTAAGTACATTAGAAGCTAGTGCTTGTATTGTACATGAGCTAGATGAGAAGGGCCTTCTCATAGTAGGATTTGAGACATCTGCAATTCCCATGATTTGGCTGGATACAGTCATGCTACTTTGTTTCTTCTCTTATGAAGCAAAATAATAATATAATGGAATGCAGAAGGTTGGTGAACTTCAGTTATTTCTGTATTGACTTCAGATATCATCCATCATGTTATTGACTTGTTTGAGATAAGTAATTCATTTCAGCTATAAACGATGTTGTTTTCCTATGAACTTTTTTGCCTCCTGTGACTCGCTCAATGACGAAAATAGTTAGTAGAATTTGAGATCTATCTTATTGTTTTTTGTTTTCTATTTTATATTTCGAGCTCGGTTATTTGTTTGAATTAGCTTCTTTACTATCGGCTCAGAGTAGCGAACAAATATCTATAGCAAGTCCTTGGCTTTCTTCTTTTCTTGGACGGTGGCCGTCTGTTTTTTGTTTTTTTGGGGGGGTTTTACCTTCGACATATTCTTCTACTTGACTAAAACTGTCATGTTTCAACATTTACATTCCCTTTCTAGCTGCAAAATACTTGTTTCGTCCACACCAAGTTATTAGTTTGTAGAAACAACTGATTTGGCTTTATGATCAAAATTAGTGGTGCCCAGGGTCATATATTTTTCTATCATTCTTCTGAACAAACATCAATATGGATCTTTTCTAGACATTTGGCTGTATGTCTGTATAGATGCTTTGCCAGAAGCATGAAGCAAAAAGATGTTTGGGTCATGTACAGGTTATTTTGAATCTGTAAAGCAACATCTTAATTTTACATGGCACTCCTTTCCCCTTTAGGTTCTTGAGCGTACTCTTTTCTTCCTCTTTCAAATGCCTTAATACCCATCTAATCTTAATACCAACATTTCACCGACCATACCTAGTATAGTTGGGCTACGGACTTAATGGTTGGTATCTTAGGTCCCAAGTTCGAAGCCTAGTTGCTTCACATTTCTTGCTTAGTTTAGTTCTAAAAGAAAATGAACGAAGTGGGTAGCTTACTACCTTTCTCTCTAAAAAAAAAAGAGCTATGCTACATGTACACCCCAAATGGGGTGTACATCCTACACCTAGCCCATCCTAGGGTGGGTATTTACCCACTCGTCACTTCGAAGTGACGAGTGGAATTCACCCCACCCTATGATGGGTGGGGTGTAAGATGTACACCCCATTTGGGGTGTACATCTAGCATTTTCCAAAAAAAAATATCAACATTTTTGAGCTAAACAGTATATACTTGGAACATTTGTTTTACAAGAATTCAGATAGCATTAGATTTTTTTTGGTATTATTGGATTAATTGTTTCGGATTTTGTGGTTCCTTTGAGGTCAGAAAACATACAACAGTTAATTTGTTATTGGAAACACAGTACTTGTATTCTCCACCAATGAATATTTGGTGCCTTCTTTTGTTACGTAAGAACAAGGTGACATATGAGTAGTAATTCAAGCCATCTACTGGAACAAATAAATAGTTCATTGCAGTAAATATTGCATTTGCCTTGGTATGATTTTCTTGGATGTCTTGGATGTGTTTGACACTTATTCTCTGTACCTTTCTTCTTTCTTCTTTTTTACGCTGTTGCAGGCAAGCAAAGAAATCTCATAACACTAGTCCATTGTAGTATCAACAATGTATCCACAGAGAACCCACTAGAAAGTCAAGTTTCGATGACTGGTGCTGCTTATGACTTCAAAGGAGCAACAACCTCACTTACAAATGAGCTCTTGTCTTCTGCAAAGAAGGTTACTCTTGTGAGACATGGATTGAGCTCCTGGAATGAGGAAAGTCGTGTTCAGGTTTGTAATTTTTTCTAAAACTTTTTTAATCTATAACAGTTAAAGCATTATCCAGTTCTCTCATTTAAGATGATTCCTAGCTTCTAATCTCATCTAGTGTTTCTAGATAATGCTTTCAACAGTAGTTCCTCTTTCAACAATATTCAATAGTCATACCTTAAATAATACTAGTGTAGTTACCCGCGCGATGCGGCAGGCTGGTATTATCGGAGCAATTTTTTTTTTTCTATCATTGTTGATCATAGATGATAGCTTGGAGAAATAAGTCTAAAATATGCAACTCATCAACTATATAGAAAGTAGTGCTATAACTATCAAATGAAGAACATCAGTTTAAATAGTTTGCGAGAGTTGATAAAAAATGATATAGTAACTAGTATTCTAAATAGCAGACAAATAAAAGAGAGCAAGAAAATAAACTATCTCAACATATATACACAAATAAAAGGTAGCAAGCGAAGGTCGTAAAATATATAGGTCTATTAAAACAAAAAAATTTAAATCAGTGAATAAAAAAAATAAATATTAGTCTGTTATTAGTTTAATCTTCTAAATGGTCTTCCAATCCGAATTCTCTGTTTAATCATCTTCATCAAATTTCTATCAAGGCTGTATCCACATATAGATTGCACTGAGCACAGTAAGGTGTCCATCAAATTACTCCTGCACTCTATTGTTTGTTTTGATATAAAAATTACTTGTTAGTACCTAATTGTAACAATCAATGTGATCCAATTAGCTGCATAATTTAATAGTATATTCCACTGCATATGCCCAGTATATCAATCTTGCTTTCACTTCCTCTAGAAGGTCGCCTGTAAATAAAGAAAAAGAGAAAAATACAGAGAAAATTCAAATCAAAATATCTTGAACAGAAAAAAAAAAAAACATAGTGATCTTCTTAGAAGCAAGTTTCATAAACGTTTCATGATTTTACATGGGTTTGTTGGATATATATTTATATTCGTAGACACAAATTAAAGTTTGTTTCAACAATGGCTTTAAGAAGAATTAATTTTAAGAACTTGAGAGAGGTCAGTAATGCAATTTTTTCTAGATTGCAAAATGTGATCACGGCCAAAAACAGTAGGAACATAAGAGAAGCAACAGAGCAAATTCAGTAACTTCAAAATATTTGCAACTTTGATGCCGCTAAGAGAAATACCCAACAACAAAAAAATCAATCTTTTGTTAATCATATTATTCGGTTGTTTCCTATCATACCAAAATAAATAACACAATATTAGAGGCAATGCTAAACTTATTCTATTATCCGAGGCCATGAGTTTAATAACATAAATTCTCATTCTTGCATCGTATGTGAATATTGTGTTCCACAACCCAAATAAGCAAAAAAAATGACAGAGTTGTCCATCTAATTGCCACCTATGCTTCCCATAAAAGGTAAATGATATGATAAAAAAGAACAGTGTAATAAAACTGTGTCAGTTTCCAAAATCTTGCATTTTCTAGGTAATAAAAAATACTATACAGTTAAAAAAGGAAAAAAACCAAACATATAAAGAAGTGTAAAATAAAAAAGAAAACAAGTAAAATTGGAATCACAACAATTAACAAAGATGTGTAAAAAAACTATTTCATTCAATTGGGTTGGACAGAGGTATGCTTTTTGTTCCATAATAAATTAAATACTTATAAATATATATTAAGCACCACCACGATAAATATATGTTTCAAAACCTCTTGGAATTTCCACATCTACATAAGAGCAGAGTCGCCAGTCTTTATGTTTACATTATTAAAGCTATCCAATCAATTTTTGGAACCGATAATTCAAGTAATTATGTTTGAATTGCAATGGTATAAAAGCTACCCAAGCATAAGCTTGCATATATTTAGGTAGCATCAACAAAATGCATAATCACACAAAACATACAAAGGATAAAAAAAATAGATAATTGTAAAAAATTATTGCTCTCTCTCCAAGAATAAATAGTAGCGAGAAATATCAAGAATGATATACCTCAAAGATTCTACCAAACAGAGAGATCAAGAACAACTAATAAATAGAAAAATTGCAACAAATATAAAATAACAAAAAAAATAAAATAAATAACTAGAATAGGTTGATCCTGCATGCCTCAAGAAACTCTATGTTCGTCGCTTTGAAACCACTCTCGACAAAAGTACCTAAATCCAATTAAACACTTTGCAATTATATACAACAAAAAATCACCCGAAAAATAAGCGAAAAAACAAAACAAAATGCAAAAAAAAATAAAATTGCCTTTCTTTGTAATTGAAAAAAAAAAGTTGTAGGATTGAATATCTTTTGCTAAACTTTTGATGTGTACCCGCAAACTTTTGTTGTATAGATTTTTCTCTGCGCAAGAAAACTAACAATTCAACCTTCTAATTTGGATTTGTATTTGTTCTTAGGGTTTGCATTAGCAATAAATATTGTTCATTTTATTTCATTGGAAAGAAAAAGGACATACATGTTGAGAGGACGACTACCGTGTTTGGATTAAAAAAAAAAAAGAAACAAAACAAAGGAAATAAAGAAAGAAAAAAAAAAGAAAGAAAGGCCAAAAAAAAGGAAGGTAAGCGGAAAAAAAGGGAGGAGAACACACCTCTCTCTATTCGTACAAGGGAGGTGGGTTCCCTCTTTTCAAAAAGAAGAAGAAGATAAAAAAGAAAAAGAAAAATAAAGGGGAAAAAAATAGATATAATAAGAAAATGTACAAAAAGATGCCTAAATTTTTTTTTTTTTAGATTTGATTGCCATCAAATGCATTATAAATAAAAAGAGTAATCAAGTTTTCTTTTTTTTAGATTTTCTTTGAATTATTTCCTAAAAGAAAATATCTTTTTCAAACCTTTATAAATTGAATGGTGAGTTTAAGGTTAGGTAGGATAGAAAGAGAACAAAATATTTGAAAGAGTAGAGAAAAAAAAAGAAGAGAAGATCTCCAATAGAGAAAAAAAAAAGAAGAATTTTTTTTATTTCCTTTTTCTATTTTCTACTCTCTCTCTTTCACTTTCACACATACAGGGGGCTACCCGCCCTCCTCTGCTATTTGTTGGGCACCAAATAGAGGGAGAGGGTGTAGTACCCTCTCTCCTCTCCTCTAATCCCGTTCAAAACAAAAAACAAAAAAAGAGAGCAAAAATTTTCGGCCTCTTGTTCTTCGATGACGACGGTGGCAGCGACGACAACAATCCCAAGGCCCTCTCTCTTCTTCAATAACGGTGACTCCAAGGCAATGTTGGTCACCATGGCAACGACAAGGTGTTAAATGCGCGCAAACGACGTGGGAACTATCCTATCATTGATTTGATCGAGCGGCCATCTTCGTGATAGGCTCGACACGTTCAAAATCAACGTTAGGTTGTTACTATTGTCGTACGACAAGGTGTTAAATGCGCGCAAACGACGTGGGAACTATCCTATCATCGATTTGATCGAGCGGCCATCTTCGTGATAGGCTCGACACGTTCAAAATCAACGTTAGGTTGTTACTATTGTCGTAAGCATGTATTCACCATCGTCAAGCAGCCGTGGTTCCGATATCGCCTCCGCTATTATCAAAATGTGCGCAAACGATGATGAAGATCTTGTGTCAAGGTGATCGAGCGGTCGTCTTCGTAGTAAGCTCGACACGATCAAACTCGACATCGGATCGTTACCCTCGTTGGACCTGTGATTACATTTACAATTCTGAGTGGCCGTCTTCGTGATAGGCTCGACACGGCTGAACCGATTTGGACCACAATAATAATTAAAAAAAATAATAATAAAAAGAAAAATAATAATAAATATTTGTCTTGGATCACCGTCTTCGTGATAGGTTAGATCCAATATGACTTAAGCTGGGTCGCCGTCTTCGTAATAGGCTTGACCTGGTTCATTAAACCAAATCGCCATCCTCGTGATAGACTTGATTTGGGTTCGGTTTGTTAAACCAAATCGCCGTTTTTGTGATAGGCTTGATTTGGGTTCGGTTTATTAAGTCGGGTCGCTGTCTTTGTGATAGGCTTGACCCGGTTCATTAAACCAAGTCGCCATCTTCTTGATAGGCTTGATTTGGGCTCGGTTTATTAACCTGAGTCGCCGTCTTCGTGATAGACTTGACTCGGTTTGTCAAACCAAGTTGCCGTCTTCGTGATAGGTTTGACCTGGTTTGTTAAACCAAGTCGCCGTCTTCGTAATAGGTTTGATTTGGGTTCAGTTCATTAAGCCGAGTCGATATTTTCGTGATAGGTTTGACCCGGTTCGTTAAACCAAATCGCCGTCCTCGTGATAAGCTTGATTTGGGTTCGGTTCGTTAAACCAAATCGCCATCCTCGCGATAGGCTTGATTTAGGTTTGGTTTAAACCGGATCTCCAATTGAACCCAACATGGACATAATTCGGGATGAACATAATCGAGATAAATTGTCACGTCTCGAGACAGCCAATTTGATTAGTTCGGGCACGCACACAAACCCGCTGAACGGACAGAGTTTTCTCTGTATGTCCAAGGCGTCACAACCAGTATAATTCAATGAGTTCCAACCGGGAACATAATTCATACACGGATTGCAAAAGAAAAGTACAAGAAATATAAAACATTTATTCTATTACATGCATTCGTCCCATCACATACATTTACTGTTAGAAAATAATCGCACTAACTTTGATTGTGATTAAATTATCTAACAATCTTTGTTTAAAAAATTAATAGCATAACTTACCTTTAATCGCTATCCAAAAATTGTAGACGAAAGAAATTTGAAAACGAGAGATCCGGAAGCGCGCGAGGCACTGTCATAAGGCGTATTTCCCTCCTTCGTGCGGAATTAGTCGAAAACACCGTCCCAAGATACGACCAGAATTCCTCCTTCTACGGACACGAACGCGAAAGAGGTTGGCGGAATTTCTTCAACACCCAAAATAAAAAACAACTATAAAATTTCTTCAAGAAGTATCAAATTTTTCTTTGAAATAGAAAAGAATACACACACACGCACTAACCCAGCCTTGCTCCCTGCACCTATATATATATGTATATATATGTTGCATGCCCACAAGGACACTTGGCAAATTAGAACGTTGCCTTCTAACTAATTAATTTTGGGAGCGGGTCTAAAGGGCGTAACGCCCGCGCGTAGCGCCCGCGCGCTACGCTTGAACGTTGCCCGTTAAAAAATAAAATAAAACATAATAAAATAAAAGAAATAAAATAAAATAAAAATAAATATAGATTTTGAATTTTAATCAACAATCCCCCACAAAATTCAAAATCACAAATAAAAAAAAAAAAAAAAAATCATTGGGTGTTTATACTATGTAATAGGTAAGGTGTCTTTAAGAGACTTAACCTCACTTAGTGTAGATAGTTTTCATCAGAAGGAATCGGAGTGAACCAGGTCTTGAACTACGTTCCTTTGACCCTGATTTCAACTACCACACACACAGTACAGAAATCTCCGTCGCGGGTCTGTGCATTAATGGCCATGCACAGTATCTTGATTTTTCAAAAGAGTTTCTATGCACAGCCCACATCTCATAGTCGCGGCCATATTCGAATACTCTCTTATAGGTGGTTTCCTCCAGGGATGTGTGTAGAGTCACATCTCGCGAAAATTACCGCCTTGGATCCCATTAAGAGTTATAAACTCAACCTCAACCACTACACAGAGCACTACTCATCATAGGGATGGTATTGGAGATTAAACTCCTCTATAAAATAGTAGAAGGTGCTCTTTGGCCAACCTGACAGCTTGTTTTTACCACATTGAACCTTCTTCAAGGGATCTCCTATCACAAAGGTTGGGTTCCCACTGCAGGAAGGCCCTTTACGGGCAAAGCCCCATCCCCCTCGATGACTCCAGGACTTTAGTCCTATTCAGGCCTTTTGTCAAGCAATCTGCAAGATTCTGATCAGATCTGATAAAACTTAAAGAAACAACATCATGAGAAGTTAGCCATCTAACAGATTTTTGTCTCAATTTAATTTGTCTACTAGCTTTAGAATTTACCAATTTTTTTTTACAAAAGTCAATTGCAGCTCGAGAATCACACCGAATAGAAATAGGTGGAATAGGAGTAGAAATCAATGGAATTGATGACAAAAGGTTCTTGAGCCACTCGGCTTCAAGACAAGTAGTATCAAGAGCAACTAACTCAGCCTCCATAGTACTTCTGGCTATTATAGTCTGTTTGGTGGATTGCCAAGAAACTGCACTACCACCAAGAATAAAAACATAACCAGAAGTGGATTTAATATCCAAAGAATCAGAAATCCAATTGGTATCGCTGTATCCCTCAATTACAGCAGAATAGCCAACAAAATTAAGAGCAAAAGAAAGAGTACCTTTAAGATAACGAAATACTCTTTCCAGAGCAATCCAATGAATCATACTAGGACTACTAGTATATCTACTCAATCTTGATATGGTATAGGCAATGTCGGGTCTAGTTCTATTGGTTAGGTACAGCAGAGAACCAATAATCTGAGCAAATCTTTCTTGATTCACAGGATTACTAGTGTTCTTCACAAGTTGAACACTAGGATCAAAAGAAGTAGAGACAGGAGAGCAATCAGAATAACCAAACTTATCAAGAACCATTTGGGTATAATGAGATTGGGTTAGACCAATAGTATCAGATGATCTAATAATCTTCATCCCTAAAATCACATCAGCTTCACCAAGATCCTTCATATCAAAATGAGTCGATAAAAAGGATTTAACTTGGTTAATCAGATTAAGATCAGGAGCAAGAATCAGGATGTCATCAACATAGAGGCATAGAAGGACACAACGATCGTCAAATCTTTTGAAATAGAGACAGTTGTCAAAATCGTTGGTCAGAAATCCATATGAAGCTATAACACTGTCAAATTTCTCATGCCACTGTTTAGGTGCTTGTTTTAGTCCGTATAGAGAGCGAACTAATTTACACACCTTATCCTCTTGACCAGGCACAGAAAAACCTTCAGGTTGAGTCATATAGATTTCTTCTTCAAGATCACCATGAAGAAAAGCGGTCTTGACATCCATTTGATGAATCAAAAGTTTATGAATGGATGCTAAAGCGAGAAGAATTCGGATAGTAGCAATGCGAGCAACAGGCGCATATGTGTCAAAGTAGTCAATTTCAGCCTTTTGCCGAAAACCTTGAGCAACAAGACGAGCCTTATACTTCTCTACTGATCCGTCAATCCTAAGTTTCTTTCTAAAGATCCATTTACATCCTAGGGGTTTACTACCAGGAGGTAAATCAGTGAGAATCCAAGTGTTATTACTGATAATTGATTCTATCTCACTTTTTATAGCCTCCTTCCAAAAAGAAGCTTCAGGAGAACTCATTGCTTCCTTATAAGACGAAGGTGTACTTTCAATTAAGAAAGTAAAGAAGTCTTCACCAAAGTTCTTCTCAAAGCGAGTTCTCTTACTTCTTCTTAATTCAGGAATAGGATCAGGTTCTACAGGATCTAAACTATAATGCAAATCAGATGCGGGTATATGATCAGAAATAGATGCATGATCAAAAGTAGACTGATAATCAGAGGTAGATCTAGAAATGCGAGTTGTGAAAGGAAAAATATTTTCAAAGAAAGTTGCATCTCTAGATTCAATCAAAGTGTCATTGGAAATTTCAGAAACCTCAGAGTTAATCACAAGAAATCTATAGGTATTGCTATCTAAGGAATATCCAATAAAGATAGCATCTACAGTTTTAGGTCCAATCTTCTTTCTTTTGGGTTCAGGAATAGATACCTTAGCCAAGCACCCCCATACTCGGAAGTAACTCAACCTAGGTGCTCTTCCTTTCCAAAATTCATAAGGTGTCTGGGTTCTATCCTTAGAAGGAATCCTATTGAGGATGTAACAAGCTGATAAAAGAGCCTCCCCCCACAAGTTCTGAGGTACACCAGAACTTAAAATCATGGCATTAACCATGTCCAATAGGGTTCGGTTCTTTCTTTCAGCTACACCATTAGATTGAGGTGAGTAAGGAGCAGTTACTTCATGAATTATTCCATGTTCCTCGCAGAATAGGTTAATTCATTTGAAGTATACTCGCCTCCTCTATCAGACCTTAGAATCTTAATCCTCTTATCTAATTGGTTTTCAGCCTCAGCTTTAAAGGCTTTAAATTTATAGAGGACTTCATCTTTGGTCTTCAAGAGATAGGTGAAACAATACTTGGAGTAGTCGTCTATAAAAGTCACAAAGTAGCGACTGCCTCCACGGGTAGGTACTCTATTAGAATCACAGACATCACTATGAATCAGTTCAAGAATCTGGGTATCCCTATAAGGAACAGATTTAAAAGTTTTCCTAGGCTGCTTAGCTTGGGTACAAATCTCACATTTAGATTTGGAATCAATCTTCAATTTTGGTAAGAGATTAAGATTGGTCAATTTCAGAATAGATTTAAGGTTCACATGCCCTAATCTGCCATGCTATACATCACAAGATTCAGTATTTAACACAGTAGAAGAAGAAGTAGACACTGAATGAGAAAATTTTTTATTATCAACAAAAGAAATTACATTCAATTTGAATAAACCCTCAGATACAAAACCTTTTCCAATGAACATTTTCCCCTTAGAAATTACAACTTTATTAGATTCAAGTACAATCTTATAACCTAATTGCACTAATAAAGATCCACTAATCAGGTTCCGTTGGATCTCGGGAACATGCTGCACATTGTGAAGGATCAAAGTCTTTCCAGAAGTTAACTTCAGTTTGACTGTTCCGATCCCCAGCACATTGACAGCTTTTCCGTCTCCAACAGTCACACATCCTCCACCTGAGTCCTGATAGGAGGAAAATAGGGACCTATTAGTACAAACATGGACATTGGCTCCTGAATCTAACCACCAATCTAAATCATGATAGGTGAGGTTAACATTAGGTATAAAGGAGACTGACCTAAAAGTGGAGTTCGAAGGTTCACCCTCAACCATGTTGACTTGAGGTTTAGGATAATTGTTCTGATTAGTTTGGCCCTTCTTGTAGACAACCTTCTCTTTCTTCCGATAAAAACATTTTGAAGCAAAATGATTGTCCCGGCCACAAACGTAACAAAATCCACCCTTCTTCTTATTCCCATTAGATTGGTTGGTGTTGGGTTTATGGGTACGGTTTGGGTTCTTACCCTTAAAGCCTTTACCCTTAGGTTTAAAATTTTTACCTTTGGGTTTAGACTCATGGCTTTGATTCGAAATCTCGGTCAAGTTTAAGTTTGATCTGTTGTCGGTTGGTTTAAACTCTCTAAGTCGATATTGGTTTTCTATTCTAATAGCTTGAATTACAGATCTAAGTTGAAGAGTTCCCTGAGTTCTTCTAAGTTCATGGGCAAATTTTGACCAGGAAGGGGGTAATTTGTCCAGTAGGCAGGTAGCTTGATAGGTATCATCTAAAGTTGATCCATTTCTGTTAATCTCTTGGACAAAATTCTGAAATTGGTGAATTTGATCGTTTATAGGAATGTTCTCTACTATTCTAAAATTGTTAAAATCAGTAATGGTGAATCTAGCAGCGCCTTCATTATCTCTAATGTAAGCATCTTCTAGAGCACACCATAAATCTTTGGCAGTTAAATATTTCCTATAAGTTTCATAAAGTTCATCTGAAAGGCAACTTAGTATTCTAAATCTACAGTGAAATTCAATTTCCTCGGGGGATCTGTCAGATACAGGTTCAGTAACTGAGGTAGTAGATTTAGAAGAATCAACAGAAGGAGTAGAAGAAACTTTAGAAGTAGGAAAAGGAGGTGCTTTGCCAATTGCAGTTATAAGGCCTAAGGTAATTAACCAAGCCTCTAACTGTTCTTGCCACCTCAAAAATCCTACCCCTCTAAATTTTTCTGGCTTAAGGCTAGAAGAATCATCATAAGCCATTTTGGACAATCTGATTGAGGGAATAAGAAAATTCAAAATGATAAAAATGAGCTGCAAAAAAGGTTCAAAAAATCTTTTTACACAAACAAACATGTTGTTTAAGGTTTCTACCCTAGTCATCCAAAATATTTTAAGTATTCAAGTTGTTAATATTAATCTTTTATCTCAGTTTGTTCAATAGCAAACAGATGACCCAAACAATTAAAAATTTGAATTTGATTTAAATATTTTCGGATGTAAATGCAATCAAATAAAATATGTAAGCTGCAGAACAATATAAAAACTAAACTACTTTAACATGTAAAAAGTAGGCTTTGTGCTTACTGGTTATGTGTCTTTACCTTAAGACTAAGGTTGTAGGGTCAAATACTACTTAAAACAAAAAAGTATTACTGTAGATAAAACTATATATAAATATACGTTTCCTTTTTTTTTTTTTTTTTTTTTTTCTCGGAAGCTAAAACAGTAAATAAATTTTTTTATATATATTTTACTGTAGCCTTTTTTTTTTTTTCTTTTTTTTTTTCGAAGCTTTTATTTTATATATATTTATTTTACTGTAGTTAAAAGGTGAAAACAGTAAACATATATATATATATATATATAATAATTTTAAAGAGAACAAATAAATCACAATAATCTATATGCAATTAAAATTTTAAAATGCTAATCCCAATATGTTTAAGTTTGAATGTCAATCATACAAACAAGTTGACAACACAATTATATATAATATGCAATATATATTTTCTTTTCGGATTAGCACTCGCTAGATCGTTAATCACAATCAAATCGGACTACGCCTTAGACTGTTAGAAAATAATCGCACTAACTTTGATTGTGATTAAATTATCTAACAATCTTTGTTTAAAAAATTAATAGCATAACTTACCTTTAATCGCTATCCAAAAATTGTAGACGAAAGAAATTTGAAAACGAGAGATCCGGAAGCGCGCGAGGCACTGTCCTAAGGCGTATTTCCCTCCTTCGTGCGGAATTAGTCGAAAACACCGCCCCAAGATACGACCGGAATTCCTCCTTCTACGAACACGAACGCGGAAGAGGTTGACGGAATTTCTTCAACACCCAAAATAAAAAACAACTATAAAATTTCTTCAAGAAGTATCAAATTTTTCTTTGAAATAGAAAAGAATACACACACACGCACTAACCCAGCCTTGCTCCCTGCACCTATATATATATGTATATATATGTTGCATGCCCACGAGGACACTTGGCAAATTAGAACGTTGCCTTCTAACTAATTAATTTTGGGAGCGGGTCTAAAGGGCGTAACGCCCGCGCGTAGCGCCCGCGCGCTACGCTTGAACGTTGCCCGTTAAAAAATAAAATAAAACATAATAAAATAAAAGAAATAAAATAAAATAAAAATAAATATAGATTTTGAATTTTAATCAACATTTACATCACATTTTTCTTTTTTCTTTACAATCCAAATATTAATAAAGTTTTACATTTTTTCTCTTACACTTTTTCTTTTTACACTTAGCTAAATCTGTCGAGGGTCACCTCTACATACACTGTAACTGGTAGGGCCTCTAGTTAGTGAGCTACTCCCTGTTTCTCTCTGTCGTTGCCGGCTCAGCTGGATTTGTAAGACATGGGGTGAGAATTATAAAATAGTTCCCAATGGGTACGACCACCCAAGGGAAAAGCTCGACCCACCAGGTCCAAAGGAGGCACTATAAGTATAAATAAATAAGGTAAGCTGTAAATTAATAAGTAGATAAATCTATGCTAAGTGCATAAGAAAAATACTATGCTCATGCCTCTCTATGCATGTGGTAATAAAATCTATCACATGGTGTAACTACTAATTATTTACTATTTCATTACTCAATCCATAGGTACTCTACTATAAAGAATCCCACTCTGCCCAATGCTAGACCCGCACATACTACTCAATGTAGAAGGGTTCATGTCTCAACTCGACTATGCATCAAATTGACTCAAGTTAGTTAATTGTAGTCATATACCCAACCTCTCAGGGACTCACCTAAAATACGACTCCAAATTTGGACTACGCCGTATGGACTGTATTTAGTACCCCGCTAGCATGAGCTGTGCTTTACACCTGTCGCCCAATCAACTCTAATGGTATGCAACGACATGACTCAGACTGTCTCAAAGAATATTCACCCAATCCAGGGGAACTCTCATAGGATGTAGCTCTATTTGTACTGTGCCTCATGGACTGTGTTCATCACCCCACCAACACGAGCTGTGCCTTTTACACCCGTTGCCCAATCGGCTCTCAAGTTATGCATCAATACAACTCATACGGCCCAGTGCAATCTTTGACACAATCTCTGATGGACCTACTCTGGTTTCGGTCCTAGCCTGCGCCGTGCCTCATGAATCGTGATTAGTACCTTGCAATGCGAGCTGCACCTAACACCCGTCGCCCAATCGACTCTCAAAATAGCAAAGCTAGACATGCTCACATGGTATACCTCCGGAGGACCAGGCTTTGGGATTGCGACCTCCATGAGTGAATGCTAATTGAGCTCATTTGGCTCTTGCAAGCGTTACATGCACAATGCTCAACAAGACACCTAGTATCCCATGCCACTAAAGTCACAGTTCGAATTAATCGATGTATATAAGGTTCTCAACCTATATTAGATGGCACTAGGTTCGCAATCATGTTCTCGAGTCACTTTTACTCTAAGATTTATCTCACCTTAATCATGACACTGAGGATTTCTATATTCCACCCTACTTATCAACCTTTCTAGGTTATTTGTCACACAAGTCCAAATGGTTGTCCTAACAGTTTGTTATCCAACCTATATCCATACAACTAGTTTACTCTACTAGTTCATTACATCTTTGGAGTTCACTTGGCACTATACTCATGCATTTTAAGTTTTAGAGTTCTTAACAATAATTGTTTACTTTTAATTTAGGAAGCATGCAATTTACATAGCAATAATATACACTTGAAACCTAACATGTATTGTTTCAATTCCCTACATGTTTTTGAGGCTACATTCAATCTATATCACTAGGTTCATGTTTAGTAACTACATTGGCACCTAGTGTTCCACAAGAATGATCTAAATCCATTCACTAGTTTGTTCCACTAATTTTCTTGCATTTCTAGAGTTCCCAATGTTCAAATGGCCTATATTCATACATGCTAGGTTAGTAATTTGTATCAATGATTATCTATTATATAGATCAAGTAGTATGCAAATTATATGACAATAAATATAATTGAACCCTAACATGCATAATCACACATATGTGCATACATATATATATATATATATATATATATATATATATATATATATATATATATATATATATATGGTCGGTGCACCTAATTAATCTTGTACAATGGTAGTCCATTTAGAATTACATGCTCTATAATTGCACAATTACTAATTGAACTACCAATCAGCATGCTTATAATTTTCCATTAGTAGTCATGCACATTAAATCATATGTTTCATTTATATTTATTTGTTTAATAACTACCATATTATTTCGCATGCATTTTTTCCTATAAAAATTCTCTCTAGACATGAGAGGTGATCAAATCCATTCGGTGCACACTAACCCACCTCAAAACATTCCTAATTGCTTGTAGCCACTTGCAATTAGGTTTCCAATGACGATTTGCCGCGCTTTAACCCTAATGAACCCAAATCTTCACAAATCGGCTCATTTCCTTCAATTGGACTTCGTAGCCTTGTCGTAATCCACATCAAAGTTGTTAGATGTGTTCTTCTAACTTTCAATTAGAGATTTGAGAGATCAATTTAGTTCCAAATCCCTTAGGGACAAAAACCCCAATTTCAATCCTAGGTTTTTAGATTCTAAAAAACACTTCATGAATCTTGATCATGTAGAGATCCTAAGAACATCAATTTTAAAAGATTTAACAAAATTCCTAACTCAAATTTATGAAATCTCACCAAACTAACTTGGCCATCATGGTAAAGAAGCTTGAATCCTCCATTAGAGAGCCTCTCCAAGCTTCTAATTTAACTTGAAGCTTCCAAAATCTCCAATTTAAAAAGAGATTACTACAGAGGGAGAGAAGAAATTAGGAATTTGAGAGGGTTGGAGCTAGAGAGAGAGAGGACTATTTCTCTTTGAATGTGTGTGTGGGAGAGAGAGAGAGAGTGACACACACATACACACACACACACACACACACACAAACGGCTGGGAGAGGAGAAATGGGTTGGCCCATTCGAAAGAAAGCCCCTGCGCCTATTATAATTTATAGTTTAGTCAAATTTTGATTTGATACTTGTTGTCGGAGCACTCTGAACGTCCGTTTGCGCTCAAATTTGACAGGTAGGCTCAATTTAACTTAATTTGTTATAATTTATCTTAAGTTTTCAGTTTGGATCATTTTTTGGTCACCGAAAGTCCTGCCGACTTAAAATCGTTAACATATTTTTCTTTCACTGCTCAGATATTCGAATGACGCAGGAAAATATGTTGGTCTTGTAGAAACTGGCCTCAAAACATTAGTACGGACCACCTAAAAAATTTTCGTAACTTTTCGCCACTGAATTTTCTGCTGAAATATAAGCCCTGGATCTTACGGAAAATTCTAAAATTTCTTTCATTATTCCAATTTCAGAGCAAATCACTTTTAAATTATCTTTTACTTCTCTAAGTTTAATAAAAATAGTATCTCACACTATTTTTATTTACAGTTGCTTATATATTAAAAATTTGGTATACTACATAAATGGTGAACCAAACTATAATGATGAACTGAACCGGACTATAGGCTGGTCCAATTTAAATCAAACCATAAGGGGTCCAATTTGAACTGAGTCATAAGCTAGTTCAATCTAAACAGAATAACTAAGGCTCTTAGCCAAACCGAACCTAACTATAGCTCGGTCCAATTTAAACCGAGCCATAAAGCATCCGATTTGAACTAAATCATAAATCGGTTTAATTGAAAACTAAACTATTGAAGGTCCAAGTCGCGCCGAACTAAACTACAAGCCAGTTCGACTCGAACCGAACTACAAAAGGACTGAATCAAAACCGGTTCAATTGAAAACTGAACCACAAGTTCGAGCCGAACCAAATCAAACCACAAGCCGGTTCAACCTAAACCAAGCCATGAAGGATTCACCTTGAACCTAAGCGGGCTCAACTTAAACTGAACCACGTGAGGTTCGAGCCAAACCAAACCACAAGCCGGTTCGACTTAAATCAAACCATAAAGGACGCGACTTGAAGTAAAGTCGGTTCAACCCAAATAGAAACACAATAGGTCCAAGCCAAGCCGAATGAAATTACAAGCCGATTCATTTTGAATGGAAGTACAGGAGGACCGAGCCAAGTCGAACCAAAAGCCAGTTTACCTAAACCAAGCCGCAACGAATTTAACTTAAACCGAAGTTGGTTCAACCTAAACAAAACCATAGAAGGTTCGAGCTACAAGCAAGTTCAACCTGAACTTAACCACAAGAGGTTCAACCTGAACCAAACCATAAAGGATTCATCTAGAACCATATATCGGTTCGACCCAAGAGTCAAGCCGAACCAAACTACAAGCCAGTTGAACCCAAACAATAAAAGATTCATCCTGAACTACGAACCAGTTTAATCCGAACTGAACTGTATGAGGATTGAGCTAAGCCAAGCCAAACCATAAGTCGGTTTAACCTAAATCCAATATGGACGGAACCATATGTCAGTTCAACAACCTGAACCGGACCATGAACTAACTTCGACCCCAAATCAAAATCAAAGGATTCTGAATCAAACTGCAAAGAGGGCAACTCAAACCAAACTCGAAGGCGTTTTAAATCAAACCACAAAGGTTCAATCCAAATCAAATGCAAAGTGTTTCCAAGTTGAGCCGAACCATATGAGCTCAACCCGAATCAAACTCAAACAGATCTTGAACCAAACCCTAAAGTTTCGATTCAAACCAAATTGAACTATAAAAGAGTCCAGATTGAACCAAACAATAAAGGCTTGACCTAAATCAAATTCAAAAGGTCTCGAACCAAGTCATAAGGGTTCAACCTAAACCAAGCCTCAACGGGTCTTGAATCAAAGTATAATGGTTCGACCCAAACCAAATTCAAAAGGGACAAACCAAGTGAAACCCTAAGGCGGCTCAATCCAAATCAAATACAAAAGGTTCAAACCAATTTAAGCTGAACCCAACCTAAGCAAAGGTTTAGACCAGACTTCAGGGATGAACCGAATCAAGTAAACCAACTCCACTCGAACTGAAGCAGATCAACAGTTCAAACCGAGTTGAATTCAAACTTAATCGGCTAAGTCAATTTCATATAATCACAAGCCGGACTCAACCTGACCGCTAAATCGTTAAACTGAGCAAATTAAACTCAAACTCAAACTCAAACTCAAACTCAACCCAACCTGATCGCCAAGTCGTTAAACTGAGCAAATCAAACTCAACCCAACCTGACCGCCAAGTCGTTAAACTGAGCAAATCAAATTGAAACTCAACCCAACTTAATTGCTAAGTCGTTAAAATGAGCAAATCAAACTCAAACTCAACTCAACTTGATCGCCAAGTCGTTTAATTGAGCAAATCAAATCAATTTCGACCCAATCTGACCGCCAAGTCGCTAAATTGAGCAATCCGAGTTGAAAATTAAACTCAACTTAATTTAACCGCCAAGTCGTTATATAGAACAACTTAACTTCAATCGACCACCAAGTCATTAAACTGAGCAAATCAATCGACTGCCATGTCATTAAACTAAGCAACTTAATTTCGATTGACCCCTAAGTCCATAAACAGAGCATTTTAACTATGTACAGTGGGGGTATGCCCCTACTTAAGCCATGAACACAACAAATTATATCAATTTAATTTAATTTTTTTTCTTTGGTCTATCTCATTATCAGCATTTATTTTTGCTCTCTTCATCGAGGATCCCTCGACACTGGTAGTGTGGAGTAATTAACAGCAGATTCTTGAGTCTGCTGGAAGCCATGAACCTACAAACTTGATTTTGTTAGAAAAATAATCGCACTAAAATCTGATTGTGATTAGCTATCTAACAAATTTTGTGATTAAATTAAACAACAGTACTTACCGTTAAGCGCTATGAAAAAATTTAGAAATTGTAGAAGAAAGAAACCAAAATAGGATTGATCCGGAAGTGTGCGAGGCACTGCCCTAAGGTGTATTTTCGTCCTGCGTGCGGATTAATCGGAGACACCGCCCCAAGGTACGACCGAAACTCCCCTTCCTACGAGCACGACTGTGAAAGGAGTAGACAGAGATTCTTTCAACACCCAATTAAAAACGAAATAACATTAAAATAGAAGTTAAAACAAATTCATTTCCTCTTTTTCTTTCTCACTTTTTCACACTTTCTATTCTCATGCACACACACATATATTCAATATGACGTATACTGTATATATATAGGTGCATGGGAAGATAAATAAGAACGTTAGGTTTCCCAACGTTCCAATCACTAATTAGCTTTTAATATAGAGAAACGTATCAAAAAAAAAGGAAATTAAATAAAAAATAAATGACAATAAATAATAATCAATAAAATTAAATAAATTAAAATTAATAATGAAATAAAAAAAATGATTATTGAGGGTTTTGAATTTTATTCCAACAGAGTTCAAATTAAAATTTAATCAAATCTAATCTGTGCTGTGAATAACCGCTCGTCGTGGGTCGGTTCGTTTGTGGCGGCAGACATACCGATCAACATGGAGGAAGGAGGAGGAAGATGGGAGAGGATGACTGCGGAGAGGATGGCGCCTATGAAGTCGGCGCTGATGGCAGTGCCGAGCTCAGTGATGCGGCGCGCCATCTCCTTCTCCGTCCATGGCATGCGCTTGTTCTCGGCTTCGGAGCCTATGGAGAAGGATAGGGAAATGGAGGAGGAGAGAAGGGGGCAATTGCATTCTCGGCTGTCACGCCCCGGGGTCCTTTTTGTAAATTCATTTTAAGAAAAACAGCGAAAAATCGTATAATATATTTTTTTTAAACACCTTTGAATGCACCCCGAGACGCGCACAGACCCGCCACAAATACATGTAATACCTCTATTCACATGGACAGAACCTCCCCTGTATTTGCACGGCGTCACACATTGTACAATTTCACAAACCACCAATTTCAACTCACACAAAGTTACCGCATTCACAAAGAATGCACATACAGCTAGATGATCCTTAAATATGATGCTTTAATGCTCTACAGTGTCCTTACTGCAAATGATGCATATACTGTTAGTTGTATGCCCCAGAAGCCTATCAGGCTGACGCATTTTTTCTTTGGGACATATTTTTGTACTTGATCTTTATCCATTTATGTTTAATGTGTCCATGAATCGTCCTTTGAATTAATGAGACGATAAAAGAGAGAAAAAGGAATAAGAAAACCCTAGCCGCCAATCCTCTCCCTCTTCCTCAAGTCCTCCATAATTAATTCATCGTTCTCGATCTTCGGAAGATTGCTAGCACAATTAGAAGATTGATTCATCCTCCTTACATCGACGCAAGAGTTAATTCGTGATCGGATCGCGAATCAAGGCGATCGACTATTTCGATCAAGGGCGTGATTCCGTGTGGACGCGTGATTCCGTGTGGACGCGAGTAGAGGCCGGGCGCGTGCGCGGCTAGCAAGGACGAACAATTTTTACCAACGATCGTCGGCTTCGCGGTGATCTCGACCCGCGCAAGGTAAAAATTAAATCCTAATTGATAAGATCAATTAGATTACCTTTTAACGATCTAAAACAAAACATGAGGTGATCTTTGGTTTAAGAAAATTTTTAATTGCGTTTCTTTCTTCCGCTGCGCATATCCGACTATTTTCTTACATATGCACAGGTTATCAAGCATTCCTATTCTTTCAAAAAATGTTCCCCACACGGGAACCTTGTTTGCAATATACTAATGCAATAAAACCAAAATCCTTTGCAAAATAGTTTCCCACACGAAAACATAATCTTTTGAAAACCGACTACCACGAGGGGTAGAAAATATTTTTGCATAAAATCACGAGATCATAAAGACAAGAATCCACTTATTAAACCAAACAAACAGTCAGACATAAACTGAACCATCACAAATCTAAACCCATCAACAAGTGAATTGTTAGGATTTGATTAGATTTGTAGTTGAATCCTAGTTGGATTAAGATTAATATTTAAATCTTAAAGAGATAAGTTTGTTAAGATTTAAATATTAATTAGAATAAAATCTATTTAGACTAGGATTTGGATAGCTTTTGATGTAAACTATAAATATAGCATATGTGCTATTATTTGACGGTGGCATTAAGGGAGATATACCCACGGTAGTGGTAATACTCATGGAGGTAGTGGGGGCTAGGATTTAGCCACACCCATATAGTGGTATTCATACTGACGACGGTGGATATACTCATGGTAGTGGTAATACCCATGGAGGTGGTGGGGGCTAGGATTTAGCCACACCCATATAGTGATATCCATATCCACGGTAGTGGTAATACCCATGGAGGTGGTGGGGGCTAAGATTTAGCCACACTCATAGTCTTCTAGGTTTATAGAAGACGAGAGAAGGGTGGGAGAGATTCAGGAGGAGGGCTCGGGTTGAAGCTACTCTATTGCAGAAGAGGAGTCGGTGTAATCGATGTAATTCTTTTCTTGGTTAATGAATCTTTTTTCACCCGCATATTTTCTTGTATTGGTTTTCTTCTCTTTGTGGTTGTGTTGGTTCCAGTTTTGTTGAGAGGACGTGTTTATGGTAAAAACCTGATTTGACGTTTCCGCTGTGAAATCCCAACATTATGCGGTACCAAAGTGGATTGCGGTACCGGAGCGGGTTGCGGATTCACATAATCTGGTACTGGGGCGAGTACCGGATTTTCCCAACAATTGGTATCGGAGCCAAAAGTTATCGATCCTCAGGAAAGATCGACATCAAGTATTGGATTACCGATCATCACAGAAGGCGATCACAATTTGATCTCGCTAGGCGTGTTGGACTCGAAGATATGTGATTTTTCGGCTTCAGGTGGAGCTTAGAGAGTCCAAAAGCGAGATCGAATATGCAGTCGCTCAAGGTGGAGCGGAGGAGAGCTCGATGTAGCGATTGAAGACTACAAATCAAATCAATGTAGAAATTGTTAGGATTTGATTAGATTTGTAGTTGAATCCTAGTTGGATTAAGATTAATATTTAAATCTTAAAGAGATAAGTTTGTTAAGATTTTAAATATTAATTAGAATAAAATCTATTTAGACTAGGATTTGGATAGCTTTTGATGTAAATTATAAATATAGCATATGTGCTATTATTTGACGGTGGTGTTAAGGGGGATATACCTACGGTAGTGGTAATATTCATGGAGGTGGTGGGGGCTAGGATTTAGCCACACCCATATAGTGGTATTCATATTGACGACGGTGGATATACTCATGGTGGTGGTAATATACATGGAGCTGGTGGGGGCTAGGATTTAGCCACACCCATATAGTGATATCCACATTCACGGTAGTGGTAATACCCATGGAGGTGGTGGGGGCTAAGATTTAGCCATACCCATAGTCTTCTAGGTTTATAGAAGACGAGGGAATGGTGGGAGAGATTCAGGAGGAGGGCTCGGGTTGAAGCTACTCTATTGCAGAAGAAGAGTCGGTGTAATCGATGTAATTCTTTTCTTGGTTAATGAATCTTATTTCATCCGCATATTTTCTTGTATTGGTTTTCTTCTCTTTGTGGTTGTGTTGGTTCCAGTTTTGTTGAGAGGACGGGTTTATGGTAAAAACCCGATTTGACGTTTTCGCTGCAGAATCCCAACATTAGGCGGTACCAAAGTGGATTGCGTTGTGGGTTATGTTATTAATGGATCTGAATAGGAAAAAAACTACCTAGAAGGGGGGTGAATAGGTGTAAACAATAAACACACCAAATCGTTGCGTAAAAAAATAACCCAATGCGGAAAATAAATAAAGCATGCAAGATTTTACGTGGAAAACTCCATCACAGGAGTAAAAAACCACGGGACCGATAACACGGCGAAATCCACTAAGATTAAACACGTACAAGGTGATTTACCGTAACCCTACGACTCAACCTTTTCCATACGCTCCAAGTAGATCTTCTCCGCTCGCTCCACAACGCTCCTCCAATCCACGATTTGCGTCCAACGCCGAATCCACGACGTCCAACGTCGAATCCACGACGTCCAACCGAATCCACGGTCTTCACCAATGTAGCACGTATCGATCACACGAACGTATCTCGCTTCGAATCCACGAGAGCGGTAGCACCTTGAATCCACAAGGCCACGCGAATCCACGCGCCGATTTTGAGAAATCGTTATTTTCTTGGTGATGATCCTCCGAATACTTAGATCATAGATAGACAATAATTACCATCTAAGTATTCATCAATTTGATTCTACAAGAAATAGCGAGTTTGGAAACCCTAGAATCAAATTGATCAATATAGATGAAGAAACATTAAATTAATCATGTTTTTCTTTCTTCTCTATATGTGGATTTTTGCTTTGATCCTTTTTTCGGATGCCCTAAAAGATGATATTAGGGTCTATTTATAGATTAGAAATCTTTGGAAAGAGATAAGCATAAAAAACTGACTTAACAAACTTTTTCCCGCACGGCAGTCCGGACTGGATTTTAGCTGATCCGGACTGTCGTCTTTTTCCAGAGAATTTCCTAAAAAAACAGTTCGGGGTCCGGACTGGAATTTCCTGATCCGGACTGTTCATGCGATTTCAGCAAACACAAGGTTCGGGGACCGAACTGACTGGGGACTGTTCCGGACTGGAGTTACGCATGAACTCAACTCTGTTCGGGGTCCGGACTGGAATGCCCTGATCCGGATCTTGAACATCCAACTTGTCCAGTTTTTGATTTTTATGCAATAAAGAATATTCCAAGTGTTTCTAAACTACAAAAATGTATTCGGATCACCAAAATTATTTAGTTAAAATGTTTCTGATCCTTTTGAATTCATTCTTTTTGAAATTGATGTATATGATCCATAATTCTTCATCTTCAATCTTCAAGACTTAGAACACTTCACGAAATACGCTAATACAAATTCCTTAAGAATTTTTCCCTTTGGCGGTTTCGTGACAAAACAAAAATTCACTTAAAAAATTCAAAAAGATATTTTGCTACTATCACCATACAACAAAAATTTACATGAATGATCCAAATAAATACAAGAGATAAACTCCTAATACAAACTCTAGACTTAGACGCTTGCACTCTCTGCAAAAGAAATAATTCTTGACAAAAAGAAATCGTTAGATACCTCAAGAATTTAATCAATCAATAAGCAATCAGAGAGATAGAGTTTATACTCATGTAACTTATGACATTATTTATAAGATATGTAAGAAAATCGACAATCAAAGATTCATATACCATCATATCACCAAAGTTCCTTAATGTCATAGTTCGTTCACACAAGTTAACTAAGTTCAAAGTTATGTCAGTTATCAAGCAACTTGTTAGTAATATTACATGCCCAAATAGTTAGTCAAATAGTTAGTAGTGGCATGTACTCAGAGTACAAAGTTTTCAACTTACCTTACTGTCAAAGTTCAAAGTACTCACGCTCAATGTTCCATGTTCTTTCCCCCTTTTTGTCATTAAAAACAAGCCAAAATAAAAGGAGGGTAATGCAAAGTTCAAAAATATTAAGAACTGAAATGAAGAACATGCAAAAGAAATCATTAGAACAACAAAAGAAAATGATCAGTCAGAGTCATTTCCTTCCGAGCTGTTGCAACTGAATTTATCAAAGCTTCCTTTGAGCAGCCTTGAGAGTCTCGAACACTTATTTTTAATCTTTCGTTGACCAGCAGTGATATGCTGAAGGTCAATTAACAGTCTTTCTTGTTCGGTAGACAGTCTTTTCTGCTCTCGACTGATGGAAGACAAAGACGTATCATCCTCTGTCGTGTCTGTCCTCGGAGTTGAAGTAGGTAGCAAGGATGCAGATGGTGCATATCTACCGTCAATCCATGCAGATTCTCTAGGTAGAGATTGTACACCGGCAAGAGGCTCATTAATATGAATTCCACTGCCCCTTGTGTGCTTTCGTCTAGCATACTTCTTTAACGTTGAACAAGATTTCATAGGTTCTTTGTTCTTTAACGCGAACCTATTTTCGTCATCAGCAATCTGTTGTGCTTCCCTGCAAAATTCTTCCCAATCTTCTTCGTCAGATTCTGAATCATCTTGAAGGACATTCTTTGTTTCTTCCTGACTTGCTCTAGCCTTCTCATTTCTGTTAGTTGCTCATGTGCTGACCATTGCCACAATGAGCACAATTATTCATTCAAATGCCATTGCTGCCAGAGTGTTTGAAACTGTGGTCCTGTGAGCTAGAACTCAATAACATGAAAAAATTGTTTAATTTCAAAAATTTGAAAAATCATACCCAAACAATCTTTATCATATATAGAGACTAGGAATCAAGATAGATTTGCAAAAAGAATTTTAAAAAGAGATCAATCCCATGATTTTCGAAAATTTCTAAAATTTGTCCTAAAACCGAATTTTTAGAAATCGAAGCCCAAAAATTCGTTAATCAAATGAATACAAGGCATAGAAACAAATCTAAGGTGCCCAGAGTTCTTATTTCAAAAGAAATTTGATCAAAAACCGTGCAAAATCGAGATTGTACCATAAAATCCCTCACGTTTTGATGAACACAAGCAAAAACAATGAAAACAAGAGTTTTGATCACAAGAACTTACTTGGATCAAGTGAAAATGAGTTGCAATGGATCCAAATGCCCTTGATTCTAGAGAGAGAAACTCTAGGAAGCTAGAAACAAAAGATTAGAGAGAATAGAATTCGAAAAACCCTTCGTTTCTATTAAAACCTAGCCGCGGTCCGATCGGGTCAGGATTTCAGTCCGGATCGGCTTGGCGCAGGAAATCCCATCGTTTGGGATCCGAACTGAACAATCCAGTCCGGATTGCCTGCAACTTTTTCTTCAGAAAAATTTGTAAAAATTTCAGAAAATTCAGAAAAAGTATGTAAGCATTCTTGCATATCAACTTTAAACAAAAAGTATCGTTTCACATCAAAAGAAATAGATTATGCTAAATCTATCATTAATACTCAAATAATGAAACGAAAATTTGTAAAAGTTATATCCTCTAAAGTTGAGCAAGTTCTAAACATCAATCACGATCTAATGAGTAATGCGTTTATCAAATCATCAATTGAATAAAAAAATGAAGCACCAAGATCGATAGATGTTTGAAATTCCTAATAAATTAGATAATGCTATCTAGTCAATATGTTTTAGGGAGTGCCTTTTTGAGCACCTTTCAATTTGAAATTCCACCTTATACCAACCTTGGAATTCGACGAAGTCAAGTATTACAAAAAGCATTTTATCAAGTAAACAAGAACACCATGCTTGGTAAACATGTGATAGCTGCACACAGTACTCGGACGACCGAGGTGGTAGCTCTTTCCTCCATGTGGTGGTAATTTTCACACTCCACTAAGAGATGTAACTCTTTTCACATCTTTTGAGCATGAAATAATAAATAATACTCCCCCTCAATTGGCTATCAATTATGTAAAATATTAAGTATTCAACCAACTATTGATCTTATGTTCATACTTAACTCAATTATCAAATAAGATAAAAACTATACCAAGAGATTATTGAGTGAGGAATTGACTTTGATTAAATAAAGATTAAATAATTGATATAAATGATCAATGCATCAAGAGAGTTATAATAATATCCAAATCATAATGAATTTCTCTAAACATGAAAAGATGCAATTAAAGTCAATTATACTAATGCTCAGTTAATGTTCTATATACAAACAAAAAGAACACAAAACACAAAACAAAACCTAACCTAAGCAATGGTTCAAAAATTGTTATTTCAAAGAAAGCATTCCAATTGCTTTACGCAAATGAATAAAACGTTTTTGATCCAAAGGTTTTGTCAAATGTCGGCTAATTGATCTTCAGTTGAAACATAAGAAATTTGTAAAGTACTTGATTCAACTAGCTCTCTAAGAAAATGATATCTAAGTTCAATGTGTTTTGTTCTTGAGTGCAACACAGGATTTTTAGAAATATTTATGGCACTAGTGTTGTCACAAAGAATTGTTACCGAAGTCGCAGGAATGCGAAAGTCGCTCAACACACTTCTCATCCAAATCAATTGAGTCGAACAACTTCCCGCTGAAATGTATTCCGCCTCGGCAGTAGAGAGAGCAATGCAGTTTTGCTTTTTACTATGCCATGCAACAAGACAATGGCCAAGGTAAAAACATGCACCACTCGTGCTCTTCCGATCATCCACTGATCCAGCCCAATCGGCATCCGAATATCCTATTATATCGAGAGATGTGCCCATAGGATACCAAATTCCGAAATTGATAGTACCTTTGACGTACCGGATGATCCTTTTCACCGCTTTCAGGTGAATTTTCTTTGGTGCTGATTGATATCTCGCACAATTCCCAACACTGAAAGAAATATCCGGGCGACTAGCCGTAAGGTAGAGTAGACGTCCAATCATGCTTCGGTAAAGCTTCTCGTCTACACTTTCTCTATGAGATTCACTTTCTAATCCCTTATTGCTAGTTTCCATAGGAGTCGGAAAGTCTTTAGAGTTCTCCAATCCGAATTTCTTAACCAACTCCTTCGCATACTTGGATTGACATAAATGAATGCCATCTTTACTTTGCTTAACTTGCAATCCAAGAAAATACGTAAGCTCGCCCATCATGGATATCTCAAATTCGCTTTCCATCGTCTCGGCGAATTTAGAAGCATCATTATTCTTGTAGCACCAAACACAATGTCATCCACATAGATTTGTGCTACAATGAAGTTGTCTTGAAATGCTTCACAAAGAGAGTCCGATCGGCTCCCCCTCGAGTATAGCCCTTTTCCAAAAGGTGCTTTGTCAACCTTTCGTACCATGCTCGCGGTGCTTGTTTTAGACCGTAAAGAGCCTTTTTCAATCGAAAAACATGGTTAGGTAGTTTATGATCAACAAAACCTTTCGGTTGAGCCACATAAACTTCCTCATTTAAAAACCATTTAAAAATGCGCTCTTAACGTCCATTTGAAAAAGTTTTATTTTAAAATGACAAGCAATCGCGAAAAGTATACGAATGGACTCGAGTCTAGCTACAGGGGCGAAAGTTTCATCAAAGTCTATACCTTCTACTTGTGAATAGCCTTGAGCAACTAGACGTGCTTTGTTCCGATGATAGTACCATCTTCATTTTTCTTGTTCTTGAAAATCCATTTTGTACCTATCACATTGTGTTGCTTCGGGGCTTCGTTAATTCCCAGACTTTGTTTCTTTCAAATTGATGGAGCTCTTCTTGCATTGCTTCAATCCAATAGTCATCTTGAAGAGCTTCATCAACATTCTTTGGTTCGATCATGGAGACATAACATGCAACTCCACAAACCAATTGTCTCCGAGTTCTAACTCCTTCTTGTGGATCTCCAATGATGTTCGATTCCGGGTGATCCTTGGAGATGCGTAAGCGTTTGAGGTAACGGAGTACTCGGAGGTACATGAGATGATTCCTGCACATCAGATAAACTTGAAGAACCATTAGATGCATCAAAATTATCAGAAGAATTATTATGTAAGATGAATATCATTAGCAGGTGTATCATCATCAAGAGAGATATCAGGGTAGATTTATCAGATGAAAAATGAAAAGCTTCATCTACTTTAACATTTATCGATTCTACCATCGTTTTAGATTCAAGGTTAAATACTCGATATGCTCTACTGTTTGTAGAATAACCCATAAAAATTCCTTCGTCACTTCGAGAGTCAAATTTTCCAAGATTTTCACGATCACGTAAAATGTAACACGACTCCCAAAGATACGAAAATATTTGATGTTCGGTTTTCTACAAAACCAAAGTTCATATGGTGTATTCAAAGTCCCCGGGCGCAAATACACTCGATTGATCACATAGACCGCGGTGTTAACTGCTTCAGCCCAAAAATATAACGGGAGTTCCGGCTATGAAGCATAACACGTGCCATCTCTTGTACAACCCTGTTTTTGCGCTCGACTACACCATTCTGTTGAGGTGTATAAGGTGCAGAGAATTCATGTTTTATGCCGTTTGAAGTGCAAAAATCAATAAATTTAGAATTAATGAATTCTCCACCTCTATCACTCCGAACACGAACGATCTTTTTATTCTTCTCAATCATAATACGATGACAAATTTCATGAAAAGAATCGAAAGTATCCGCTTTCTCTTTTAAAAATGCTACCCAAAATATCTAGAGAAATCATCAACCATAAGAAAAATATACCATTTACCTCCCAAACTGGTTGACGAGTTGGCCCCATTAAATCCATATGCAATAATTCTAATGGGCGTTTTGTTCCTACATGATTCAAATTCTTGTGAGTGGATTTAGTTTGTTTTCCCTTTTGACAACCTCCACACACAATGTTTTCTTTGAAATTCAATTTAGGAACACCTCTAACTATGTCTTTGTTAGATATTCTAGATAGTTCCTTAAAGTTCATGTGACATAGTCTTTCCTGCCAAAGTATTTCATTATCAAGAGACACTAGGTTATAATGTTCAGAAAATTTATTAGGAACTACATAGCAGTTATTTTGAGTCCTAACCCCTTTCAAAAAGAATGAATGGTTTTCGTAAGTTACAATGCATCCAACAGAAGAGAAATTAACTGAAAAACCATTATCACACAATTGACTAAAGCTTATGAGGCTAGTCTTAAGGCCTTCAACAAATAAAACATTTTTCAAAACCGGGCCATCTGGAATAGCAATTGTTCCTTTGCCAACTATTTTTGAAGATCAACCATCTCCGAAAACTACAAGTCCTCTGGAGATTTTCTCAAACGTTTGAACATAGTTTTTATCACCAGCCATGTGACGGGAACAACCACTGTCCAAATACCAAGACGAATTGTCATATGCATGTAGTGATGTATGAATGACAAGACAAGGGAAAATTTCACCTTTGTGCACCCAAACCTTACGAGTTTTGAAATACGTCGGCAATGATCGTGAAGTTGATCTCCTTTGTGAACGCGTCTTGTACATTTGATCACTTTTCTTTAAGTTCCATGACGATGTCGTCTTGGGTGGTGTACTACCATTGTTCTTCACCTCTGGATGGTTCTTGCGAAATTTCTGGTGGATGAACTTGTTGGTAGTTGTTGCAAGTATTGCTTGATTTGTCAGAGGAGGAGCAACCGACTGGGGCACAAAAACCGTCTTGCTCACAAGAAAATTTCGCCGAAGCTTTCGAAGGGGAAATTCAAGCAAACCATCATCCTTCTTAAGTCCAAGAAAGGCAAAGAAAATTCAAACTTTAAATCAAGAAAGCAAGAGGGTAAGGACAAGAAGAACACCGAGGGACAAATCCAGTGCTTCAAATGTCGAGTTTTTGGTCATATCTCAACGGAGTGTCCCAACAAGAATCCGTCAAAGAAGAAGGCTATGCAAGCTATCACATGGGATGACACTTCCTCTTCTGATGAGTCATCTTCCAGTGATGAGGATAACAACGCCACTGCATTCATTGCGTCCGTAACTTCACCTTTCGTGTTTTTCAGCGACTTCCTCTGGTTCATTATCCATCTACTCCTTGAATGAAAAATCTGCAACGGAAGATGAACCAAGCGATTCCGAAGGTGAAGATTTTGCTTTTGCCTACCATAAATTGTTAAAGGATTCTAAGAAATTGGCAAAGCAAAATAAAAGTTTGAGAAGAAGATTGTGGAATCTTGAAGAACAATCTAAAAAGGTCACCAGTTCGATCGTCTCCAAGGCCCAAACGATTCGTTTGACCAAGACCAAGCAACTTATCCAACTTACTCCTTCCTGAAAAGAAACGCTTCAAATCTTTCTTAAGTTGGAATATGGTCTTCGTCATTTCCAATTTTTCTTGTTGAGCCTCGGAGTGGAGCTTTGAGAAGTGATTTTCTTTATCCACCAATTTGATATGTTCCTTCTCGAAATGCTCGTTCTTCTCTTGAAGGGAAACATTTATTTTAATCAAATTATCCCTTTCCTCTTCAAGAGCGTTTGAGAGAGAAGTTGCCTTTTTAGATTGTTTTTCAAGATCCCACAATCTTCTTCTCAAACTTTTATTTTGCTTTGCCAATTTCTTAGAATCCTTTAACAATTTATGGTAGGCAAAAGCAAAATCTTCACCTTCGGAACCGCTTGGTTCATCTTCCGTTGCAGATTTTTCATTCAAGGAGGAGATAGATAATGAACCAGAGGAAGTCGCTGAAAAACACATGAAAGGTGAAGTTGTGGACGCAATGAATGCAGTGGCGTTGTTATCCTCATCACTGGAAGATGACTCATCAGAAGAGGAAGTGTCATCCCGTGTGACGGCTTGCATAGCCTTCTTCTTTGACGGATTCTTGTTGGGACACTCCGTTGAGATATGACCATGTCATGTGCGGACGCACATATGCCAGGCGCGGACCGGCTGAGCGCGCAGAGCACGTTGGGCAGGCGCTGCATGGGTTAGCCTCTAGTGGCTAAAGATAGAAACTTAGATTAGGTAAGTTGTTTGGAAATTCCTTAGATTAGGTAAGTTGTTAAGTTGTTTGGAAATTCCTTAGATTAGGTAAGTTGTTTTGGAAATTCCTAGAATCAAGGAGAGCCTTCTCCATTTAGGTTGGGCCAGTGGCCATATATGCTTGTGATCGCGGGACAATAAAAAAAGGGTAGGAATTATATCCCTAATCTCTCTCTCTCTCTGTTAAGCCTGCGGTTGAGGGGAATAACCTCACCGAAGAAGACGGCCGGCGGCTACGAGCTACGTAGCCGCGGTCCAGCCAGTCGGGGATTCGACGCCCTTGACAACCTGGTATCGGAGCCCACCCGCTCCACCCAAGCCGCCGCCCACCACCCTAGCCCTCCACCACCGCCGCAGCCCTCCGCCACTGCCGACCCGCAGCCAACAGCCATGGGCGATCCCACCGTCGCCGATGTGATAGAGATGTTGAAATCCATCACCACGGAGATGACAACCATGAAGGCCGACATGGTGGCTATGAAGGAGAAGTCGGCCTCGTCGTCGGACAACGGCGCCGGCGGCCGCCCGGAGGGGCCGCGCGATCTTGATCGCCCCCCAAAATTCCACAAATTGGAATTTCCCCGCTACGACGGCAAGACCGATCCGATGCTCTTCATCAACAAGTGCGCATCCTATTTTCGCCAACAGCGCACCATGGCGGAGGAGCGCGTGTGGATGGCCTCGTACAATTTGGAGGACGTCGCGCAACTCTGGTACATCCAACTCCAGGAGGACGAGGGCACGCCGTCGTGGGGGCGATTCAAGGAGCTCCTGACCTTGCGGTTTGGGCCTCCCCTCCGCTCGGCTCCGCTGTTCGAGCTCGCCGAGTGCCGACGTACAGGGACCGTGGAGGAGTACTCCAATCGCTTCCAGGCACTCCTGCCTCGCGCGGGCCGCCTTGATGAGGCTCAGCGCGTCCAGCTCTTCACTGGCGGACTCCTGCCGCCGCTCAGCCACGCCGTCCGCATCCACAACCCGGAGACGCTCGCAGCCGCCATGAGCCTGGCGCGACAAGTAGAGTTGATGGCGAGCGACCGGCCGGTGCAGCCTTCCCCTCGGGCGCCCCAGCGTGGCCTCCTTTCCGCCCCCGCGCCACGGCCAGCGCTTCCGGGGCCACAGCAGCTGCTGGCGCTCCCTGCTCCTCCGGTGGCCGCCCAGCAGGGTCGCGACGAGGGCAATCAGAGGCGCCTCACCCCGGACGAAATGGCGGAACGGCGCCGTCTGGGCCTCTGTTTTAATTGCGATGAAAAATATACCCGTGGCCATAACAGATTTTGCCGGCGCATCTTCTTCCTTGAAGGCGTGGAGATCGAGGACGCCACGGACGCCGCGGGCGACGCGGAGCACGACGCCGAGGCGCCCTGTTTTTCCCTGCAGGCCGTGGCTGGGGTTCCCATGGCGAGCACCATGCAGATCGCCGTGGCACTCGGCTCCGCGTCCCTCGTCGCCCTCCTCGACTCCGGCAGCACGCACAACTTCATCTCGGAGGAGGCGGCGCGGCGCTCCGGTCTGCCCCTCCGCCAACACCCCCGCCTCACAGCCTTGGTCGCCAATGGCGAGCGGGTCACCTGCGCCGGCGTCATCCGCGACGCGCCCCTGCTCATCGACGGCAATTCATTTCCGGCCGACCTCTACGTCATGCCACTGGCCGGGTACGACGTCGTCCTCGGCACCCGGTGGCTCGGCGAGTTGGGGCCCATTGTTTGGGACCTCGGCCGCCGGCGCATGTCCTTCCAGCGCCGGGGGCGTTCCGTCTCCTGGACCGGCATGGCTAGCCCCGCCGTGCCGGCCCTGGGCGCAACAACAGAGGCCGGTTCCCTCCTGGAGGCGCTGCTGCTCTCGTTTGGGGGGCTCTTCGCGGACCCCGTCGGTCTGCCCCCCAAGCGTGCGCACGACCACCGCATTGTTCTCAAGCCCGACGCCCAGCCGGTCGCCGTCCGCCCTTACCGGTACCCCGCGGCGCACAAGGACGAGTTGGAGCGCCAGTGTGCCGCAATGATTGCTCAAGGGATCGTCCGCCGCAGCGACTCACCGTTCTCGTCGCCCGTCCTCCTCGTCAAGAAGGCCGACGGCTCGTGGCGCTTCTGCGTCGACTACCGGGCGCTGAACGCGCTCACCGTCAAGGATGCCTTCCCGATCCCGGTGGTCGACGAGCTCCTCGACGAGCTCCATGGCGCCAAGTTCTTCACCAAGCTGGACCTCCGGTCCGGGTACCACCAGGTGCGCATGCGCCCGGAGGACGTGCACAAGACGGCGTTCCGCACCCACGACGGCCTGTACGAGTTCTTGGTGATGGCGTTCGGGCTGTGCAACGCCCCGGCGACATTCCAGGCCTTGATGAACGACGTGCTACGCCCGTTCCTGCGCCGCTTCGTCCTGGTATTTTTTGATGATATTCTAATTTACAGCAAGACGTGGGCTGATCATCTTCGCCACCTCCGGGCCGTCCTCGACGAACTACGACGCCACCAACTCTTCGTCAAGCGCTCCAAGTGCTCGTTTGGTGCCTCCTCCGTCGCCTACCTCGGCCATGTCATATCCGCAGCGGGTGTGGCCATGGATCCGGCCAAAGTGCAGGCGATCCATGATTGGCCGGCTCCACGTTCGCACTGTGCGCGGTTTCCTCGGCCTCGCCGGGTACTACCGCAAGTTCATCCACAACTACGGGGCGATCGCTGCACCACTGACGGCCCTACTCAAGAAGGAGGGCTTCTCCTGGGACGACGCGGCGGCCGCGGCATTCACAGCGCTCAAGGCCGCCGTCACGTCCGCCCCCGTACTCGCCATGCCCGACTTCGCCAAGCTGTTCACCGTCGAGTGCGAGATCCAGGAGGGCCAGGCCTGTGGCACCTCGCCACCGCTCGCTTGCCGCCTACCGCGAGCTCATCGGCCTCGTCCAGGCGGTACGGCATTGGCGCCCGTATCTCATCGTCAAGACCGAGCCTGAAGGATCAGCGCCTCGCCACGATCCCTCAGCACCACTGGGTCGGCAAGCTCCTGGGATTCGACTCGGTGGAGTACCGGTCGGGCGCCACAAACGTCGGCATCTCACAGTGACGGCACCGGCTTTGACTTCATCGAGCGCCTCCGCCACGCCCAGGCCACTGATCCGGCCCTGGTTCCACGATGAGGTCCGGGCTGCCACCCGCACCGCTCCCGCTGGTGGACGGCATGGTCGCCTTCGCCGGCCGCCTATGGCGTCGCCGCTGCTGCAGGAGATCCTGGCCGCGGTCCACAACGACGGCCATGAGGGCATCCACCGCACCCTCCACAGGCTCCGATTTTCATTTTCCCAACATGCGTCGCCGGGTGCAGGATTTCGTGACGGCATGCGTCACCTGTCAACAGTACAAGTCCGACCACCTCAGGCCGGCCGGTCTGCTGCAGCCACTGCCGGTTCCGACTGCTGTGTGGGCTGACATCGGCATCGACTTCATCGAGGCGCTGCCCAAGGTGCAAGGCAAGACGGTCATTCTATCCGTCGTGGATCGTTTCAGCAAGTACTGCCATTTCATTCCCCTGGCGCACCCCTACACCGCCGAGTCCGTCGCTCACGCCTTCTTCGCCGACATCGTTCGCCTCCATGGCGTTCCGCAGTCCATCATCTCGGACCGCGATCCAGTATTCACCTCGACGTTCTAGCAGGAGCTCATGCGGCTCACAGGGACGAAGCTCTACATGTCGTCCGCCTTTCACCCGCAGACGGACGGCCAGACCGAGGCCGCCAACCGGGTCATCGTCATGTACTTGCGCTGCTTCACCGGCGACCGTCCCGGCAATGGCTCAGGTGGCTGCCATGGGCAGAGTACACCTACAACACCGCCTATCAGTCATCGCTCCGCGAAACTCCGTTTCGTGTGGTCTATGGCCGGGAGCCCCCGACCATCCGCTCCTATGAGCCCGGCGAGGCCCGCGTCGCAGCGGTCGCCCAGGAGATGGAGGAGCGCGCTGCCTTCCTCGCCGACATCCGCTATCGCCTTGAACAGGCGCAGGCGGTCCAGAAGCGCGTCTACGACCAGCACCACAGGCCGGTGTCCTTCCAGGTCGGCGATTGGGCTCTTCTTCGCCTTCGGCAGCGGGCAGCAGCATCCCTCCCACGCACGGCAACAGGGAAGCTCAAACCGCGATACGTCGGGCCGTACCAGGTGGCGGAGCTCATCAACGAGGTGGCTGTGCGGCTACAGCTTCCTCCCGACGCTCGCATTCATGATGTGTTCCATGTCGGCGTCCTCAAGAAGTTTGTCGGTAACCCGCCGGCCGTTCCACCGCTGCTGCCTCCACTCCTGCACGGTGCTGTGGTGCCTGCACCTGCCCGGGTGACTCGGGCGCGGCTGGCCCGGGGAGTGCGCCAGGTGCTCGTTGAATGGCAAGGACAAACGCCTGCGTCGGCTACATGGGAGGATCTGGACGACCTCCATGCTCGGTTCCCTTCCTTTCAGCTCGAGGACGAGCTGGCCTTCGAGGCGGGGAGAGATGTCATGTGCGGACGCACATATGCCAGGCGCGGACCGGCTGAGCGCGCTGAGCACGTTGGGCAGGCGCTGCATGGGTTAGCCTCTAGTGGCTAAAGATAGAAACTTAGATTAGGTAAGTTGTTTGGAAATTCCTTAGATTAGGTGTAGTGATCCGACCCTTCGGGTATTTTTGAACTCACATGTAATCGCTTAGGCCTTAAGCGAAATAAAATTTATTTAATTTTCTTAAGTCGGCCGGGACTAGGTGTGTGTATTTTTCTGCAATAGAGCGCGAAAAACGATGACCGACGGTGCGATCGGATTCGAAATCCGATATCGGGATCTCCCGGAACGGGATCCTTAGCGTTGCGGTAATTAGTCACGCATCGGGGACCGTGCAAAATATCTTGCACCCGTTAGAGATAAGGTGGGTTATCTCGTAGGGGTAATTAATTAATTAATTAACTAATTATCCGGTGAGGGAAATTTAAATCCTCCTACGTACGAATTAATTTAGGATTTAAATTGTGGGATTTTATCTCGTGCATTAGATAAGAGATAAAATCGGGATATTTAAATCGGGGATTTGTTTCCCACAAGATTATTTAATAAAGGTGATTAAATAATCGGTGACTAAAATTTAAAAAGGGTTGATTTAAATTTCCGGTAATTTGAATCCAATTGGGATTTGATTATTTAATAAGGGTGGTTAAATAATCGGGTGGTCAGAATTTAAGGTGATTAAATAACCGGTGGTCAGATTTTAAGATTTAATATCCCGTCAGCCGATATTTATGTGAGAGATAGAAACGGGGAGATTCGGGTTTTCCTACGTACGTAAAATTAAGGAAGTTAAAGATAGGGTTATCGGTAGGGATTAATTAATTAATAAATTAATTAATCGAACCGAAAATATCCGAAGGGATTTTTGGCGTGATTTTGGATAAGTAAATGGGAGAACTATTTATTCTCCTGTTTACCGAGCGCCGAGCGAAACCCTATTCTTATTTTACCGCCTCCTCAAACCCTCCTCTTTCGTGCTACCGAAACCCCCAACCGGTGAGGAAAAGTAAGAGAAAAGAGAGAACGGATCCATAACCGGAGAAAGGAGAAGGAACCAATCGTCCCAAACGCCGACCCGAGGGCAAGAAACGTGACCGGACACTTTCCCGAAGATCTCCGGTTAGTTTTATATTTTTTAATAATTTTTCCGAATTTTCCTAGTCGCCCGTTTTAGGTTTCTTGAATTTCTCCCCCGTCCCCGTTACCGTCGTCGTCATCGTAGTTATGTTAGACGAACGGAACGGACAAAGGAGGCGCGCGGTGCCACTAGGGCATCGCGCGGGGTGAAGGGGAGAAACACACGGACGACCGGGCGCCACCGCAAGCGGCGGCGGCGCCGCGCGGGTCACACCCGCGCGGGCGCCGCGCGGACACCGCGCGGCCGCCGCGCGGGCGGCCCCGCGCGGGGTGCCGCGCGGGCGCCGCGCGGGCACCCGCGCGGGGCGCCGCGCGGGCGGCCCTGCGCGGGCGGCCCCGCGCGGGGTGCCGCGCGGGCGGCCCCGCGCGGGGTGCCGCGCGGGCACCCGCGCGGGGTGCCGCGCGGGCGGCCCGCGCGGGCGGCCCTGCGCGGGCGGCCCCGCGCGGGGTGCCGCGCGGGGTGCCGCGCGGGCACCCGCGCGGGGTGCCGCGCGGGCGGCCCCGCGCGGGGAGCCACGCGGGGTGCCGCCCGGGCACCCGCGCGGGGTGCCGCACGGGCGCCGCGCGGGCGTTCGCGCGGGCGCCGCGCGGACCCGTGTCCGCACGAGCACCGCGCGAACGCCGCGCTGGGTGCTGTGAGGACGCCGTCCGCGGAGCCCCGCCATGCGCGGCTCCGACGGACGGTGACGGCCGTTCAAGGCATGGGTGCCCCGCCGGACAGCGGGACGGTGCCGGACTTTTGTAAATAATAATGTGGGGTATTTTTCTATTGCGATATGTTAGTATATTTTCTGACCTTAGTGTCCGTGCGGACTTTATATAGGTCCGGGTGCGCAGCGGGAGAGTGCAAAGGGCTCGGGTGACCCGTCTTCTCTCCAACCAGGTGGGTAGAGTTGCCATAAGTGCAACAAGTGCAGTAAGTGCATTTATCGCCATTAAAGTATTCTTTAATTTACCTAACAAAGTAGATGGTAAGCTAACCTTTCGATTAAAGATATTTTATCTGACAATTTAAGCGGCTGCGGTCGCGGTGCTCACTACACGCCAATTTTGGCAATCCGGTGACGGATGCTGCACGTACACTGGCGGACCGGGCCACCGCATGGTGTACTTTTCCGGAAAAGTGGTCTTTTTGACCCGTGTGCCTCACAAAGGAGTGGGAGCCGTGAGGACCTCTTCACGGCTGCTATAGGGGCCGCACTAGCCCCGTGAAGTGGTTAAAGCATCAAAAAGGTGTTTGTGCACGAGGGGGGACTTTAGTCACCCCGACAGGTACTCTGGGACTGGTGCCCAGCTTAAAATATGCACAGGGGGTTTAACGAAAGGTTACGGGGTACTCGGTGTATTCGGTTTGTTTTCCCTTCTTGTTACTATTAGACATCTACTTTGTTTGTCACTGACGTTACCCACTCCGTGACAGGTACTGCTATTAGGTGCGTCAGCCGGGGTGACGGTGGGACTGCGTAGTGAGGACCGTAGTCGGACACTTGGTTATCTTGATTCTTTTGACTCCAACTCATTTCCTTATGCATGAATCTTTATTTTGCTTGTGGATGGCTTAGTTGTGAACTTGTATTAGCTCTGTGGATGAGGTGTAGGTTATAGTATGATACTTTTAGTAGTGTTCTTATGTGCGGCATGTTTTCATGATGAGTTAAAGGATTGCGAAAATGTTTTCTCAAAATGAAGTGCCGTGTGGGCACGGGTTTTCAACTCTGGGCTTTATCCTTTCCAAACAGTGATGCCGCTTAATTAACTTGCTATAATTGATGGTGAACGTCTACGGTATGGTTGTTGGTTGGGAATTGATGCATAATATTTGTGATTGAATGACATGTTGTAAATAAGACGCCGTGCATATGCAAAGGAGACTCTGTCCGTGGACAGAGTGAATTTGCGTATGTGGCGGTCTGGCACGCACCGGGGTTGAAGATTATGTTTCCTTATTAAAAAGAAAAAAAAAATAGACACGTTTTTCCGCTTCACATGACTCAAAAACCCCCGGGGGCGTGACAGATTAAATGGTATCAGAGAGATACAACCACAACCATAGTAGACGTGATTTACATCCACAGTGCTAGGTACCACAAGCAAATTGGAAATGAGATAACCAAGGTGTAGGTGTAGTACGAGAGAGTACGGGGAAACGGGAACGTAACATAGGTGAAACCGTGAGACGATGTGCTAGGGATATAGCCATAGGATTGACGTGGTTTCTTTGTTACCAGCACGCAATGGTTCGGACTAGGTCGTTCACCGAAAATGCAGATGCGGACGGAGCGGCCCCAGCCGCCGCAGAAAACCAGACCCTCCGGCGACAACTGCAGGAAATGGCCGGACAGTTAGCAACGCTGACGGAGCACGTGCGTCAGCTGACGCAGCGACAGGCTACCGCAACCACCGAACGTCAACCGACCCCTCCGCCCGAAACCACAGCACCCACTACGGAGCCCCAAGGGGCGGGCGGTACGACGACGGAGCAGCCCCCAGCCCCAAGGGAAGTGCTCACCCCGACGACTTCGGGGCCCGTGTTGGGAGCGGCAGCGGGGGAGGCAGGGACGACCCCTACCCTTGGGGGATCCGCCACCGCAGGAGGAGCCGCGGAGCTGCGAGCGACGCGGGAAAGGATCAGGACAAATCTGACCGCGTTCAAGAAGCATGACCCACCCATCTTCGAGGGAGAAACGACCGACCCGTGGGTCGTCGAGAAGTGGGTGGATACCATGGATAAGCTTTTCGAGGACTTGCTAATAGAGGAACAAGAGCGGGTTCCACTAGCTGTTCACTTTCTGGAGGGGAATGCACGCATCTGGTGGAAGACGGTACGTCCGGATCCGACCACCAACGACCCGTTGCCGACATGGTCGGTCTTTAGGGAAGAACTCTTTGGTGCGTTCTTCTCTGAAAGCGTCAAGCGGCAGCTGGAAGACGATTTGAAGAACATCAGGCAGGGGAACCGCCCAGTCGTGGAGTATCAGAGGGAGTTTGTGAGGTTAGTCAATTGCGTCCCGTTTGCTGTACGGGATGAACCTCACAAGGCCCGTCTCTTTGTGGATGGGCTGCGGAGCGACATCTTCGAGATGGTTCAGGCGGCGGACCTGCGCACGTTCCGTGAGGTGGTGGATAGGGCCACCATCGTGGAGCGGGGATTCGCCATGACCCGAGCTCGACGGGAGGGATCGGAAAACAACCGGGAAAAGAAACGAACGCAGACCTACCCGGGAGGGGGCCCTCCTGGCGGGAGCCGGCCCCCAAAATATCCCAAGACGCAGCAGGGAAACAAGAGCGCGCCGACCGGGAGACCTCGACCAGCAAACAAGCCGTGTATTATTTGTGGAGCGTCGCATCCGGTGACTGAATGCCCTAAGAAGCAAGATCACTGCTACCGTTGCGGTAAACAGGGACACTTCCGATTCAACTGTCCCCTGAACCCTGGGACGGCATCTTCCGCAGCCTCTACTCCAACGGCGCAGACACCGGGACGGGGCAAGGCGCCAACGGGAATGCCCCCGCGACCCTCAGCACCAAGAACAGAAGGAGGATCGCGACCGCAACCCGGAGGGAGACTCTACTCTATGGACCAGCACGGAACGGTACCGCCAGAGGAAGTGGTGGCAGGTATTACTTCCGTCTCTAGTTTTCGAGCTCGAACTCTTTTTGACACTGGGGCGACTCGCTCTTTTATTTCCCGTACCTTTGCGCTAGCCCATCAGTTAGAAGGTAGTCCTCTGGATGTGTTAATGACCGTCCAGACTCCTGGGGGGCCCATTGCGGCAACCGGCCTGGTGACCTCGTGTCCGATACGGTTGGGAAGGTTGTCGTGCCCCTGGGATCTGGTGGTCATACCGTTAAAAGATTACGACGTGGTCTTGGGCATGGACTGGCTTACCGAGTATCAGGCGGTCATCGACTGCGAGAAGCGACAGGTGCAACTGCGGAAGCCGGGATTCCCAGAAAACGTGTACTTGGCGTGCAAGAGCACGTCCTTTCTTGCCGTCATCTCCGCGTCACGAGCTAGGAAGTTGATAGAGGGCGGGTGCGTGGCCTACCTAGCCTCAGTAGATCTAGCCACCCGACCCGTCCCCCCGCATTCGGAAATTCCCGTGGTAGGAGAATTCCCGGATGTCTTTCCGGCGGAGCTTCCCGGAATGCCACCGGAGCGGGAGGTTGACTTCCCAATTGAACTGCTTCCCGGCACCAAGCCCATCACCAAGGCACCGTACAGGATGGCCTTCGCGGAGCTGAAGGAACTCAAGGCGCAGTTGGAGGACCTCCTGGACAAAGGATTCATCAGACCAAGCGCATCACCTTGGGGCGCACCCGTCCTGTTTGTAAGGAAAAAGGACGGGAGTCTCCGGTTGTGTATCGATTACCGAGAGATAAATAAAGTGACGGTCAAGAATAAGTACCCCCTACCAAGGATCGATGACCTCTTCGATCAGTTACGGGGGGCGACGGTGTTCTCAAAGATTGACCTACAGTCGGGCTATCATCAGGTCCGGGTCAAGGGGGAGGACGTTCCCAAAACGGCTTTCCGTACTCGCTATGGCCATTACGAGTTTACGGTAATGCCGTTCGGGCTCACAAATGCCCCGGCAGTGTTCATGGATATGATGAACAGGGTATTCAAACCCTTCTTGGACTTGTTCGTGGTGGTCTTCATCGACGATATCCTCATCTACTCCCGTACAGACGAGGAACATGAAGAACACCTGCGCACAGTCCTCCAGACCCTACGGGAACAGAAACTCTACGCCAAACTCAAAAAGTGTGAGTTTTGGCTCCGAGAGGTCGGGTTCTTGGGGCACGTGATCTCAGCGGCCGGAGTCGCGGTGGATCCAAAGAAGATAGATTCGGTAACGGACTGGCCCCGACCGACCACGGTGACGGAAATTCGAAGCTTCCTAGGATTAGCCGGGTATTACCGGCGCTTCGTGGAGGGCTTCTCCAAGATAGCCACCCCCCTAACCCGTTTAACGAAAAAGGGGGAGAAGTTTGTCTGGACGGACAAGTGTCAAAGAAGCTTCGAGGAGCTTAAGGATAGGTTGACGCGAGCCCCGATTCTCGCCCTGCCAGAGCCTGGGGAGGATTACGAAGTATACTGCGACGCGTCACGGAATGGATTGGGTGGAGTGCTCATGCAACGGGGAAAGGTCATAGCCTATGCGTCAAGGCAGCTCAAGGAGTATGAGCGGAATTACCCCGTGCACGACTTGGAACTCGCAGCGGTGGTGTTTGTGCTCAAGCTTTGGAGGCACTACCTGTACGGGGCACACTGCAATGTGTATTCGGATCATAAGAGCCTCAAGTACCTCTTCACCCAAAGAGAGCTAAATCTGCGACAAAGGCGGTGGCTGGAGCTATTAAAGGATTACGATCTGACGATCCACTATCACCCGGGAAAGGCCAACGTGGTGGCCGATGCCTTGAGCCGCAAAGGACAGGCCGTGGAGGTAGATGTAAGCTCCATCACACGGCAGGACAGCCTGATTGCGGAATTTTCGCGATTAAGACTAGAGGTAGTCCCGGCAGGGACAGTCGCACGACTTTTGACGCTGGTGGTCAGACCTACTCTGCTGGACAGGATTCTCGAAGGCCAATCGACTGACCAACAGCTCCAGCTGGTGCGAAGTAGGATAAACACAGACGAGGAGAGCGACTTTATGGTGAGCTCCGACGGCACGATACGATTTCGGGGGCGAATTTGCGTGCCGGATCTACCGGAGCTCAAGGAGGAGATCCTGCGGGAAGCGCATAATGCCCCATATACAGCGCATCCCGGGGGAACGAAGATGTACAAAGACGTCAAGCAAACCTTCTGGTGGCCGAAAATGAAGGAAGACGTAACGCGATTGGTGGCGCACTGCCTAGTGTGCCAACGGGTGAAGGCCGAACATCAACGGCCGGCAGGAAAGTTGCAACCTTTACCGGTGCCCGAGTGGAAATGGGACATGATTACCATGGATTTTGTAACCGGATTTCCGAGGTCGCCACAGGGACACGATGCGATATGGGTGATCGTGGACCGTTTGACAAAATCGGCCCACTTTTTGCCCATACACACGACATGGACTCGGGAACGACTGGCGCAAACGTACATCGACGAGATAGTGAGGTTGCACGGTGTACCAACATCCATCACGTCGGACAGAGACACACGTTTTGTGTCGAACTTTTGGCGAAGTCTACAACGAGCAATGGGAACCAAGTTACACTTCAGCACAGCCTTTCATCCGCAAACCGATGGACAATCAGAGCGGGTGATACAGATCGTGGAGGACATGCTTCGAGCATGCGTTCTGGACTTGGGCGAAGGGTGGGCACGGTGTTTGCCCCTGGTGGAATTTGCCTACAATAACAGTTACCAGGCCAGCATTCAGATGGCGCCGTACGAGGCACTGTACGGGCGCCGCTGTCGGTCTCCGATATGCTGGGATGACTTAGGCGAGCGAAAGTTCCTGGGCCCAGATTTGGTGGAGGAGACCGAAGCAAAGGTGCGATTAATTAAACAAAGGCTGCTGACCGCCCAAAGCAGACAGAAAAGCTATGCAGATAACAGACGCCGAGACTTAGAATTCATGGTAGGCGAGCACGTGCTGCTCCGGGTCTCACCCTCCAAGGGAAACCGACGTTTCGGCATAAAGGGGAAATTGAGCCCAAGATACGTAGGACCGTTCGAAATCCTAGAGCGCGTGGGACCGGTGGCGTACCGGTTAGCCCTGCCCCCGAACCTCGAACGAGTCCACAACGTGTTCCATGTCTCGATGCTCCGGAAGTACCTCGCTGACCCCTCTCATGCCTTGGATGCCTCCACCATTGAGTTGCGAGAGGACTTGAGCGTCGAGGAGACGCCAGTGCGGATTTTGGCAAGAGAGGACAAGAAGCTGCGCAACCGAACGATCCCCTACGTGAAGATCCAGTGGAGCAACCACGAGGAGCGCGAGGCGACGTGGGAACTGGAGTCGAAAATGAGGGAATGTTTTCCCGAACTGTTTAGTGAGGTTTGAGTTTAAGTTTCGGGACGAAACTTTTTATAAAGTGTGAGTGGTGTAGTGATCCGACCCTTCGGGTATTTTTGAACTCACATGTAATCGCTTAGGCCTTAAGCGAAATAAAATTTATTTAATTTTCTTAAGTCGGCCGGGACTAGGTGTGTGTATTTTTCTGCAATAGAGCGCGAAAAACGATGACCGACGGTGCGATCGGATTCGAAATCCGATATCGGGATCTCCCGGAACGGGATCCTTAGCGTTGCGGTAATTAGTCACGCATCGGGGACCGTGCAAAATATCTTGCACCCGTTAGAGATAAGGTGGGTTATCTCGTAGGGGTAATTAATTAATTAATTAACTAATTATCCGGTGAGGGAAATTTAAATCCTCCTACGTACGAATTAATTTAGGATTTAAATTGTGGGATTTTATCTCGTGCATTAGATAAGAGATAAAATCGGGATATTTAAATCGGGGATTTGTTTCCCACAAGATTATTTAATAAAGGTGATTAAATAATCGGTGACTAAAATTTAAAAAGGGTTGATTTAAATATCCGGTAATTTGAATCCAATTGGGATTTGATTATTTAATAAGGGTGGTTAAATAATCGGGTGGTCAGAATTTAAGGTGATTAAATAACCGGTGGTCAGATTTTAAGATTTAATATCCCGTCAGCCGATATTTATGTGAGAGATAGAAACGGGGAGATTCGGGTTTTCCTACGTACGTAAAATTAAGGAAGTTAAAGATAGGGTTATCGGTAGGGATTAATTAATTAATAAATTAATTAATCGAACCGAAAATATCCGAAGGGATTTTTGGCGTGATTTTGGATAAGTAAATGGGAGAACTATTTATTCTCCTGTTTACCGAGCGCCGAGCGAAACCCTATTCTTATTTTACCGCCTCCTCAAACCCTCCTCTTTCGTGCTACCGAAACCCCCAACCGGTGAGGAAAAGTAAGAGAAAAGAGAGAACGGATCCATAACCGGAGAAAGGAGAAGGAACCAATCGTCCCAAACGCCGACCCGAGGGCAAGAAACGTGACCGGACACTTTCCCGAAGATCTCCGGTTAGTTTTATATTTTTTAATAATTTTTCCGAATTTTCCTAGTCGCCCGTTTTAGGTTTCTTGAATTTCTCCCCCGTCCCCGTTACCGTCGTCGTCATCGTAGTTATGTTAGACGAACGGAACGGACAAAGGAGGCGCGCGGTGCCACTAGGGCATCGCGCGGGGTGAAGGGGAGAAACACACGGACGACCGGGCGCCACCGCAAGCGGCGGCGGCGCCGCGCGGGTCACACCCGCGCGGGCGCCGCGCGGACACCGCGCGGCCGCCGCGCGGGCGGCCCCGCGCGGGGTGCCGCGCGGGGTGCCGCGCGGGCGCCGCGCGGGCACCCGCGCGGGGCGCCGCGCGGGCGGCCCCGCGCGGGCGGCCCCGCGCGGGGTGCCGCGCGGGCGGCCCCGCGCGGGGTGCCGCGCGGGGCCCCGCGCGGGCGCCGCGCGGGCGGCCCCGCGCGGGTGCCGCGCGGGCGGCCCCGCGCGGGGTGCCGCGCGGGGTGCCGCGCGGGCACCCGCGCGGGGTGCCGCGCGGGCGGCCCCGCGCGGGGAGCCACGCGGGGTGCCGCCCGGGCACCCGCGCGGGGTGCCGCACGGGCGCCGCGCGGGCGTTCGCGCGGGCGCCGCGCGGACCCGTGTCCGCACGAGCACCGCGCGAACGCCGCGCTGGGTGCTGTGAGGACGCCGTCCGCGGAGCCCCGCCATGCGCGGCTCCGACGGACGGTGACGGCCGTTCAAGGCATGGGTGCCCCGCCGGACAGCGGGACGGTGCCGGACTTTTGTAAATAATAATGTGGGGTATTTTTCTATTGCGATATGTTAGTATATTTTCTGACCTTAGTGTCCGTGCGGACTTTATATAGGTCCGGGTGCGCAGCGGGAGAGTGCAAAGGGCTCGGGTGACCCGTCTTCTCTCCAACCAGGTGGGTAGAGTTGCCATAAGTGCAACAAGTGCAGTAAGTGCATTTATCGCCATTAAAGTATTCTTTAATTTACCTAACAAAGTAGATGGTAAGCTAACCTTTCGATTAAAGATATTTTATCTGACAATTTAAGCGGCTGCGGTCGCGGTGCTCACTACACGCCAATTTTGGCAATCCGGTGACGGATGCTGCACGTACACTGGCGGACCGGGCCACCGCATGGTGTACTTTTCCGGAAAAGTGGTCTTTTTGACCCGTGTGCCTCACAAAGGAGTGGGAGCCGTGAGGACCTCTTCACGGCTGCTATAGGGGCCGCACTAGCCCCGTGAAGTGGTTAAAGCATCAAAAAGGTGTTTGTGCACGAGGGGGGACTTTAGTCACCCCGACAGGTACTCTGGGACTGGTGCCCAGCTTAAAATATGCACAGGGGGTTTAACGAAAGGTTACGGGGTACTCGGTGTATTCGGTTTGTTTTCCCTTCTTGTTACTATTAGACATCTACTTTGTTTGTCACTGACGTTACCCACTCCGTGACAGGTACTGCTATTAGGTGCGTCAGCCGGGGTGACGGTGGGACTGCGTAGTGAGGACCGTAGTCGGACACTTGGTTATCTTGATTCTTTTGACTCCAACTCATTTCCTTATGCATGAATCTTTATTTTGCTTGTGGATGGCTTAGTTGTGAACTTGTATTAGCTCTGTGGATGAGGTGTAGGTTATAGTATGATACTTTTAGTAGTGTTCTTATGTGCGGCATGTTTTCATGATGAGTTAAAGGATTGCGAAAATGTTTTCTCAAAATGAAGTGCCGTGTGGGCACGGGTTTTCAACTCTGGGCTTTATCCTTTCCAAACAGTGATGCCGCTTAATTAACTTGCTATAATTGATGGTGAACGTCTACGGTATGGTTGTTGGTTGGGAATTGATGCATAATATTTGTGATTGAATGACATGTTGTAAATAAGACGCCGTGCATATGCAAAGGAGACTCTGTCCGTGGACAGAGTGAATTTGCGTATGTGGCGGTCTGGCACGCACCGGGGTTGAAGATTATGTTTCCTTATTAAAAAGAAAAAAAAAATAGACACGTTTTTCCGCTTCACATGACTCAAAAACCCCCGGGGGCGTGACAGATTAAATGGTATCAGAGAGATACAACCACAACCATAGTAGACGTGATTTACATCCACAGTGCTAGGTACCACAAGCAAATTGGAAATGAGATAACCAAGGTGTAGGTGTAGTACGAGAGAGTACGGGGAAACGGGAACGTAACATAGGTGAAACCGTGAGACGATGTGCTAGGGATATAGCCATAGGATTGACGTGGTTTCTTTGTTACCAGCACGCAATGGTTCGGACTAGGTCGTTCACCGAAAATGCAGATGCGGACGGAGCGGCCCCAGCCGCCGCAGAAAACCAGACCCTCCGGCGACAACTGCAGGAAATGGCCGGACAGTTAGCAACGCTGACGGAGCACGTGCGTCAGCTGACGCAGCGACAGGCTACCGCAACCACCGAACGTCAACCGACCCCTCCGCCCGAAACCACAGCACCCACTACGGAGCCCCAAGGGGCGGGTGGTACGACGACGGAGCAGCCCCCAGCCCCAAGGGAAGTGCTCACCCCAACGACTTCGGGGCCCGTGTTGGGAGCGGCAGCGGGGGAGGCAGGGACGACCCCTACCCTTGGGGGATCCGCCACCGCAGGAGGAGCCGCGGAGCTGCGAGCGACGCGGGAAAGGATCAGGACAAATCTGACCGCGTTCAAGAAGCATGACCCACCCATCTTCGAGGGAGAAACGACCGACCCGTGGGTCGTCGAGAAGTGGGTGGATACCATGGATAAGCTTTTCGAGGACTTGCTAATAGAGGAACAAGAGCGGGTTCCACTAGCTGTTCACTTTCTGGAGGGGAATGCACGCATCTGGTGGAAGACGGTACGTCCGGATCCGACCACCAACGACCCGTTGCCGACATGGTCGGTCTTTAGGGAAGAACTCTTTGGTGCGTTCTTCTCTGAAAGCGTCAAGCGGCAGCTGGAAGACGATTTGAAGAACATCAGGCAGGGGAACCGCCCAGTCGTGGAGTATCAGAGGGAGTTTGTGAGGTTAGTCAATTGCGTCCCGTTTGCTGTACGGGATGAACCTCACAAGGCCCGTCTCTTTGTGGATGGGCTGCGGAGCGACATCTTCGAGATGGTTCAGGCGGCGGACCTGCGCACGTTCCGTGAGGTGGTGGATAGGGCCACCATCGTGGAGCGGGGATTCGCCATGACCCGAGCTCGACGGGAGGGATCGGAAAACAACCGGGAAAAGAAACGAACGCAGACCTACCCGGGAGGGGGCCCTCCTGGCGGGAGCCGGCCCCCAAAATATCCCAAGACGCAGCAGGGAAACAAGAGCGCGCCGACCGGGAGACCTCGACCAGCAAACAAGCCGTGTATTATTTGTGGAGCGTCGCATCCGGTGACTGAATGCCCTAAGAAGCAAGATCACTGCTACCGTTGCGGTAAACAGGGACACTTCCGATTCAACTGTCCCCTGAACCCTGGGACGGCATCTTCCGCAGCCTCTACTCCAACGGCGCAGACACCGGGACGGGGCAAGGCGCCAACGGGAATGCCCCCGCGACCCTCAGCACCAAGAACAGAAGGAGGATCGCGACCGCAACCCGGAGGGAGACTCTACTCTATGGACCAGCACGGAACGGTACCGCCAGAGGAAGTGGTGGCAGGTATTACTTCCGTCTCTAGTTTTCGAGCTCGAACTCTTTTTGACACTGGGGCGACTCGCTCTTTTATTTCCCGTACCTTTGCGCTAGCCCATCAGTTAGAAGGTAGTCCTCTGGATGTGTTAATGACCGTCCAGACTCCTGGGGGGCCCATTGCGGCAACCGGCCTGGTGACCTCGTGTCCGATACGGTTGGGAAGGTTGTCGTGCCCCTGGGATCTGGTGGTCATACCGTTAAAAGATTACGACGTGGTCTTGGGCATGGACTGGCTTACCGAGTATCAGGCGGTCATCGACTGCGAGAAGCGACAGGTGCAACTGCGGAAGCCGGGATTCCCAGAAAACGTGTACTTGGCGTGCAAGAGCACGTCCTTTCTTGCCGTCATCTCCGCGTCACGAGCTAGGAAGTTGATAGAGGGCGGGTGCGTGGCCTACCTAGCCTCAGTAGATCTAGCCACCCGACCCGTCCCCCCGCATTCGGAAATTCCCGTGGTAGGAGAATTCCCGGATGTCTTTCCGGCGGAGCTTCCCGGAATGCCACCGGAGCGGGAGGTTGACTTCCCAATTGAACTGCTTCCCGGCACCAAGCCCATCACCAAGGCACCGTACAGGATGGCCTTCGCGGAGCTGAAGGAACTCAAGGCGCAGTTGGAGGACCTCCTGGACAAAGGATTCATCAGACCAAGCGCATCACCTTGGGGCGCACCCGTCCTGTTTGTAAGGAAAAAGGACGGGAGTCTCCGGTTGTGTATCGATTACCGAGAGATAAATAAAGTGACGGTCAAGAATAAGTACCCCCTACCAAGGATCGATGACCTCTTCGATCAGTTACGGGGGGCGACGGTGTTCTCAAAGATTGACCTACAGTCGGGCTATCATCAGGTCCGGGTCAAGGGGGAGGACGTTCCCAAAACGGCTTTCCGTACTCGCTATGGCCATTACGAGTTTACGGTAATGCCGTTCGGGCTCACAAATGCCCCGGCAGTGTTCATGGATATGATGAACAGGGTATTCAAACCCTTCTTGGACTTGTTCGTGGTGGTCTTCATCGACGATATCCTCATCTACTCCCGTACAGACGAGGAACATGAAGAACACCTGCGCACAGTCCTCCAGACCCTACGGGAACAGAAACTCTACGCCAAACTCAAAAAGTGTGAGTTTTGGCTCCGAGAGGTCGGGTTCTTGGGGCACGTGATCTCAGCGGCCGGAGTCGCGGTGGATCCAAAGAAGATAGATTCGGTAACGGACTGGCCCCGACCGACCACGGTGACGGAAATTCGAAGCTTCCTAGGATTAGCCGGGTATTACCGGCGCTTCGTGGAGGGCTTCTCCAAGATAGCCACCCCCCTAACCCGTTTAACGAAAAAGGGGGAGAAGTTTGTCTGGACGGACAAGTGTCAAAGAAGCTTCGAGGAGCTTAAGGATAGGTTGACGCGAGCCCCGATTCTCGCCCTGCCAGAGCCTGGGGAGGATTACGAAGTATACTGCGACGCGTCACGGAATGGATTGGGTGGAGTGCTCATGCAACGGGGAAAGGTCATAGCCTATGCGTCAAGGCAGCTCAAGGAGTATGAGCGGAATTACCCCGTGCACGACTTGGAACTCGCAGCGGTGGTGTTTGTGCTCAAGCTTTGGAGGCACTACCTGTACGGGGCACACTGCAATGTGTATTCGGATCATAAGAGCCTCAAGTACCTCTTCACCCAAAGAGAGCTAAATCTGCGACAAAGGCGGTGGCTGGAGCTATTAAAGGATTACGATCTGACGATCCACTATCACCCGGGAAAGGCCAACGTGGTGGCCGATGCCTTGAGCCGCAAAGGACAGGCCGTGGAGGTAGATGTAAGCTCCATCACACGGCAGGACAGCCTGATTGCGGAATTTTCGCGATTAAGACTAGAGGTAGTCCCGGCAGGGACAGTCGCACGACTTTTGACGCTGGTGGTCAGACCTACTCTGCTGGACAGGATTCTCGAAGGCCAATCGACTGACCAACAGCTCCAGCTGGTGCGAAGTAGGATAAACACAGACGAGGAGAGCGACTTTATGGTGAGCTCCGACGGCACGATACGATTTCGGGGGCGAATTTGCGTGCCGGATCTACCGGAGCTCAAGGAGGAGATCCTGCGGGAAGCGCATAATGCCCCATATACAGCGCATCCCGGGGGAACGAAGATGTACAAAGACGTCAAGCAAACCTTCTGGTGGCCGAAAATGAAGGAAGACGTAACGCGATTGGTGGCGCACTGCCTAGTGTGCCAACGGGTGAAGGCCGAACATCAACGGCCGGCAGGAAAGTTGCAACCTTTACCGGTGCCCGAGTGGAAATGGGACATGATTACCATGGATTTTGTAACCGGATTTCCGAGGTCGCCACAGGGACACGATGCGATATGGGTGATCGTGGACCGTTTGACAAAATCGGCCCACTTTTTGCCCATACACACGACATGGACTCGGGAACGACTGGCGCAAACGTACATCGACGAGATAGTGAGGTTGCACGGTGTACCAACATCCATCACGTCGGACAGAGACACACGTTTTGTGTCGAACTTTTGGCGAAGTCTACAACGAGCAATGGGAACCAAGTTACACTTCAGCACAGCCTTTCATCCGCAAACCGATGGACAATCAGAGCGGGTGATACAGATCGTGGAGGACATGCTTCGAGCATGCGTTCTGGACTTGGGCGAAGGGTGGGCACGGTGTTTGCCCCTGGTGGAATTTGCCTACAATAACAGTTACCAGGCCAGCATTCAGATGGCGCCGTACGAGGCACTGTACGGGCGCCGCTGTCGGTCTCCGATATGCTGGGATGACTTAGGCGAGCGAAAGTTCCTGGGCCCAGATTTGGTGGAGGAGACCGAAGCAAAGGTGCGATTAATTAAACAAAGGCTGCTGACCGCCCAAAGCAGACAGAAAAGCTATGCAGATAACAGACGCCGAGACTTAGAATTCATGGTAGGCGAGCACGTGCTGCTCCGGGTCTCACCCTCCAAGGGAAACCGACGTTTCGGCATAAAGGGGAAATTGAGCCCAAGATACGTAGGACCGTTCGAAATCCTAGAGCGCGTGGGACCGGTGGCGTACCGGTTAGCCCTGCCCCCGAACCTCGAACGAGTCCACAACGTGTTCCATGTCTCGATGCTCCGGAAGTACCTCGCTGACCCCTCTCATGCCTTGGATGCCTCCACCATTGAGTTGCGAGAGGACTTGAGCGTCGAGGAGACGCCAGTGCGGATTTTGGCAAGAGAGGACAAGAAGCTGCGCAACCGAACGATCCCCTACGTGAAGATCCAGTGGAGCAACCACGAGGAGCGCGAGGCGACGTGGGAACTGGAGTCGAAAATGAGGGAATGTTTTCCCGAACTGTTTAGTGAGGTTTGAGTTTAAGTTTCGGGACGAAACTTTTTATAAAGTGTGAGTGGTGTAGTGATCCGACCCTTCGGGTATTTTTGAACTCACATGTAATCGCTTAGGCCTTAAGCGAAATAAAATTTATTTAATTTTCTTAAGTCGGCCGGGACTAGGTGTGTGTATTTTTCTGCAATAGAGCGCGAAAAACGATGACCGACGGTGCGATCGGATTCGAAATCCGATATCGGGATCTCCCGGAACGGGATCCTTAGCGTTGCGGTAATTAGTCACGCATCGGGGACCGTGCAAAATATCTTGCACCCGTTAGAGATAAGGTGGGTTATCTCGTAGGGGTAATTAATTAATTAATTAACTAATTATCCGGTGAGGGAAATTTAAATCCTCCTACGTACGAATTAATTTAGGATTTAAATTGTGGGATTTTATCTCGTGCATTAGATAAGAGATAAAATCGGGATATTTAAATCGGGGATTTGTTTCCCACAAGATTATTTAATAAAGGTGATTAAATAATCGGTGACTAAAATTTAAAAAGGGTTGATTTAAATATCCGGTAATTTGAATCCAATTGGGATTTGATTATTTAATAAGGGTGGTTAAATAATCGGGTGGTCAGAATTTAAGGTGATTAAATAACCGGTGGTCAGATTTTAAGATTTAATATCCCGTCAGCCGATATTTATGTGAGAGATAGAAACGGGGAGATTCGGGTTTTCCTACGTACGTAAAATTAAGGAAGTTAAAGATAGGGTTATCGGTAGGGATTAATTAATTAATAAATTAATTAATCGAACCGAAAATATCCGAAGGGATTTTTGGCGTGATTTTGGATAAGTAAATGGGAGAACTATTTATTCTCCTGTTTACCGAGCGCCGAGCGAAACCCTATTCTTATTTTACCGCCTCCTCAAACCCTCCTCTTTCGTGCTACCGAAACCCCCAACCGGTGAGGAAAAGTAAGAGAAAAGAGAGAACGGATCCATAACCGGAGAAAGGAGAAGGAACCAATCGTCCCAAACGCCGACCCGAGGGCAAGAAACGTGACCGGACACTTTCCCGAAGATCTCCGGTTAGTTTTATATTTTTTAATAATTTTTCCGAATTTTCCTAGTCGCCCGTTTTAGGTTTCTTGAATTTCTCCCCCGTCCCCGTTACCGTCGTCGTCATCGTAGTTATGTTAGACGAACGGAACGGACAAAGGAGGCGCGCGGTGCCACTAGGGCATCGCGCGGGGTGAAGGGGAGAAACACACGGACGACCGGGCGCCACCGCAAGCGGCGGCGGCGCCGCGCGGGTCACACCCGGGCGGGCGCCGCGCGGACACCCGCGCGGGCGCCGCGCGGGCGGCCCCGCGCGGGGTGCCGCGCGGGGTGCCGCGCGGGCGCCGCGCGGGCACCCGCGCGGGGCGCCGCGCGGGCGGCCCCGCGCGGGCGGCCCTGCGCGGGCGGCCCCGCGCGGGGTGCCGCGCGGGGTGCCGCGCGGGCACCCGCGCGGGGTGCCGCGCGGGCGGCCCCGCGCGGGGAGCCACGCGGGGTGCCGCCCGGGCACCCGCGCGGGGTGCCGCACGGGCGCCGCGCGGGCGTTCGCGCGGGCGCCGCGCGGACCCGTGTCCGCACGAGCACCGCGCGAACGCCGCGCTGGGTGCTGTGAGGACGCCGTCCGCGGAGCCCCGCCATGCGCGGCTCCGACGGACGGTGACGGCCGTTCAAGGCATGGGTGCCCCGCCGGACAGCGGGACGGTGCCGGACTTTTGTAAATAATAATGTGGGGTATTTTTCTATTGCGATATGTTAGTATATTTTCTGACCTTAGTGTCCGTGCGGACTTTATATAGGTCCGGGTGCGCAGCGGGAGAGTGCAAAGGGCTCGGGTGACCCGTCTTCTCTCCAACCAGGTGGGTAGAGTTGCCATAAGTGCAACAAGTGCAGTAAGTGCATTTATCGCCATTAAAGTATTCTTTAATTTACCTAACAAAGTAGATGGTAAGCTAACCTTTCGATTAAAGATATTTTATCTGACAATTTAAGCGGCTGCGGTCGCGGTGCTCACTACACGCCAATTTTGGCAATCCGGTGACGGATGCTGCACGTACACTGGCGGACCGGGCCACCGCATGGTGTACTTTTCCGGAAAAGTGGTCTTTTTGACCCGTGTGCCTCACAAAGGAGTGGGAGCCGTGAGGACCTCTTCACGGCTGCTATAGGGGCCGCACTAGCCCCGTGAAGTGGTTAAAGCATCAAAAAGGTGTTTGTGCACGAGGGGGGACTTTAGTCACCCCGACAGGTACTCTGGGACTGGTGCCCAGCTTAAAATATGCACAGGGGGTTTAACGAAAGGTTACGGGGTACTCGGTGTATTCGGTTTGTTTTCCCTTCTTGTTACTATTAGACATCTACTTTGTTTGTCACTGACGTTACCCACTCCGTGACAGGTACTGCTATTAGGTGCGTCAGCCGGGGTGACGGTGGGACTGCGTAGTGAGGACCGTAGTCGGACGCTTGGTTATCTTGATTCTTTTGACTCCAACTCATTTCCTTATGCATGAATCTTTATTTTGCTTGTGGATGGCTTAGTTGTGAACTTGTATTAGCTCTGTGGATGAGGTGTAGGTTATAGTATGATACTATTAGTAGTATTCTTATGTGCGGCATGTTTTCATGATGAGTTAAAGGATTGCGAAAATGTTTTCTCAAAATGAAGTGCCGTGTGGGCACGGGTTTTCAACTCTGGGCTTTATCCTTTCCAAACAGTGATGCCGCTTAATTAACTTGCTATAATTGATGGTGAACGTCTACGGTATGGTTGTTGGTTGGGAATTGATGCATAATATTTGTGATTGAATGACATGTTGTAAATAAGACGCCGTGCATATGCAAAGGAGACTCTGTCCGTGGACAGAGTGAATTTGCGTATGTGGCGGTCTGGCACGCACCGGGGTTGAAGATTATGTTTCCTTATTAAAAAGAAAAAAAAAAATAGACACGTTTTTCCGCTTCACATGACTCAAAAACCCCCGGGGGCGTGACATTAGGTAAGTTGTTAAGTTGTTTGGAAATTCCTTAGATTAGGTAAGTTGTTTTGGAAATTCCTAGAATCAAGGAGAGCCTTCTCCATTTAGGTTGGGCCAGTGGCCATATATGCTTGTGATCGCGGGACAATAAAAAAAGGGTAGGAATTATATCCCTAATCTCTCTCTCTCTCTGTTAAGCCTGCGGTTGAGGGGAATAACCTCACCGAAGAAGACGGCCGGCGGCTACGAGCTACGTAGCCGCGGTCCAGCCAGTCGGGGATTCGACGCCCTTGACAGACCAAAACCTCGGCATTTGAAGCACTGGATTTGTTCCTCAGTGTTCTTCTTGTCCTTACACTCTTGCTTTCTTGATTTAAAGCTTGAATTTTTTTTGCCTTTATTGGACTTAACGAAGGATGATGGTTTGCTTGAATTTCCCATTCGAAAGCTTCGGCGAAATTTTCTTGTCAAGAATCAATCTGTTTCTCGAAATCCTCCATTGATAGATTATCGTCAGCGTTTGAGGAGGATGAATCCGCGTCTTCTTCCTTTGTTGATTTCAATGCAAAACCTGAAGACTTAGAAGAAGAGGAAGGCTTTCCAGAAGAATAGTTAGTAGGAAAAGTTATTTCATAAGTTTGAAGTGCACCAACTAATTCTTCTATTTTGATTTCGTCCGGGTGTTTTACTCTTTCAATGGCTGCAACCTTAGGGCGAAATCTTTCAGGAAGAGTTCTCAAAATCTTTCTTACAATTTTAGATTCTGGAATTTTCTCTCCCAAGTTAGCACATGTATTTACGATATCTTGCAATCGTGTATAATAATCTGTGAACGATTCATTTTCTGCTATATGAATTGAATCAAATTTGTTCGTAAGAATTTGCAGTTTTTGAATCTTCACCAAACTTGTACCCTCATGTGTAACTTGTAGAGTATCCTAGATTTCTTTCGCGGTCTCACATGCCCAGACGCGAGAGAACTCAATTTGAGACAAGGCATTAAATAAAGCGTTAATTCCCTTGCCGTTGTAAGAAGAAGTATCAATTTCTTCCTTAGTCCACTTCGACCTAGGTTTGATGGTGACAACATCGATAACAATCTCAGTAGGATTTGACCATCCAAACTCAATTGATTGCCAAACCCGTTCATCGATGGAAATCAAGAACGCTCTCATGCATACTTTCCAGTAGGCATAATTTGTTCCATCGAAGAACGGTGGTCTATTGATGTTTCCATCTTCAACCATTATTTACAATCCTATTCCCGCTCTGATACCACTTGTGTGTTATGTTATTAATGGATCTGAATAGGAAAAAAACCACCTAGAAGGGGGGTGAATAGGTGTAAACAATAAACACACCAAATCGTTGCGTAAAAAAATAACCCAATGCGGAAAATAAATAAAGTACGTTAGATTTTACATGGAAAACTCCATCAGAGGAGTAAAAACCACGGGACCGATAACACGGCGAAATCCACTAAGATTACACACGTACAAGATGATTTACCGTAACCCTACGACTCAACTTTTTCCATACGCTCCAAGTAGATCTTCTCCGCTCGCTCCACAACGCTCCTCCAATCCACGATTTGCGCCCAACGCCGAATCCACGACGTCCAACGTCGAATCCATGACGTCCAACCGAATCCACGGTCTTCACCAATGTAGTACGTATTGATCACACGAACGTACCTCGCTCTGAATCCACGAGAGCGGTAGCACCTTGAATCCACAAGGCCACGTGAATCCACGCGCCGATTTTGGAAAATCTTTGTTTTCTTGGTGATGATCCTCCGAATACTTAGATCATAGATAGACAAGAATTACCATCTAAGTATTCATCAATTTGATTCTACAAGAAATAGCGAGTTTGGAAACCCTAGAATCAAATTGATCAATATAGATGAAGAAACATTAAATTAATCATGTTTTTCTTTCTTCTCTAAATGTGGATTTTTCCTTTGATCCTTTTTTCGGATGCCCTAAAAGATGATATTAGGGTCTATTTATAGATTAGAAACCTTTGGAAAGAGATAAGCATAAAAAATTGACTTAACAAACTTTTTCCCGCACGACGGTCCGGACTGGATTTTAGCTGATCCGGACTGTCGTCTTTTTTCAGAGAATTTCCTGAAAAAACAGTTCGGGGTCCGGACTGGAATTTCCTGATTCGGACTGTTCATGCGATTTCAGCAAACACAAGGTTCGGGGAAGGAGAAAAGGGAGCCTTAGCTTCGTCGGTGGAACTTGAAGAGCGTTATGGCGACATCACAAGAGCGTAGACTACGAGATTTTAGTACCTTACTCTTCGTGGCTCGGTCACTACAGAAGATTGCTTGAATTTCTGATTGAAAGAGATGTGATCCATATTGTGTCCATTTCAGCCGGTGATGAGAAAGCAGTTGTGAAAGAGAAAGGAAAGGCTTATATAGCTAAAAATTTATTTGCTGTATGTAATTTTGACTTAAGTACTCTCCCAATGAAACTCAATCTTCCTATGGTTTGCGAGCCGTTAGGTTGGAGACTCCCTGAGGGTTTAAATGATCCCTATTCTAGCCTTGGAAAAGGGTTGCCTTTAATGTTATCGGATCTGAGAGGTGGTCGGGGTCCGGACTGACTGGGGACTGTTCCGGAATGGAGTTACGCATGAACTCAACTCTGTTCGGGGTCCGGACAGGAATGCCCTGATCCGGATCTTGAACATCCAACTTGTCCAGTTTTTGATTTTTATGCAATAAAGAATATTCCAAGTGTTTCTAAACTACAAGAATGTATTCGGATCACCAAAATTATTTAGTTAAACGTACCTGATCCTTTTGAATTCATTCTTCTTGAGATTGATGTATATGATCCATAATTCTTCATCTTCAATCTTCAAGACTTAGAACACTTCACGAAATACACTAATACAAATTCCTTAACATGCGGTACCGGAGCAGGTTGCGGATTTGCATAATCTGGTACCGGGGCGAGTATCGGATTTTTCCATAATAAATATAGGGTAAAAAGGAATACTGAACAAAAATCTCGGGACTGCTAAGCTCTCTAGCTATGTGGTCGCCTCACGTATCGTCCCGACCGTCACCTCCCGCCGCACCCTGGGTTAGTGAGAAACCAACAAAGGTCTCCCAGTGGATACCGCAAGCCGACGAAGGCAAGCTGTACTCACTGGCAACCGAAAGAAGCAAACAACTACAAGGTATCGCATGGTCAGATATAGTATCAATGAAAGAAAGCATAGTATCAATGAAAGAAAGCATAACAATGAACAGGTAAACGGAATACAGTAGCAAGAGAATATATCAAACAATAATATCAGAATAACTGCTACTGTAAACTAAAAAGATACTAATAACCAGTAACAACCGACGATAAACAAATACAGCAACAATCAAGACTGGAAGAAACTACAACTACCAATCAATGTATAAATATCCGCTACTGTAGAGAATAACAAATATAATAATGCATCAATCCGATGAATAGTCCAAATCACCCAATCATGAGTCATATTGGTCTAAAGACCTCAGGCGAAACCACTACCACTCTCCCTGGCATATAACCCTAGCAGGGTCTGCATCGGGCTCACGGGTCGGAGGTATGACCACCTTTTCGGAAAAGAATACCCTTTTGCAGTGGATCAGACTGCTGGTGTACGTGAAATGCACTCTGAGCTGTGGCGATCAATGCAAAATGCTCAATGACCAACTGTCGGCAAATATCCGAGATAGAATCAACAAGGAATCACTGACCGAATCCAACAAGTCATATCACAAGTCTCAACATGTCACCGACCAATCAAGTCCACTATTCCTGAAGGAATGTCACAGTGTCTCCGACCTATCAGGTCTATATAACTCAAACATCATGCAATAGACACGAGATGTCATAAATCACGAAGTCACCAAATCATGCTATGTCTTAAGATCATGTGCTATAATCATGTCATATGAACTCTAGCAATCACAGAATACCGCTCTACTTCTAGGTCATGATGCAAATAGGAAAGTAGAGCAACCATGAACGAAGTGTGTGGTGCTCAAGTGCTCACATGCAAAGTGTATAATCAATAAAGGAAAGACAGGGGAAGGAATGTCACCGAGCATGCACCACTGAACCAACGTCAAATCGAAGTACCCACCTGAAATCCGATGAAGCACCTAACACCAAAGGTGTTGCAACTAGTCATCTGCACCTACGAAAGGTACTACAAAATCATTAGTCACTTGATACTAAATATCACTCTAAACCACACACTGACTCACACTCCATGAACTATTCGGGCCATCGGTACCTTTTACCAATTCCCGAAACCAGCCTGAGATCCCTGGCAACTCACCGAAACACCACCGAAACCCACATAGTGTCCCGGAGAGTTCCAACACCCCAAATACCACCCGCTGCCCCGAGACACACCGATTTGGGTGTCCGGGCACCAAAACACACAAAAAACGTGAATAGGTGTGGTTAACAAAAACTGAACAATACCGGGTTCCCAAAGATGCCAATTTCGGCTCCATAGCCTACCACAACCTATCCACTGCTTCTGGACACACAAAGAAGTAAGGATAACCAACCAACAAGGCTCAATGACAGACGCAGTGCGTTCAAGTTGATAGAACTGAATTCCGAAACAGAACCGCAATCGGGCGACCGATTTGGCCGATAATCGCACCGGAATCCCAAAATAAGCACCGCGATAGCCCACGGACCTAGGACGACTAGTCCAGGTCAAACATAACTCATTCACGCTTCTCGAGCCAACACTCACGCAACAATTGCACAAAAACCCCAAAACATACACTAAAAAGCAAGATTAATACGTAAAAATACAGTATTTAAGCATCTTACCAAACTTCCCACGCTTTGGAACCCAACTAACACCACAACTCGACAGGTCTCGACGTTTTGAAGGTGATGCTCGTTGTCCGGAGTGCAAACGGGCGCCGGAGAGCGCACCGGGGCAAGCCGAACCTCAAAATCCAATGTTCTCGGGGGCGGAGCAGTCAAACATGCAAACCGATGTGAAACCGATGTCGGCGAAAGTGAGCACGGCGATCTACACACCCTCAGGAACACCGTGCTCCGTCGCGGCGACGTCATCGGCGATCGGGGTGGCGGGAACGAGAAGCGCGGTTGCTAGCTACGTGCGGGTTGGGTAGCGCGCAGCAACGCAGGAGCGACGTGTCGATGCGGCTGCAGCAGCGCACTCGAGCGGCGCGTGGTCGCGGCGTGCGGCGGGGCGGCGCGCAGGTTGCAGCAGCGCGCTCGAGCGGCGATCTGGCTAGAGCAATGCGCTAGCTGCAGCAGCGCACAGGCTGGGCGCGTGGCCGAGCAGGGCGCGTGGCCGAGCAGGGCGCGCGGGCAGCGCGCAGGGCGTGCGGGCAGGCAGGGCGTGCGGGTGCGCGGGCGCAGGCGAAGACAGCATGCACGGGCGCAAGCGCAAGGCTCATGGGCAGCGCGCAGGGCGTGCGACACAGCGAGGTGCGGGCGCAGGCGAGGGCAGCATGCGTGGGCGCAAGCGCAAGGCGCACGAGAAGAGCGCTAGGCGTGCGGGCGCTAGGGCTCGGCGGCACGGCCCAGTAGGAAGCTGGGTGCGCGCGGGCTAGGGCAGCAGGCGCGACACAGGGGCACAGGGTGGCGGCGGCACCCCCCATGCGCGCGCTCGCCCGTGTGTCTGCTGCAGGAAGAGGGCGCCCTGATCCGAGGTAGGAGCCTGGATGCCTGCCTCCACGGCTCCAGCGACGGTGGCGACAACCTCTAGAGCGTACGGACGAGGAAGAGGATGGGAGGTTTGTTTAAGGGAAAAAGATTAGGAAAAGAAAATAGGATTTCTTTTTGGGTAAAATCTCTAATCCTCTTTTAAAAAATCTTTTGTGAAAGTTACCCCTACGTCCCTAAGCGCCCCCTTATCCTCATCCAAATTTCAAAATTTGAAATTTCGAACTCCCTTAACCTCCGAAAACGTGCCAAAAGCCGAACGCCTCAAGAGGACTGATTTCACAAATCTCGATGCATAAAATGTCGTAACTATCCTGAATTTATCGAAATCCGCACTTTCGGTCTGATAATCTCGCAAAACGTGTAGATTCGGGAGATCCGGGTGTCGAATTTGAATTCGATCGCACCACCGCGTTCAGTTCGACAACGCCGTCAAAGTGACGATCTTTTTTTTCGAAGATCTCACCAGATTCAAAAGTTTGTTATTTTTCAAAGAAAAACCTGATTCTCGCAATTTTTTCGTCGAACTCCGTTTTTCACACTTTTCGGTGCAACCAGCACAGCGAATTCAAAAACGGACTTGGCCACTCCCTCCAGCGCTGATTCACTAATAAACCAGTGAAGAAAATTTCGAGAATTTAATCCTCAAAGTGCTGAAATTAATACCCTCTTTAGATTCCCGGGATTAATTCCGGACTTTAATTAAATTTTGAAATCCAAAATTTACGGTTTCCTACATCAGCTTTGGAGCCCATGGAGAATGAAGGGGAAGCAGAGGAGGAGATGAAGGGGCGATTGCATTCTCGGCTTCGGAGCCCGTGGAGAAGGAAGGGGAAATGGAGGAGAAAAGGAGGGGACGGGTCCGTTTCTATGGTTCAAATTAGGATTTTGAGGGTTTGCATTAATTAAAATTCCAACGAAAGGGAAAGTAAAGGGCCACATAGAAAAAAATTAATGCATGCAATTTTAAAAGTGGGACACACTTCTCTAAAATAAGGCATGTATGCCATCGTAAGAAAGAAAAAAATCAAAAAATAAAAATAAAAAAATTCCAAAAATATAAGATTGCGCCTCGTCAGCTATTGTATAGGGGATTGATATATAGTTAATAGATATTTTCCATCTATATAGTGCTCGCAATGAAAATTCGGCAGAAAATGTCCTACTGTCAATATATGTCATAGGAAGAATGAATTTCATATCAAATGGATCGTTTTTTTTTCTATATGGTCATTCGCACTTATTCAAACCTAAGGATATCATTTTGTGCTTCTAAAAGTGATTTGACTATTAATAAAATCCTAAAAATATATAAACGAAGCGGGTAGCATGCTACCTTTCTCTCAAAAAAAAAAAAAAAAAAAAAAAAATCCTAAAAATATAATGGCTTGGATTAGATCGCCTTAATAAATGAAGTTATCCTGAAAATAATGCTTTCCTCATGTATGTAGATAGTAACGATGCAAGTTAGTGTGTCTATTAGTCCAATTGAATTAGATGTTCTTCGTCTTTTTCATGTGGGAAGGTTTGAATGCCAATTATTAAATACTTTGTCAATGATTTTCTCGTTAAGTTGGCATCTTCTGTCTTGCAGCTAGAATTTGTCTCTCAGAGGTAGTTATAATTGTTTACATACATATGAAGTTAGTAAGAGAATCAGGCTGATGTTGTTGCTGTCTCAAAATGTGATAATTATTCTGTGTGTGGACATTTGAGTATTATTTTTTCTTAACATTCCAAAAACTCTCTTACCATGTTTGGTACCTAGGGAACTCTAGAGTTCACTTGAACCTTCGCATCATCGCTTCATACAGCATCATGTCAATCATTTAACAATTTCGACTTATTCAAAGAAGAACTATTTTCACAGTAATTATTCATTATATAGTAAACTTTGTATATTCTTGACTAGCAGAACTTCTTGAAAGTAATATTTGGACTTTCGGTGACTAGTTTACTATTGTTATCTAGGGAAGTTCAGATTTGTCCATATTAACAGAAACCGGAGCCATGCAAGCTGAGAGGTGCCATAATGCATTGATCAATCTGAACTTTGACATCTGCTTCTCTAGTCCTATCTCAAGAGCAAAGGTTTGATCTATAAGCCTCAATTTTGAACCTGAGAATCTTTCATTGTTTTCTTGTCCATCCTTCGGAAGAAATTGTTTTGCAATTCCATCATTCTCAACCATAGGTTTTTAATACAGTCTACTGCTGAACTTATATGGCGTGGACGCGAGCAACCGCTGATTTTTCTTGATTCATTGAAAGAGGCACACCTATTTTTTCTCGAAGGCATGACAAATGGTATGGATGCTAAATTATCTATTTAAACATATGCCCCTGCAAAATCTGAAAATTCATATATGCCCTTCAAAACCTTTTTCTACATACGCACTCTTGTTATTACTGATCTCGTCTCTAAGGCCTCTCTAATTCAAGACCAACTTCCTCACTCTTGTTATTACTGAACTTTTGTCTCTAAGGCCTAATTCAAGACCAACTTCCTCATATGAATTCAATGACTTCCCTCAAGGATCAAATGGCAACTAAGAGGGAGGGTGAATTAGTAGAAAAATAAAAACTCAAGTAAATTTAATTTAAGATAAGAATTGCACAACCAAATAAAAGAAAGAAAAAAAAGAAAAAAAGAAGCAAACTCAAATGACACAGATGATTTATCCTGGTTTGGCATTTTCGTCTACTACAGTTTGGTCCTTCTTGTCCTCGAGGCACTGCTTTAATCACTATTACTTGGCCTTTTAAACAGGGCAAGACCAAAGCCGCTTACAATCACACTTTACAAGATTTCTATTACAATCTCTCAATAAACCTCATAATTATAAAATAACAATTCACACTTAGAGAATTTTTCTCGATATCAAGTTGTGTCTCAAACAACAACCAAACCCTCTTTAAATACACTAACCATCACTTCAAAAATGGAATATAAGCATGATTAAAGGATAATTGATATTAATTTGAATTTCAATCATATTTACAAATGTATTTGAATTAATTCCAAAATTATTTTGAATACATACTACATTTGCAAAGCACATTTGAAATGTTACTAAATTTGAAGAGATCATTTGAAATTATACCACAAATGTAAAACCATTTTAAATTCATACCACATTTGTAAAGTACATTTCAATTTTCAAATTTACTAAATTTGAAGAGCTTATTTGAAATTATACCACAAATGTAAAACCATTTTGAATTCATACCACATTTGTAAAAAGTTATTTATATCATATTTCAAACTTTTTGAAATCATGCCACAATAAAATCACTTTTGAATTTATACCATATATCAAACTTCTTTCATATCATATTAAAAATAATAGCTAATTTTACATTAAGCTCAAATCAAACCCGTGTGATGGATTGGTCAACATGATTCGGTAGACCGGCTCAAAACCGATAAAATTGCAAAGGAGTCCTCCATAGTATTGTTGTGACACTTGTATCCAATTTGGTACAATTTGATCTTGTCTAGGGCCATTTTGACAATTGGATTGATGATTTACCTTTGATTAATTTCGGTTTGGCTTGAGTCATTTCAAATCCAATTAAAACCTGAAAATACTAAATGAAAACATAAATCTAAAATTTATTTGTTATCATCAAAATTATTATTGGATAAAATCCAACATTCCCAACTTGAGGGTATTTTTGCGGGAATTTGCACTAGGTATATATGTCAATTGATGATTTTGCAGGAATATCTATCTATCATATGTAACCATGTTTGGTACTTGGAGCCAGCGGATGCTAAGAAGAAATACCCAGAATTGTATACCAAATGGAGAGAGGATCCTGCTAATTTTCATGTCGAAGGTATTTATCCCATACGAAGGTTATGGGGAACTGCAAGAGAAGCTTGGAAAGAAATTTTGTTCTCACCAGTATGTACTTGTGACTCTTCCAAATTCATTCTGAAGAAAGAATACTAATAACCTCTAGAACTTATTATTTTTTCTTTATTTTCTTTTTTTAAAAATCAGGGAGAAAATTTTTTGGTAGTTACTCATAAGTCCATTTTGCGAGCCCTCATCTGTACAGCTCTCGGACTAGGTCCAGAGAGGTATGTTTAACTTCTTGTAATCTCCAATATGTGCGATTTATTGTTCTCTAACACTAGAGCCTTAAAGGCTTCAAATATTCTGCAAATCTAAATAGGCCAGTCCTTGAAACTTCTCCATACTAAATTTTGGTCTCTGATAATAGAAAATATCAAGAGGTTTTTGTGAAATATTTGTTGTCTTGAAGGGCATAAATTTTTTATTAGTAAATATTGAAACTTTTGTTACGTTGTAGGTTTCGATCCATCGATGTGAATAATGGCGGCATATCTACTTTTACTTTCAGCAAACAAGGAGAAGCTATGTTTCAATCCTTGAATATGACAGCCCATATGTCTAGCAATCATGTGTATCAATTCTAGAGTGATTTTGTATATTTGAAGTTTCTTTTTCTATCAAGTTATACTTTGTATGCAGAAATTTTATCGAGGTAAATATCATAACACTGTACAAGAATAAGGTTGCAGTTTCTCTAGTGAACTCAGTCATCACAATCTACAAAATTTTCACTCTACGAAGAAATATCCCAGTGAATAATCCATCATGTGAATTTTTGACATGAGAAAATTGTTCAGCTATGGCCCTGTTTTGATATCAGAATAAGATATCCCTGTGTTGCATTTGAGAACAAAACATATTGAATTAAGATATTATTATCTAGGGGAACTAGTTGAATCAAACACTATGCAAATTTTCTATGTTTCAACTGGTGATCAACTAGCCGATATTCTAACAAAATCTTTTGATCAAAAATATTTTATTCTTTGAAATAACTGATTTTTTAACCATTGCTTAGGTTAGGTTTTGTTTTGTGTTTTTGTTCTTTTTGTTTGTATATATGCAGTCTAGAACATTAACGGAGCATTAGCTATATTGACTTTAATTGCATCCTTTCATATTTTGAGAAGTTTATTATGATTTGGATATCATCATAACTCATTTGATGCAATAATCATTTATATCAATTATTTCATCTTTATTTGATCAAAGTTATTACCTCCCTCAATGATCTCCTGGTACAGTTTTTATCTTATTTGATGATTGAAATAAGTATGAACACGAGATCAATTTTTGGTTGAATACTTAATATCTTACATAATTAATAGCCAATTGAGGGGGAGTAATTTTTAGTTTTTCATGCTCATAAGATGTGGAAAGAGTTACATCCATTAGTGGAGTGTGAAAACTATCACCACATGGAGGAAAGAGCTACCATCTCGGTCGTCCGAGTAGTGTGTGCAGCTACCACATATTTTTGAAAAGTATGGTGTTAATGATTATTTTTAAACAATGCTAAATGAAATATTTGATTCATTCAATAATCCATGGTTGGTATAAGGTGGAATTTTTTTAAAGATACTTAAAGAGCCACTCCCTAAAACTTGTTGACTAAATAAAATTATCTAATTTATTAGAAATTTCAAACATATATTGATCTTGGTATTTTATTTTTTTTACTCAATTGATGATCTGTTAAATTCATTACTCATCAGATCGTGATTGATGTTTTGAACTTGCTCAACTTTAGATATTTTAATTTTTATAAATTTTTTGTTTCATAATTTGGAATATTTTGATAGATTTTTCATTATCTTTTTCTTTTTATATGAAACGATATTTTTTGTATAAAGTTGATATGCAAGAATGCTTACATACTTTTTCTGAATTTTTTGAAATTTTTCAAATTTTTTCCGGAGAAAAAGTTGCAGGCAGTCTGGACTGAGGTCAGTCAGTCCGGATCCCTAACGATGGGATTATGTGAGTGAAGCTGATCCGGACTGACTTCCCGAGTCGATCTGGACCGCGCACTAGGGCTTTTATTGAAACGAAAGATTTTTGATTTTTTTTTTCATCCTAGCTTTTGATTCTAGCATTCACTCTTTCTCTCTCTAGAACACAAGAGATATTGGATCATTTTCAAACTCGATTTTGCATCATCTAAGTAAGTTTTTAGATCTTAATTTCGGTTTCTTCACAGTTTTTGCTTTCTTCAAAACGAGATGAAATTTATGACTAGAACTCAATTTTTGGTATTTTTCTCTGAAATTTCTTGCATGATTTGAACTTTGAATGCCTAGAAAACCTGTTTATGATAATTCTTTACATTCTAAACGGATTTTTGGGCTTCAATTTTTAAAATTTCGGATTTAGGGCATATTTTAATAATTTTTGAAAATCATGGAATTGATCTATTTTTAAAATTTCTTTTGCAAATATTTTTTGATTCCTAATTTCTACATGACATAAGAATTGTTTGGGTATAATTTTTCAAATTTTTAGAATTAAACATATTTTTCGTGTGTTGTAGAGTTCTTGCTCACATGAGGGATTTTCGACAATTTCTTCAAGATGGTTTTTGGGTGGTTCGTTGTTTTTATCACTGCTCTTGTAAGCACAATGGTCACGAACAAGTTGAAACGAGCAAGGAAGGATCAAGATGAAGCTGATTTTGTTCCCCTGGATGAATCGGAGACAGAATCCGAAGAATGGGAGCAAATAACTGAAACAGCGGCAAAGGGTTCTTCTGCTTCAAAGGGCAAAGCCCCAGCTTCAGCGAAAGCTAAAACACCTCCTACTGCAGTCGAGAAAGGGAAAGTCCCTATGGAGTTTGTTTCAACGAAAAGGAAAAGTGTTGCATGTAAGAAAACAAGAGGTAGAGGGACTAGAATCGAGGAACCACTTTCAAGTGCGCCACCGCCACCTGTTGAGGATTTTGTTCACATCAACATGGCAAGGATGAAGGATTTTGAGAATAAAGAGTGCATAGGAGAACGTCATGTGAATGTTGAGGCTCTCAGAGACCGCTTTGCAGCTTTTGGAGTTTTGTTCGATCGAGCCGGTTTTTCACAAATCTGCAATTTTCCAGAGACCACTGGATATTGTTTACATCTTATCAGAACTTTTTACACATGTGCTCATCAGCTTCAAGAACAAGAAAGCGGACCAATGGAGTTTCACACAGTGGTCCGAAACACAAAGCTCAAGATAACGCCTCAGTTGATTGGAAAGGTGTTAGGTATGACTGCTCAACTCGATGGGACCCATTACATGAAGGGTCAGATCATGACGTCGATTGTGTAGAGGACTGTGGTGGATGGCATATGCATGCCGGACACACGCTTGGCAAGAAATTCGGTATTTTCTAAAGAACTCATGAATACCCATTTCTTAATTTCATTGTTTGTGACAATATAATGCCGAACATGTAAACGAAGGTCTTGCGGTGGGACAAAATGTTATTTCTTTATCTACTAGGACATCCTACCGCTGCTCAGGGTTTGAACATAAATATTCAATACCTCATCTGGTCGAGGATGGCTCGGTATGTGGAGCACCCACATCCAACAGAGCGACTTCCATTCCCAATGATTATCATGCAGATTTTAAAGAAATTTGACGTGGACATTCGCTCGTCAACATACATGCACAGTTTGGGAACAATCAATGACTCTATAATTGTGAAGTCTCTTCCTCGCCAACCAGATGAGACCCCGACTCCACCAAGAGGCAAGCAACCTTCGACCTCCTCTCGACCAGCACCAGCACCAGCAACAACAGCAGCAACTTCAACACCAACACCAACACCAACAGCATCACCAGCAGAGGCAACAGCAGCAGCACCAGCAGTGCCAGGAATTTTTGAGACTTTAGAGGATGACGCCTCTGTTACTTCAATCTATAGAGAGCAACAACGACTCTCATCTGAACAGGAAAGGATTGCTTGTGAACAGGAGTGTATATCACTAGATCTTCAGAGGTTCTCAAACGACCAACATGATCTGAAGAGAAAATACTTAATGCTTACCAAGCTAGTAAAGAAAATTTTTGACAAGCTTGGTTGTTACACTTCTGACAACGACGACGACGCGACTGGATCTGAGTAAATTTTTTTTTGGGAACAGTTTTTTTTACTTGCATGCATGGGATTTTTATTTTTCTTTGCACCATATTGCATTTGCAGTTAGGTATCTCTTCCCCATATTATCTTTTTGGCATTTTTGTTAACAAAAAGGGGTAGATGATCATGAGAACTTGCTCTCATTCTGATTACTTCCTCTCATTCTGATTACTTGTTCTGAAACTCTAACTCACTAATTATTTGGGCATGTAAATAAGTTAACTACTAACATGACAAGTAACTGAGAACTGGAACAAATAGGTAAGTTTGGCACTTGGACTTATGACAATCTAAACTTGTTGAATATTTTGAATATTTTGATATGAGAATGTGAATGCTTATTTGTGTGCATATTAAGACAAATGTAAACTCTCTGGTTGTTTATTGATTTAAATTCTTGAGGTACTAATTAATTTTATTTCTGTCAAAAATTATTTCTTTTGTAGAGAGTATAAGATTTGAAAACTCCTAGTAGTCTAAGTTTAGAGTTTGTATAAGGAGTTTACTCTTGTATTTACATTTATTTGGATCGTTCATGCGTATTTTTGTTGTATGATGATAGCAACAAAAATCGTTTTTCTTAAGTTTTTTTTTTTGTGGATTATACGTTTTGTTCAGGTATGTTCAACTAAATATTTTTGATAATTTGAATATATTCTTATAGTTTAGAAACACTTGAAATAATTTTCATGGCATAAAAATAAAAAACTGAACAATTTTAGTGTTCTGGATTTGGATTCGGATCAGGCAGATCCAGTCCGGACCCCGAACATGGTTTGATTCATGCGCAATTTCAGTCCAGATCAAACCCCATCCACTCCGAACTCCGAACCATATTTCTGAGAATTTTTTTAGCTGTGACGATAGTTCGGATCAGACTCATTCAAGTCCGGACCGCTGTGTAGAAAAAATTCTATTAAGTCAGTTTTTGATTCTTATATCTTTCCAAAAAATTTCTAGCCTATAAATAGACCTTAAGATCATCTTTTAGGGGAATAAAAAAATAAATCGAAGATAATCCACATATAGAAAAGAAAGGAAAACACGTTTTATTTTATGTTTCATTTTCTATATTGATTAATTTGATTCTAAGATTTCTCAAACTCTTTATTTTTTGTAGAATCAAATTGATGAATACTTAGACGGTGTTTTCTTGTCAATCTATGATTATCTAAATATTCAATTCCATCACCACCAATAAACAAACAACGATTTTTGAAAAAAATATCGGCGCGTGGATTCGCGCGGCCTTGTGATTCAAGGTGCTATCGACTTCGTGGATTCGGAGTTAGGCGCGTTCATGTGATCGACTCGTGCTATATTGGTGAAGACCGTGGATTTGGTTGGACGTTGTGGATTCGACCGTGGATTTTTTATTTTTCGCATTGGATTATTTTTACGCAAAAATTTCTGAGTTTTATTGTTTACAACTATTCACTCCCCTCTAGATGGTCTTTTTCCTCTTTAGATTCTTGGATCTCATAACCCACATAATAGGCGTTTTCTTGCCACGGACCACCTGGTCAAGTAACATGGAAATTCGGGCCACCACACCGATCGACAATCGGCATTTTTAGCCCCAACAACTTTTTTGGCACACCCGGTAGGACCCTCATGTAACTTTTACCTCTTCCTACCGTGAATATGTTAGAGACTTTTGCTAAGGAATTTGTGTTGGCGTATTTCGTGAAAGTGGCTAAGTCTTGAAGATTGAAGATGAAGGAGTTTGAATCATATACCTCAATCTCAAGAAAGAAGAATTCAAAAGGATCAGGTACGTTTAACTAAATAAATTTGGTGATCCGAATACTTCTTATAGTGTAGAAACACTTGGATAAATTTTTAATTGCATAAAAATCAAAAACTGGACATGTTATATGTTCAGGATCCGGATCAGGGTACTACAGTCCGGACCCCGAACATAGGGTAGTTCATGCACAAATCCAGTCCGGAACACATCTGTTCAGTCCGGACCCCGAACGTGGATTTTGCAGAAACTGCATGAACAGTCCGGATCGTGGTTCTTCAGTCCGGACCCCAAACGTGGTTCTTCTGGAAAATTTCTGTTTAACGACGACAGGATCACATTATTCCAGTCCGGACCGTCGACCTGAAAACTTCCAGATAAGGTTAGTTTTTGATTCTTATTCTCTTCCAATGGTTTCTAACCTATAAATAAACCCTATGATTCATTTTTTAGGGTAATCCGAAAAAGAGAAAAATCCACATATAGAGAAGAAAGGAAATAACTAGATATAATTCTATGTTTCTTCATCTATATTAATTAATTTGATTCTAGGATTTCAAACTCAGATTTTGAGTAGAATCAAATTAATGAATACTTAGATGGTATTTCCGTTCTATCTTTAATCTAAGTATTCGGCGGATCATCACCACCCCAAAACAACGATTTTCCCCAAAATCGGCGCGTGGACTCGCGTGGCCTTGTGGATTCAAGGTGCTACCGCTCTCGTGGATTCAGAGCGAGGTACGTTCGTGGATTCGAGACGTACTACTGGGTGAAGGTTGTGGATTCGGTCAGACGTCGTGGATTCGACGTTGGACGTCGTGGATTCGGCGTTGGACGCAAATCGAGGATTCGAGGAGCGTTGCGGAGCGAGCGGAGAAGATCTACTAGGAGCGTATGGAAAAAGGTTGAGTCGTCTGTGAGTACGTTATATCACCTTGTACGTGTTATAATTCTAGTGGATTTCACCGTGTTATCGGTCCCGTGGTTTTTTACTCCTGGTTTTGGAGTTTTTCCACGTAAAATCTCTGCGTGTTATTTATTTTTCCGCATTGGGTTTTATTACGCAAAGATTTTTGAGTGTTTACTGTTTACACCTATTCACCCCCCTCTAGGTATTTTTTCCCCTATTTAGATCCATATTAGACATAACCCAACAAGTGGTATCAGAGCGGGAATAGGGTTGTAAACAATGGTTGAAGGTGGAAACATCAACAGACCCCCATTCTTCGATGGAACAAATTATGCCTACTGGAAAGTACGGATGAAAGCATTTTTAATTTCCATCGACGAACGGGTGTGGCAATCAATCGAGTTAGGATGGTCAAATCCAACTGAAATTATTGCTGATGTTCGCACCATCAAACCTAGGTCGAAATGGACCAAGGAAGAAATTGACGCATCTTCTTACAATGGCAAAGGAATTAACGCCTTATTTAATGCTTTGTCGCAAACTGAATTCTCTCGCGTCTCGGCATATGAGACTGCGAAAGAAATCTGGGATGTTCTACAAGTTACACATGAGGGAACAAACCTTGTGAAGATTCAAAAGCTACAAGTGCTTACGAGCAAATTTGACTCTATTTTTATGGCAGAAAATGAATCGTTCACAGATTATTATACACGATTGCAAGACATCGTGAATACATATGCTAACTTGGGAGAGAAAATTCCAGAATCTAAAGTTGTAAGAAAGATTTTAAGGACTCTTCCTGAAAGATTTCGTTCCAAGATTACGGCCATTGAAACAGTTAAACACCCGGACGAAATTCGTGTAGAAGAATTAATTGGTGCACTTCAAACTTATGAAATGACATTTCCTACTAACTATTCTTCTGGAAAAGCATCCTCTTCTAAGTCTTCAGGTTTTGCATTGAAATCAACGAAAAAAGAAGACGCGGATTCATCCTCCTCAGACGATGACAAGAACCTATCTATGGAGGATTTCGAGAAGCAACTTGCTCTTTTGACAAGAAAATTTCGCTGAAACTTTCGAAGGGGTAATTCAAGTAAAACCTCATCCTTCGTAAAGTCGAAGAAAGGCAAAGGTTCTTCAAGATTTAAGTCAAGAAAGCAAGAGAGTTCTTCGAAAGACAAAAAGAACTCGGAGGGACAAGTTGTAATATCACAGATTTTTGGTAACGTTTTACCCTCCTGCTAATAAAGGTTAAGTTAAGGGGAAAGTAAAATAACGCGTTTACTTAAGTTGATAATCGTGAGGTGCTGGTATTTTTCTGCGATAGAGCTCGAAAAATGGAGAACGGCGGTGCGATCGGATCCGGATTTCGACTTACGGAACCCCCAGAAAGAGGGTGTAAGGATCGCGGTAACCGGGAGGTGCATCGAAATCCGTGCAGGTGATTTTGCACGCTTTCCGAGGAAATAAGGGATTATCTTTAAAGAATTATCCCGAAGGATTATCTCTGAGGAATTAATGAATTGAGGAATTAATTAATTGGGGAATTAATTAATTAGAATTCTAATATATCCGGCGTGGTTCGTATCGTACAATAAAAAGATTTAAATTTTGACTTCTCCCGAAAGAAAAAGAAGAAACCCTAGCCAGAAGAAACGAGAGAAAAGAACGAGCGAAAAGAAAAAGGCGGAACCTTAATCGGAAGGAAACGGGAGGAAAGAAGGTGTAGACGGAATGACCCAACCCTCCCGACGAACGTGCCGAAGCCGGAAGCGTAAACGATCTCTGTCTCCGACGATTAAAGGTAAGCAAGTTTTATGTTCGTGTCGTTTCGCTCGGTTTTCGTTCCGGTCTTTTGTGTAGTTTAGGAGTAGTCGGTTCTACCCTATGCGTTGTCGCCGCGAAGCCCTAGGGCATCGCCGCCGCGGCCGCGATACGCGCCGCGCGGGGACGGTGCCGCGCGGCTGCGGCTAGCGCCGCGCGGGACAAAAGTCCCCGTGCGGCCGCGGCTAGGGCGAGCGCCGCGCGGGCGGGTGCCTGCACGGCTGCGGCGCGTGCCGCGCGGGGCCCATGCCCGCCCGGCTGCGGCCGGTGCCGCGCGGGCGTGCGCCCGCGCGGCTAGGGGCGCGCGCCGCGCGGGGCCATGCCCGCGCGGGCGCAGTCGGTGCCGCGCGGGCAGGCACCTGCGCGGTGGTGGCGCGCGCCGCGCGGGGCCATGCCTGCGCGGCCGAGGATGGTGCCGCACGGGCAGGCGCCCGCGCGGCTGCGGCGCGCGCGAGCCACAGCTGATGCCGCGCGGGCAGGCGCCCGCGCGGCTCCTGCGCGGGCCGCGAGGGGCCCATGCCCGCGCGGCCGCGGCTGGTGCCGCGCGGGCAGGCTGCCGCGCGGGCAGGCGCCCGCGCGGCTATGGTGTGCGCCGCGCGGGGCCGGTGCCCGCGCGGCCACGGCAAGCGCTGCGCGGGGCCGGTGGCTGCGCGGCCGCGGCTCGCACCGTGCGGGGCTAAGACCCGCACGGTCGCGGTGGGTGCAGCGCGGGGCTGGTGCCCGCGCGGCCGCGTCTTGCACCGCGCGGGGCTAGGGCCCGCGCGGTCACGGTAAGTGCCGCGCGGGGCGGGTGCCCGCGCGGCCGTATGACCTGCAACGCCGCAAGGGTGGCCGTGTCGCCCGTTCGCGCACGGGTGCCACCGCCGTGTCAAGTTGTCATTAGTGTTGTTGAGTGTTTGGGTCCAGTTTATTTGCTATTATATTTCTGATCTGACCGCGGCTCTTTTGGGGACTACTTTTAGTTCCGGGTGTCGACAGAGAGCAGGGTTCGGTCTCCGGAGTCCAGAATTCGCATAATCGAGGTGGGTACTTTTGATTAATTTCGGTGCAGGGTCGTTCCCGAGTATTTCGTTTAATAAGGTAGATAGTTTTGGTAAAAGTGACTAACCCCATTGCATGTAAATCCCATATTCTATTCTCATTGAGGCGGCTGCGGTCGCATGATTGTTTTACTAATCTGACTAACGCGGCTGAGGTCGCAATATTATTTTATACTCATATTGCTTACACACACACCGGTGGTTTGGCCACCGCACAGGGTGTATTTTTTCGAAAAGATGGTAAGTTGTTTTACCCGTGTACCCCACAAGGAGAGGTTAGTGGGGACCCCTCAAGGAGAGGCGACTGCTACTTGGGCAGTGGAGGGGTCGGAGGGACCAAGAAAATGAGTACGGTATTCTGGGGTTGGTGCCCAGCTTGTTTCGGTATTCTGGAGTTGGTGCCCAGCTTGTTTTGTGGCAGGGATTTAGCGATACATGAGGGGGAAGTAAATGCTCCGGTGAATCGGTTTGTCTTTTCAGTTATTGCATTTACTGTTTATATCTACTTTATCAGTCACTGACTACCCACACTGTGACAGGTCCGAGCAGTGGTGGGAACCGGGACGACGGTGAGGCAACGGTTAGAGGACCCTAGCCCTCGAGGCTATTAAACTCTATAGTTATGGTTATCTTTTATTGTGTATTGGTTAGTCTAGCTGTGATTACTTGTGCATGGTTTCTTGTGGATGTTGAAATGAGGATTCCGTGTAGAATTATATTCTCTTATCTGCGAATGTAAGATGTGTAATTGCGGCTCGTTTTAAAGTACAAACATGGTTTCAAAAGCATTTTCAAACCAAGTGTCGTGTAGGCACCGATTTCAAAACCCGTGGATTTATCCTTTCAAGCAAGATGGCCGCTTAAAAGAGTTTGTGAAAATATTTTGTAAAATCGGGTGTCGAGTGGACGCCGACTTTCAAACCTATGGGTTTATGGTGTAGTTTCAATATGATAAATGTGACTATATGGTTAAGTATAGTCTCTCCACATTGTCGTTCATTGGTTGCGTGGTTAAAGTATTTGTCGTGCTTGGAACGCTGTGCATATACAAAGGAGGCTCCGCCTGTTCGGGGAGCGAATTTGTATGTGTGGCGGGTCTGGTGCGCGCCGGAGGCGAGATTGATTTAAGAAAAAAAAAAAAAAGGATACGTTTTTCCGCTCTTTTAGAACCTCCGGGGCGTGACACAAGTCCAATGCTTCAAGTGCCGAGGCTACGGCCACATCTCAACGGAGTGTCCCAATAAGAATCCGGCAAAGAAGAAGGCGATGCAAGCCGTCACTTGGGATGACACCTCAACATCCAATGAGTCATCTTCCAGTAATGAAGAAAATAACGCAACGACATTCCACGCGTCCACAACTTCACCTTTCGTATGCTTTATGGCGAGTACATCCGATTCATTGTCCAACTCCTCCCAAGTTGAAAAGAATGCAACGGACGACGAATCGAGTAATTCCGAAGGTGAAGATTTTGCTCTTGACTACCATAAACTCTTAAGGGATTCAAAGAAATTGGCAAAGCAAAACAAGAGTTTGAGAGGGAGATTGCAGGATCTCGAAGAAGAAGTAAAAAGAGCAACTTCTCTCTCAAACGCTCTTGAAGTGGAAAGGGATAACCTGATCAAAACAAATGTTTCCCTTCAAGAGAAAAATGAGCATTTCGAGAAGGAACATGTAAAACTAATGGATAAAGCAAATTACTTCTTGAAGCTCTACTCCGAGGCTCGTCAAGAAAAAATGGAAATGACAAAGACCATTTTCCAACTCAAGGATGATTTAAAGCGATTTTCTTCTGGAAGGAGTAAGTTGGATAAGATGCTTGGTCTTGGTCAAACAAATCGTTTGGGCCTTAGATACAATCGAACTGGAGACAGTCCTAGTTCGAGTGGAACAGTTTTTGTGCCCCAGTCGGTATCTCCTCCTCCGACAACGGAATTCACTGCATACAACGACAACAAGCCTACCTCACCCACTTCGGGATCGTCAAGTACAAAGGTATGTTTTCGTTGTGTTTTTGCAGGGCACATACGAAGAAATTGCAAGATTGGAGCGAAATGAGCAAATCAAGCACCTCTTGCAACAACTACCAAAAAGGTGATTCCCCGGAAATCAAAGGAAAGCTTTTCAAAGGAAAAGAGCCTTGGTAGTTCACCTCACAAGACGACGTCATCAAAGAAAAGCAACCAATCAAACAAGACGCTTTCACCGAGGAAAATAACTTCACACTCATTACCAACGCAGTCCAAAAAAGTTTGGGTGCGCAAAGGTGAAATCTTCCCTTGTCTTGTTGTTCATATTTCCTTGCATGCTTATGACAACTCGTCTTGGTATCTGGATAGTGGATGTTCCCGTCACATGACCGGTGACAAAAACAGTTTTCAAACTTTAGAGGAAATCTCCGGAGGACTTGTAGTTTTCGGAGACGGTCGTTCTTCTAAAATTGTTGGAAAATGAACAATTGCTATTCCAGACGGCCCGGTTTTGAACAATGTTTTATTTGTTGAAGGCCTTAAGACTAACCTCATTAGCATTAGTCAACTTTGTGACAATGGTTTTTCAGTTAAATTTTTCTCTGCTGAATGTATTGTAACTGAGAAGGACCATGTATTCTTTTTGAAAGGGGTTAGATCTGAAAACAATTGCTATGTCGTTCCAAATAAAATTTCTGAGAATTGTAACCTAGTTTCTTTGAATAATTAAACTCTTTGGCATGAAAGGCTAGGTCACATAAATTTTAAGGAACTAGCAAGGATTTCAAATAAAGACGTGGTTAAGGGGGTTCCTAAACTTTCGTTTAAAGAAAACATTGTATGTGGAGGTTGTCAAAAGGGAAAACAATCAAGGACCGCACACAAGAATTTGAACCACGTGGGTACCAAACGGCCTTTAGAATTATTGCACATGGACTTAATGGGGCCGACTCGTCAACCATCTTTGGGAGGTAAATGGTATATTTTTTTTTTGGTTGATGATTTCTCTAGATATTCATGGGTAGCATTTTTAAAAGAGAAAGCAGATACTTTCGATTCTTTTCATGAGATTTGTCATCGTATTATGATTGAAAGAAATGAAAAGATCGTTCGTGTTAGAAGTGATAGAGGTGGAGAATTCATAAATTCTAAATTCATTGATTTTTGCACTTCCACCGGCATAAAACATGAATTCTCTGCACCCTATACACCTCAACAGAATGGTGTAGTCGAGCACAAAAACAGGGTTGTATAAGAGATGGCACGTGTTATGCTTCACAGCTGGAATTTACCGTTATATTTTTGGGCTGAAGCTGTGAACACCGTCGTCTATGTAATTAATCGAGTGTATTTGCGCCCGGGAACTTTAAATACACCATATGAGCTATGGTTTTGTAGAAAGCCAAATATCAAATATTTTTGAATCTTTGGGAGTTGCTGTTACAGCTCCAACGGAATGCTCGAAGGCTAGAGCCAAACCGTGCCAACCTGAATCAAAGATGTTGATCAGGGAACAACTCACACAAACCCAAACCTCAGACTCTCTAATCCCACAAAACTTAAACCTGGACCTTTTCCAAATTACGCAAGTCGCCGGGAAAACTGCCGTTCGGCCCACTTTGACCCAAACAGCGCTTACAGATTCCCGAATTCAGCGAAACTTGACATGCAGCTAAAACATTAATGTTTGACAAACAACACTTTGCTAGACTCAACCCTTTTAATCAAATGTTGGTATAATTACCAAAATACCCCTTCCGAAGATTCAATTTGAATTTTCGGGAGACACGGGCTTTGACCCTTTGCCGCTGGCTCAACCAGATTCTACTAGGACTCAACAGACGGCTAGGCAGAACCGCCGCAATTTCCTGAATTGCGCGATTGCCACCGGGGCGCCGTTAAACCGACGATTTTGCCGATTTACGGACCGATAACCAATTTTCGCTCAACGAGAGCCGTTGGATCCCGAACGAAAAGCTTAGAGATCATGGACACACTTCCCGAGACAGCGCAAGAGGTTACAATTGCGTTTTGACCACTAGGGTTTCCAGAAATCGCACTTTTATAGCAATTTGAGAGCCATTTTTGCCCGTTCTAAATATCGGAACATTATTTTAACGAACCATCACCACCAGTAGGTGGCCCTCGACTTGCTGAACACCATGCTCACCATTTGGCAACAGCACGGAACCCGAATAAAATTTCGGCCCATGAACCACTTGCTACATAGGTTAAATAGCACCATTTTTGCATTTAATTTTTCTACGCAGCCAAACCTATTTTTAAGGTGAGCATCGCGTTCAGTGACCTCAAAATAGCCAGAAGCTCACTGTCGCAAAGTTCCATAATGCCCAAAACAGCCCCGGGGTCAATTGGACCCACATAAGCCACCATTTATTAAAACTTTACTTTCTGCTTATGCAAACAGCAAAGCAGCTTGAGCATCATGCTCAGTACATCACATGAACTCTAGGGCTCACTCTAGTGCAGCCTAGTCGTTGCTGGATCAACAGATCCAAGTCATATTGCTCTCTACTTTACAAAAATGCTCCACACAAATCCACTCAGCCCAAAAAAATTGGATCTGAAGTGAGCATCAAGCTCAGGGGATCATGTGGAGACAATATACCACTTGCTGGATAGTCACAGATGGCTAAAACCCATTTTGAGCTCTTTGAGGCACTAACACAAACACTTGGTGGGCACAATAGCTTAATCACACTAGCAACCTTAGCCCAAGTAGAAACTTGTCCAATCTCAGATCTGGGAGGTTCCTACTTGGATGGAAAGGTTCTACGAGGAAGCAGGAACATTTCCATCAAGTTTGGATCACCTTGCACCCACGGTTGGCCGAGAACAAGAGGAAGAAGATGAAGAAGCTTGCACCTATGGACCAAAAATGGTGATTTTCCATTTTTGGGTTCTGGTCCTCAAACAACAGCACCTATAGGTGCATCTCAACCCCACGAAGCTCACTGGGCTCATGGTCGACGGCGAGGCACGGCGGCGGCGCCGACGGTGGCAAAGCTCGGTTTCGAGCTTTCCACCAACAATGGTGAATCTCCACCAAAGCTGCATGGACTCCATGCAAGTGCATGGATGGGATCCCCTTGATCCCAGTAAACTTCCCGACCATGTGCCCGGCGTCGAGGAGCGACGCCGGCGCCGGAGCAAGAAGCTCGACCAAGGTGCAAGAAACCCGAAAACTAGGGCTTAGGTTTTTGGCTCAACCGCTTGACCAAACTCCACAAAATTTTGTGGAGTTGATCATCTCTTTCTACAGTTTCTACCCATCATTTTATTTCTTTATTTGGTTGAGTGGTTGCGACACAAACCGAGGCGGAGCTCTTGGCGGTGCAACTTGGCCGCCGGCCAACCGGAGCTTTTCCCATTTCGTGGGTGGGCTGGAAAGAATCCTTAGGTGATAAGGAGGACACTTCCAAGGGTCTCGGGCCAAAGAAACCAAAGGATCAAGGGAGCTCACCTCGCCGGAGTTGGAGAAGAAGGATGAAGGCGGTTTCCTTCCCCGACGTCGCGCAGCCTCCCAGCAGCCTCAGCCTTGATCTCCAGACACAGGAGAAACCTCCAGAGACCTCAGGAAGAAGCTAGAGGATCTTGGGAGAAACCTTCACTCCTCTTCTCTCTCTCTCGGTTTTTGAAACAACGGGAATGGTGGGGGTGACTCCGAGCTAAAGAGAGGGAGGCGTTTTTGCTTCTTCAACGCACCCAAGACTTAAAAGCTTCCAAAAACGGATCTGTAACACCCCCCCCCCCCCCCCCCCATGGGCAGCCCAAAGGTCCCAAGCCAATTCCAAAAAAAATATCTTTTGCTACAATATGCTATTTGGTCCTTTTATCATATGCTTCCAACACCCTAGTCCATTGCTGTAGATCACATATACTGTAAGGACCTCCAACAATAAGCCTTAAATAATTTGATCCATGAAACATCTAAGTTTTCATAAAAATACGCAATTTTTCGACACTGTTCACGCATTTCGAGACAAACGAGTCGTCGAATTGCGAAACGGACTTCGCCACGACGTCCGGCTTGTCGAGACCTTTCAAGTAGCATATTTGCTTTCTTAATTCGTTGCTCGAATAAACTCTCGGGCCATAAAATACTACAATTTGCACTATTTGGCAAGCATTCCGATGCACCAGAGTCGCCAAACGCGAATTCCGTCAGTGCCATTGCGCTCAGAATATCAAAATTAGCTAGAAACGACTACTCGTACTGCTATGCTTGGGGTTCAGACGGCGAAACGGCCGACGATGGTCGAGAGGGGAATTAAATCAGGGGTTACTATTCACAACTTAAGTTGTGGGCCCCGCTTCTTTTTCGCTGTTTTGCGGAAGATCCGACCGTCGGATCAAAAACATGTGAATATCAATCTTTCTTGTTTCGACGAGATGGTCGCACTAGTGATCTCAGATTTTCAAGATTAGACCCCGATCAAAAGTCGATATTTTCGGGCCACAATTGCACTACTAATAATCCATTTTTACCATTTAAATAATCCAGAAAATTACTTAAACTTAGATTTTGGATTTCAAAAATCATGGTTACTACAATTTGTGAGAGTTGTATTTATTTTTCATAGCTGAGAGACTATGTATTGAGGTTTTATATATATCAGTTGTTCAGTGTTTGATTCTGTAGCTATTAATTCTTTTTCAGCTCTGATACATGGTTAGCTATAGATCTTTTGCAGGGTAGACGCTTCGTCTGTGCGGTAGTTTCCGTACAGATGGCGGATCTGTTGGCGAGCCTGGGTCGCAGTTTCGACCCCGGGGCGTGACATGTTCAGTTTGATCGTTAGTTCGTTTAATGGTTTTGTTCGTTGGTTTTGTTCGGTTCGATCGTTGGTTTTGTTCTTGGTGACGAGTTTTTGAGGTTTTCGGCGGGGACACTAAGGATCATCGACGGCGGCTCCGTTGCCGCTCGATGCCCTAGCCGAGCTGCCGCCGCCGACGCCGCCGCCACTCGATGCCCTAGCCGAGCCACCGCCGTCGCCGCCGCGCGCTGCCACCACAGGCTGCGCGTCGCCGAGGCGTTGTCGCCGTGCGCAGCCAAGTGGGCTGCCGCCCGCGCGCGCTGCCGCCTGCGCGCGCTTCTTGCGCGCGCCCGCGCAGGGCTGCCGCGCCGCGCTGCCTGCCGCCGCGCCCTGCTGCCGCGCCCACGCGGGTCTGCCGCGCCGCGCTGCCTGCCGCCGCGCGCTGCTGCCGTGCTCGCGCAGGGCTGGGCCCTCGCGGGGCTGCCGCGCCACGCTATCTGCCACCACGCGCCGCTGCCGCGCCCGCGCGGGGCTGTGCCCGTGCGGGGCTACCGCGCCGCGCTACCTGCCGCCGCGCGCTGCTTGCGCGGGGGATGGGCCCGCGCGAGGCTGCCGCGCCTCGCTGCTTGCGCGTGCCCGCGCGGGGCTGGGCCCGCGCGGGACTGCCGCGCCGTTACCGTGCTCGCGCGGGGCCGCCGCACCGCCGCTAAGTCTGCATGGGTCGAGCCGCTGCCGTCGACGGATCCGCTTGACGGTTTTGGCTTGACAATTTTGCTTGACCTTTTACTTGGCGTTTTCATCGACGGTTTCGCTCTATAGTTTTGGCTTGACAATTTTTGTTTGACCTTTTACTTGACGTTTTCATCGACGGTTTTGCTCGACGGTGCAGTCCGCTTGACGGTGCATTCCGCTTGACGGTGCAGTCCGCTGCACGCAGTTGTTTTTGCTTTTCATCAGATGAGCCTCCGCTCGGTTGTTTTTCATCGCGGACTTCGTCAAGGCAACGATTGGAACCCGTTTTCCGTCAATTGCGTCGTCGGCAGTCGGACCGCGTCGGAAGTACGGTTTTTGCAACCGAAGGGATTTTTGGGCGCGGAGTCTTTCGTCGGTTCCTGTTTTGGGGGTAGAAAGGGTTTTGAGTACAGTAGTCGGGACCACTAAATTTGCCAGTTTGTGGGGGGTAAAATGTTGATTGGTGTTTTGGATATTTTATTAGGCCTGCGGATGGTGTTATTTGCTTTGGAGGGTCGCGGGCGCGGTCGGTTGTTTTCGTTTCAGGTGGGTACTTTTTTCTTGCAGTTTGGAGTATGGTATCATATGTAATACGTAAGAGTAAAGTAGATGTGCTAATGAATTTTGACTAACCCCTTTTGTATGAGTACCCCTATTATTACACATGGACTTCGGTCATTATGCTCATGGTTGCTTGCACGCACACCAGCGGTTTGGCCACCGCATCGGTGTACTTTTTCGGAAAGGTGATACGTTGACCCGTGTACCCCACAAGGTGACGTAGTTGGGACCCCTCGCAGTTACTTAAGGTGTCGCACAAGTGCCGTGGAGGGGTTAAAAGTAACAAGGTGAGAGCAAGGTGTTTTCTTTTGCATGCACTGTTTCGATTTTTAGGGGGTTACTGTTGATCCATGCGGGAGAGCGTGGATGCTCTAGTCTTCGGTTTGCTTTACTTTCAGTACTTATAGCATTTTGCACATCTTACTTTTACCTCTTACTCTTTGTGTCGCTGACTTCCCACACTGTGACAGGTTCGGTCAGGGGAGGGATCCGGGACGACAGTGAGGCTGTGACTAGAGGAAGTTAGCCTCGTTTGGGGCTGGTGACCTCTCCGTTATTTCGTCTTTTATTATTTCGGTTAGTTAGTTTTGTGCGTGTGGCATCTATTTGTGGTTGTTGGAAATTTCGTGATGAACGGTTTTTCCTTTACGTTATTTTGGGTACAGCCCATTTCCAATAAAAGAAAAGAATTGCGAAAATAGTTTTGAAAAGAATAGGTGTCGTGTGGGCACTGTTTTACAAACCCGTGGATTTATCCTTTCAAAATTTAGGTGGCCGTCTTGGTTATTGCGCATGGTTATATTTTTCCCTCTACTTAACTTCTTGACTGGTGTGCTTAAAGTGTGAATTGTGTTTGTGACGCCGTGCACATACAAAGGAGACTCTGTCCGTTTGGGAGGGGGGTGAATTTGTATGTGTGGCGGGTCTGGGCACGTACTGGAGGGTGGGACTGTTTGAAAAAAAAAAAAAAAAAAAATTTACACGTTTTCCGCTTATTTAAACCCCCGGGGCGTGACAATCTTATTTGAGGAAGTTTGACTCAAAAGGAAATAGTCGAGAATTTTACGATAACTCTCCCTCAAATCGCGTTGATTATTCAAATTGGTGATTGCAGACATGATTTTGGTAGTGTATAAATACCCAAACCATCGAAGAGAAATGGGTCCTGCAACCTCGTAAGCTAGGACCATCGTCCTGCTTTTTCATATCTTTACTGTTTTCCTAGGAGTAGATTAACTATAATCTTTACCGCTTTTCTTAGAAGTAGATTAATTGTAATCTCTATCCCTTTCCTCCTCCTTGTATCTTCATTCTAAGCAATACAATTCCTAATCGGCTCTTTAGCTGTGTCAATTATTTGTCTCTTTTCTCTGAGTCGGCTAGTCTAGGCCAGACTCAGCCTTCTTCCACCTCTATATCTTGATTCGGCTAATCTGAGCCGAACAGACGTGAGAGTTGAGTGAGAAGAATCCGGCCGAGCAGATCCCTCCTCGGCCCGATCGCTTGATCCATTTGGCACGCGGCGTATCACATTCAGAGGGTCAAACGAACACCCGGGGCTGATTGGCAACCGACATTTTCGGCCCTAACAGTAATATAAATGATGCACCTTAGGATTTGAGAATCATCAATTGGTAGCATGACTACTAGGGCATGGTTCCGTCGGACGAGGTACTTCCAAAGGGCTAAAGAATTAAAGAAAATGAAAGTGACCAAAGGTGGTCTGGTTAGGAGTAACCCTTGTATAGCGGCATAGTAGCCGAGTTATTGTATAGTAGCCTAGTATGGAATAGTATGGTAGCATTATGACGTTGAGTAGGCACTAGCAGTGTAGTGATTATAATATCAGCATACTAGTATAGAATTTACAACTTTTTCTATTATCTTGCTACTAATGCTTCCATTAGACCAAGAGGTGTAGAGAATGTTTATCGATGGATGAACCCATTGGAAACTATTCGTAGTTCTCATACCCTGTGGTGACCATTTTTAAAGGTCCAGGTACATCTGGTGAGGCACACGACAGGGGCAAGGGCCCAACAGTATAGAGAGCTGAGGGTCTAGCGGTTTATTACCATTTTGTATGTTGGAGTGAACTTTGTATTTGGTGAGGATAATCAAGAGAAAAATTATAATAAATTATTGTATAGTAATGTTCATTCCAGCATTGTATTTCAGCTTTATTCAGTGGTATTTATGTTTAAAGTTGAATGCTCAGTTTAGCAGTATTTTCACTCTGATATTGCATCTCGTCATACACATTATATTGCTTGAGATTATTGTTCCGTTCCTTTCGGATATAGAGAGGTCATGCCCAATTGGCCAGTTTGTGGGCGTGCCCGAACCGTTCCAAATTTGCGGTCTCGGGGCGTGACAGATGTAGTACATGGTGGTGAGAACTATAAAAATAGTTACTAGTAAGTACGACCACCCAAGTGAGAAGTTTGACCCACTAGGTCCAAAAGAGGCAACTAAAACATATAGATAGATAATTTATAGAAATATAAGTCTACACTATATTTAACATGATCATATATTATGCCTCATGCAAGTGCGATAATAAAATCTATGCAAAGGAGATATCATATATTTCTATTTCACTATCAAATTCTATTCAACCTAAGATATTTTTACCTTAGTTATATCACCCGATTCGGTCTTGAGTCAATCATCAGCGGACTACCGCTGCCATCTCGGCTTCGAGCGAGATCCCCTACACATGCCCTAGCCATGATCTGTTACCGATAAGTAGAACGCACCATGCCTTCGGCAACACCAACACACACGCTAAGCTTGGCGGGGATCACCCACACATCGCAAGCTATAGGGTACCCGATAAGCGGGATCTCCAACACATGCTTACGGGTCCTATCGTCTAGTGTGAAGGGATCGCCCACACATCACCCGCAGATAACAGCTGAGAATTCTGAAATTATTTCTCACAAGGTCACAGGGGTCCACTGTTAACCCTATTTTACCGACCCTCTCTAGGTTCACCATTACCTTTGTTTCAAGACATATAATCAACGATACTAGGTCCAATGTCTTTACCCACCTAGGTTCACACGACTCTATGTTTACTTGTTTTCCAACCTATATTTAATAACACTAGGTTCAAGTTCAATTTATCCAAGTGGCCTACCAACCACTAAATTTTTCCATCCTAGACTTGATGGCAGTATATTTACTAATTCAGTATTGAGTTCTCTAAATCCTATAGCAAATCAACCTACTTTACTCGGGCACAACACAGCTCTACTAGAATGTTTCCATTTAGGCATACATATATACCCTATATATTTTTTTTATACCTATGTTGCATACCTATTGGTAGTTAATTTATCCAGAGTAGTATAAGACCTATAGCTACTTATTTTACCAATTAATCTACCAATACATGCATCAATAAAATAATATTAAATTACTCTCTAGACATAA
>CM054941.1:8186003-8301003 GCA_029168755.2 Tillandsia fasciculata | reverse complement strand
AGCGGGTCGGACGGGCGGTGGCGTGCGGCCGGATCCGGTGCGCGTGCTGGGCCGGGCCGGGCCGCACTGTGCGCGCCCGGAATTTGGCGGGCCGGGCTGCACTGTGCGCGCCCGAATTGGGCCGGGCCGCACTGTTTGCGCCCGGAAGTCGGGACATATTGGGAATTTTCCCATTTGTTTGGCTGGGCCTATATAAAGGCCCCCTCCCCTCCTTGTTGGGCTTTTTCCGAGAGAAAGAGAGAGATCCAGGGAGAGGTGTGAGAAGTGAAGTTTTTCCTCTCACATTTTTCTACCTCGTGGTGCGTTCCCAGATTTTTGGGAAGATCGACAGCGGCGTTCCGGATTTTACAGCGTGCCTCGGTTTTCCCCCATTTCGGCCCGTTATCGTCGCATTTCAGTCCGAGGAGTCCCCTGCGCAGTACAGGAGTCCGATTTCGACGATTTCTTCACCAGTGTGTTCCTAAGAGGTAGGGCTTCGTTTTTCGTGTTGATGGTTTCTCCAGATTCCGATTCTTTGGCATGATTCCCGAGGTGATTTGACACCCCATTTTGCTGGTTGGATTTTTGGACAGCGGCGACTTCGACGAATTATTTCTCCGCGTAGGAATATCGGATCGAGGCGATTCAAGAGTCGATTTTGGGTGATTTTTCGCGAGGAATGCAACCGTGATTTTTCTGGGATTTTAGGAGCTCGGGACAGAGGTGAAAATTCCTCGTTTTGCGTGCTGATTTTAAAACAGCAAATGTGTGTTTGGAAATTGTTATATTTACACCTTGTACACTTGTGTGATACTGTAGGACATTGTTACAGCTGACGGTGTGTTTAGAAGACAGCGGGTATTTTCTGGGTACATTGTACACGCTTTTCGGGGTGGGTGGTTGTGCTTTCCTCTTTGTTGACTTGCTCACTAGGAGTAGAAGAGTTCTACAATTATAAATGTGACAGTTAACTTGTGGTACATGAACCTATTGCATAGGCCCCCCTAAATTAATTGATAGCTTCTATGTGATAAATCTGGGACAATAAATTTGGACAACTGCCATATCTTGAACCGCATGCAACTAAGTAGCTCAATAATATTTTAAAATGAGTCTTCACACGAAACCTTAGTCGCTTTTCAAATGCTTTTAAAAAGAACACTTGCATGCTTATTTGGACAGCTAGTTAGGCCACTATTTTACTGCAACACTATATTATGGGATTTGACTTAGGAGAAAACATGTGTTTATTGTTATTCTTCTCTATCGATGCATGATGATCGAGTCGGATCGGGATCTTGAGATAGTGTAGTCGGATCTTGAGTCTGGGACAGTTTAGACTCGTCTTGGGGATTGTAGGGCATAGTGGCAACCGCGGATGTTAGGCCGCCATTAGAGGGGTCGAGCTCGGCCCATTAATGGTGGATTTCAAACCGGCTTGCATGGACCACATGCAAGTGCATGGGTGAGTTATTGTCGTCACAGGGAGTTTCCTGGGCATGTGTCTGGCGGTGGGAGGCGGTGCCGGCGCCGGAGCAAAGAGCTCGACCGAAGTGTCTTCTTCCCCGAACTAGGGCATTGGCTTGCGGTCTCCACAGTGTACCAAACCACCCCAGGTTTGGTGGACGGCTTGCACTCATCAAACAGAAGAAGATGGTCTTTTTATTTTTTGCCGAAAACCACCAGGAGCAAAGCTAGCTCGAGGCGGAGCTCATATGGGTGCAACTTTGCCGCCAGCCATCCGACGATTTCCCATTTTCGGGAATGGGCTGGAAGAATCCCCAGGTGCCTAGGAACCTACTGCTTGTGGTCTTGGGTGTTAAAAACCAGAGGATGAAGAGGGCTTACCTCGCCGAAGTTGGAGAAGAAGAGGATGAAGCCGGTTCTCCTCCCGCATCGCGCAGCCACCAAGCTTCCTCGGGCTCACTCCCAGGAAGCATGAAAACTCCCCAGAAGGCTCAGGGATCCACTTGAAGAACCCGAGTTGCTCTCTCCTTCTTTCTCTCACAAGCTCGGCCAAGGAAGATGTGTGGTGTCTCCTCGGCCAAGAGTCCTGGCATTCCATTGCCTTTGAATACATTCTTTTTATGACGGAGTTGTTAGGGAAGCTCTTCACTGTGTTTTCTGCAATGGACCGGCCTGGACCGTGGGTATTTTTCTGCGTTTGAGATCAGAAAACGAAAAACGGCAAAGCGATCGGATTCGGATTCCGATTTACGGATCTCCCGGAATGGAGGTCAAAGCGTTTGCCTTTGGATGGTGCATCAGAATCCGTGCTTAGTGGCCGGCACGCTTTTCGAGGCGATCGGACGGGATCTTTCTACGATCAGACTTTTCTTTCATCTTATTTATGCTGTTGGTTTATTTTATTTATTTTGTACTATCTCGACCTTCCCGTTTTCCGTTTTGGTACTAATTGAATCCTTTCAGTCGTTGGGGGGGGGGGGGGGGTGTTGAAGTTTGAGAATTTTTGGGCCGATCGTCGGGGTTTGCGGGTATTTTTAGGTGGTAGAGCTCGCAAAACGATGAACGGTGGCGCGATCGGATTTGAATTCCGACCCCGGGATCGCCCGGAAATAATTTTTGAAGTTTACTATCAGTTTGGGTGGCGATCGGCACATTTTCCGAGGTGATCTGGACCCCTCGTTCTTTTTCGAATAGCTTTGAGTGTTAACTAGGGTTTAATTTTAATTTCTCTTCGAGTCGTTTAAGCCCGACCGGGGGTGCGGGAAAAAACCCCAAACCCTTTTCCCCCTTTCCAAGAAACGGCGTAGGGACCAAGGCGGGGAGACGGGAAGAGAAAAGTAGGAACTGGTCCTTTCCTGCGGAAACGATCGAGCAAGGGCGGCCGATCCTCTTTCCTCCTCCTCCGCCGGCGGAATCAAGGTGAGCGGTTCGAGTATTTTTTTCGGTTTTCCGTTTTGGTGGTTTCTTGTTGATGTCGTGGGCGATACGAGTTGTTGAACGGGAGGGCGCCGCCGCCGTTGTTAAACGGGAGGCCGCCGCCGCCGTTATCGTGTCCACGGGGTCGTCGCCGCAGTCGCCGGGGTCGCGGGGTCGCAACCGGAGCCGGAAAAGGGGTCAAGTTACTGTTCATCCGGCAGAATCAGGCCACGCGGTTCACCGGACCCGGCGTGCACCCAGAGCACGGCTTCCGGGCCCAGGGGCGCGGACCCGGTGCACGGATGCGTGCGCCAGGCCACGCGGTCCACCGGACCCGGCGTGCACCCGGCGCACGGCTCGCGGGCCCAGGGGCGCGGACCCGGCGCACGGATGCGTGCGCCAGGCCACGCGGTCCATCGGACCCGGCGTGCACCCGGCGCACGGCTCCCGGGCCCAGGGGCGCGGACCCTGCGCACGAATGCGTGCGCCAGGCCGCGCGGTCCACCGGTCCGGCGTGCACCCGGTGCACGCCTCTGCAGCCCGATTGTGAGGACCCGGCGCGCGCTTCTGCCCGTGCGCGGCCCGGCCCATGCCGCAGCGGTCCACCGCTGCGGCGTGCTCCCGGACTATGCCGCGGCTGTCTTGCGTCGTGGACCCGGTCCATGCCTGGACCCGTGCACCAGTTTTCAGCCTGAGAGTCCAGAAGCTCCGTTTTTGGCCCGTTTCGCCCCGTTTTTGAGTGTTTTTGATCGCGACGATGTTTTTAACAATAATTCTTACTGTAGTTCTTTTTCGGGCATAAGATGGGAGTGTTTTAGCTGAAATTTCCGCATCATCTTCTTCTTCGTGTTCGAGGTGGGTATACCCTTAGAACCCCTTTATGCGCGTTTTCGTTACTGTTGTGATCATCATGTGGTGGGTACTCGTTCTGAGGTTTAGTGTCGGGATTTGAAAACTATAAATATATTTCGATTGCTCAACTAACTGTGTTAATCTTTAACGATCTCTATGGTTCATTATCATTGGTTTTGTTTCGTTATATTTGGTTACGATGCTCGAGGCTGCAGCACGCGCACCCGCGGTTTGGCCACCGCAAAGGGTGTGCTTTTCCGAAAAAGTGGTCTATGACCCGTGTATACCCACGAGGTGACATAGTGGGGGCCCCCGTAGGTGGGGGGTTTGAGGCGCTAAGGTGTGAGCGGTGCGACCCGTCGAGGTAGGTGCTCGGCGTGGTTTACCGAGGTAGGTGCTCGGTGTGGTTTCCCGAGGTTGGTGCTCGGTTTGGTTTTCTTTCTTGAGGTTGGTGCTCGGTCTGGGTTGCCGGGGCAGGTGCCCGGTTCAGGTTATGTAGGGGGAGGGGACACCGTCGATCGCACGATGCGGAGGGCGGTTACTCTGGTTTTCTTACAGTTTGCTTTAGTTACAGTCTTCCTGCATTTCATCTTTTACACCTTGTGTCGCTGACTTCCCACTCTGTGACAGGTTCCTTCGGGGGTGAGAGCTAGGGCGACGGTGAGGCCGTGGCAGGAGTACTTTTGGTCCTTCGAGGCCATAGACTGCATTTACTTTTTATTTTGCTCAATTCATTACCTGCTAATAGTTTACTATGTGGATTGCGATACCCTTTTGGGGTCGATGTGGATGTTGGAATGCCGTTTATTATCCTTGTGGGTGGTTGTTTTGATTTTTTCGATTGGCCGCTTTCAAACTACGAAAGAAAAGAAAAAAAAAATATTTCGAAAACTGTTTTAAAAATGTGGGTGTCGTGTGGGCACCATTTTAAAACCCTGTGGATTTATGGATTGCGAAAACCGTTTTGAAAATCTGGGTATCGTGTGGGCACCATTTTAAAACCCTGTGGATTTATGGATTTCGAAAACTTTTTTGAAAAACCTGGGTGCCGTGTGGGCACCGTTTTTAAAACTTGTGGATTTATCCTTTCAAAATTAGTCGGCCTCTTTAATACTTATGAAAAATGGCTGTATGTATCCGACTGTTGAACTAGTGTGGTTAAAGTGATGATTGTATGGTTGTTGTAGTCGGGACGCCGTGCATATACAAAGGAGGCTCTGCCCGTTCGCATAGTTAATTTGTATATGCGGCGGGTCTGGGCACGTACCGGGGGAGTTTGGGTTCAAAAACAAAAATATACACGCAAATTCAAAACTTTTCAGTGGTCGTCTTCCGCTTAATGAAGCCCCCGGGGCGTGACAGATTAAGATGGTATCAGAGAAAAACAGCTTTAACCACAGTAGTCGCTGTCCAACATCCACTGGAGCACATTACCACTGGCTACTAACTAATGAAATGATCAGGGTATAATTGCGTAGAGATGCGAGAGTGCGGGGACTGTTGAGTTTTGTTTTCCGGTTTAGCTCGGGTGGTAGTGCAACCCACCGGTGTTTGTTGGTATGTCGGCCGTTTGTCGGTCGTGGGTAACTGGACAGCCGTTTGTCTAAACTTGTACCTTCTAGGTCTTCTACTGTTAGGTTATAGAGGGTAGTCGGCCGATTCTTTTTGCACCATGGGCAAGGTATGGGTGGGAATGAGGATTCTTACCCTGTGGTTGTTACCCATAGTTCGGCTTTTTACCGTAGACACTGCGATGGTTGTAGAGATCGTCGTGATGGGGTCTCGGGGGCTCCTTTCGGTTAGAAAGGGAGACCACCGGGGCTAATAAATCTTCTTCGTTTGGGCTCGTTTTTGGTTAGAGAGGTCGTACGGAGGGGAGCAGTCCGTGTTGGTGACAGGTGAGTTCGTTGCTTTCGGGGGGAAAATTTCGGATGGTTAGTAACCTAGCCTGTTTTGTTGGCACCTCTTGGAGCCTTGTGAGGGAGTTAGTGTGGTTTGTTTTCCTTGTCGTCGGGTTAGTTGTTTTGGACTTTTAAAGGCTCATCGGTACGGGTTGGGCGGTATGACTGGGGTACCTCGACGCATCGCGAGACTTTGTTGCTGACTTCTCAGTGCGGGCTGAGGTGGTTTGCGGACCGGTGGCGTCGTGACGGGGAATTCCGAGTCAGGAAGCAGGATTACGACGAGGTGCTGGGAGTGGAGTGGTTCACGAGGTACCAGGCGGATGTGTAGTTACTTGGTTTCAGTGAGCCTAGCGACTCGACCCTCTGCATCACTCACTGACACCCCCGTTGTAGGGATTTCTTCCGATGTCCTTCTGACTGAACTGCCGGGAATACCCCCGAGCGAGAGGTCACCTTCTCTTTCAAGCTTCTACCAGGCACGACTAGGAGTTTTCTGGATAAAGGGTTCATCAGACCGTGGGTGTCGCCTCGGGGCGCACCCATACTCTTCGTACGAAAGAAGAACGGAAGCCTACGTCTACGCATCAACCACAGGGAGATAAATAAGGTTACAGTGCAGAACAAGTCCAGGATTGATGACCTCTTCAATCAACTGCGAGGAGCACTTACGGATTTTTCTCCGGAATCTCAGGGACCAGAAGCTGTTTGCTAAGTTTAAGAATGTGAGTTCTGACTTCGCGAAGTGGACTGCCCGACATACGATCCGGAACTGGCAGCAGTCGCCTTCGTTTTAAAGCTTTGGAGACACCACCTTTTGGAGTTCATCGTGATGTGTTTTCGGATCGCCAGAGCCTTAAGCTTGGTTCACATAGAAAGAGTTATTTTTGTGGCAGAGGCGTTGGTTGGAGTTGCTGAAGGACTCGACTTGTCCATTCAGTATCACCCCGAAAAAAAAGCAAGTGTAGTAGCGGATGTTTTGAGCAGGAAGGGTCAAATCGGGGGGGGAATCGATGAGCGCGAGTACTTAGCGGGACCGGTACAGTCGCACGACCTTTTTGTCCTTGTTGATCAAGCCAACCCTATTAGAGAAATCCTGGAAGGTCAGAAGACAGGCGCACAGATACAGCTTGTTCGAGACAAGAAGCTTGTTCGAGACAAGAAGCTTGTTAGAGACAAGATCCCCCCGGACCACGCGAGCGACTTTTCGGCGAGTGCGAACGGCGCAATACGTTTCGAGGGTGAAATTGCTTACCCGAGCTGCCAGAGTTGAAGGAGGAGATACTGTCAGAGGCGCACTGCGCTCCCTATGCGGCGCATCCGTGTGACACGAAGATGTTCAAGGACGCGATGCGGTTTGAGTCACTGTGGATCGATTGACGAAGTCGACTCTTTACCCACCCATCCATACAACATGGGCTAGAGACACTCGGCTTGTGTCGAACCGTTGGCAAAGTCTATGGCAAGCTATAGAGGCTAAACCACACTTCAGCACGGCGTTTCACCCCCAGACCGACGGACAGTCCGAGCGAGCGATCCGGATTCTCGAAGATATGCTTCGAGCCTGCGTACTTGATTGGGATGATGGATGATCACTGCTATTGAGCTTCGAGAGGACCTGAGCTTCGATGAAACACCGGTGCGGATCTTAGCGCAGGAGGACATAAAGGATTGGGCAATCGGACGATCCCCTATGTGAAGGTGCTGTGGAGCCACCAGGAAGAACGTGAAGCGACTTGGAAACTGGAGTCAAAGATGGAGGAGTGCTACCCAGTTTTATTCGTCGCGGACCAGGGTTAAGTTTCGAGGACGAAACTTGTTTTAAGAGGTGAGAGATGTAGAGTCCTGGCATTCCATTGCCTTTGAATACCTTCTTTTTATGACGGAGTTGTTAGGGAAGCTCTTCACTGTGTTTTCTACAATGGACTGGCCTGGACCGCGGGTATTTTTCTACGTTTGAGCTCAGAAAACGAAAAATGGCAAAGCGATCGGATTCGGATTCCGATTTACGGATCTCCTGGAATGGAGGTCAAAGCGTTTGCCTTTGGATGGTGCATCAGAATCCGTGCTTAGTGGCCGGCACGCTTTTCGAGGCGATCGGACGGGATCTTTCTACGATCAGACTTTTCTTTATCTTATTTATGCTATTTGTTTATTTTATTTATTTTGTACTACCTCGACCTTCCCGTTTTCTGTTTTGGTACTAATTGAATCCTTTCAGTCGGGGGGGGGGGGGGGGGGGGGTTGAAGTTCGAGAATTTCTGGGCCGATCGTTGGGGTTTGCGGGTATTTTTAGGTGGTAGAGCTCGCAAAACGATGAACGGTGGCGCGATCGGATTTGAATTCCGACCCCGGGATCGCCCGAAAATAATTTTTGAAGTTTACTATCAGTTTGGGTTCATCGGAATGCGTGCCAGCGATCGGCATGTTTTCCGAGGTGATCTGGACCCCTCGTTCTTTTTCGAATAGCTTTGAGTGTTAACTAGGGTTTAATTTTAATTTCTCTTCGAGTCGTTTAAGCCCGACCGGGGGTGCGGGGAAAAACCCAAAACCCTTTTCCCCCTTTCCAAGAAATGGCGTCGGGACCGAGGCGGAGAGACGGGAAGAGAAAAGAAGGAACTGCTCCTTTCCTGCGAAAATGATCGAGCAAGGGCGGCCGATCCTCTTTCCTCCTCCTCCGCCGGCGGAATCAAGGTGAGCGGTTCGAGTATTTTTTCGGTTTTTCATTTTGGGGGTTTCTTGTCGATGTCGTGGGAGATACGAGTTGTTGAACGGGAGGCCGCCGCCGCCGTTGTTAAACGGGAGCCCGCCGCCGCCGTCATCGTGTCCACGGGGTCGTCGCCGCAGTCGCCGGGGTCGCGGGGTCGCAACCGGAGCCGGAAAAGGGGTCGAGTTACTGTTCATCCTGCAGAATCAGGCCACGCGGTCCACCGGACCCGGCGTGCACCCGGCGCACGGCTTTCGGGCCCAGGGGTGCGGACCTGGCGCACGGATGCGTGCGCCAAGCCACGCGGTCCACCAGACCCGAAGTGCACCCGGCGCACGGCTCGCGGGCCCAGGGGCGCGGACCCGGCGCACGGATGCGTGCGCCAGGCCACGCGGTCCACCGGACCCGGCGTGCACCCGGCGCACGTCTCCCGGGCCCAGGGGCGCGAACCCGGCGCACGAATGCGTGCGCCAGGCCGCGCGGTCCACCGGTCCGGCGTGCACCGGGTGCACGCCTCCGCAGCCCGATTGTGTGGACCCGCCGCGCGCTTTTACCCGTGCGCGGCCCGGCCCATGCCGCATCGGTCCACCGCTGCGGCGTGCTCCCGGTCTGCGCCGCGGCTGTCTTGCGTCGTGGACCCGGTCCACGCCTGGACCCGGTCCACGCCTGGACCCGTGCACCAGTTTTCAGCCTGAGAGTCTAGAAGCTCTGTTTTTGGTCCGTTTCGCCCCGTTTTTGAGTGTTTTTGATCGCGACGATGTTTTTAACGATAATTCTTACTGTAGTTCTTTTTCGGGCGCAAGGTGGGAGTGTTTTAGCCGGAATTTCCGCATTATCTTCTTCTTTGTGTTCGAGTGGGTATACCCTTAGAACCCCTTTATGCGCGTTTTCGTTACTGTTGTGATCATCATGTGGTGGGTACTCGTTCTGAGGTTTTGTGTCGGGATTTGAAAACTGTAAATATATTTTGATTGCTCAACTAACTGTGTTAATCTTTAACGATCTCTATGGTTCATTATCATTGGTTTTGTTTCGTTGTACTTGGTTACGATGCTCGAGGCTGCAGCATGCGCACCCGCGGTTTGGCCACCGCAAAGGGTGTGCTTTTCCGAAAAAGTGGTCTATGACCCGTGTATACCCACGAGGTGACGTAGTGGGGGCCCCCGTAGGTAGGGGGTTTGAGGTGCCAAGGTGTGAGCGGTGCGACATGTCGAGGTAGGTGCTCGGCGTGGTTTACCGAGGTAGGTGCTCGGTGTGGTTTCCCGAGGTTGGTGCTCGGTTTGGTTTTCTTTCTTGAGGTTGGTGCTCGGTCTGGGTTGCCGGGGCAGGTGCCCGGTTCAGGTTACGGAGGGGGAGGGGACACCGTCGATCGCACGATGCGGAGGGCGGTTACTCTGGTTTTCTTACGGTTTGCTTTAGTTACAGTCTTCCTGCATTTCATCTTTTACACCTTGTGTCGCTGACTTCCCACTCTGTGACAGGTTCCTTCGGGGGTGAGAGCTAGGGCGACGGTGAGGCCGTGGCAGGAGTACTTTTGGTCATTCGAGGCCATAGACTGCATTTATTTTTTATTTTGCTCAATTCATTACCTGTTAGTAGTTTACTATGTGGATTGCGATACCCTTGTGGGGTCGATGTGGATGTTGGAATGTTGTTTATTATCCTTGTGGGTGGTTGTTTTGCTTTTTCCGATTGGCCGCTTTCAAACTACGAAAGAAAAGAAAAAGAAAATATTTCGAAAACTGTTTTAAAAATGTGTGTGTCGTGTGGGCACCATTTTAAAACCCTGTGGATTTATGAATTGCGAAAATTGTTTTGAAAATCTGGGTGTCGTGTGGGCACCATTTTAAAACCCTGTGGATTTATGGAGTTCGAAAACCTTTTTGAAAAACCTGGGTGCCGTGTGGGCACCGTTTTTAAAACTTGTGGATTTATCCTTTCAAAATTAGTCGGCCTCTTTAATACTTATGGAAAATGGTTGTATGTATCCGACTGTTGAACTAGTGTGGTTAAAGTGATGATTGTATGGTTGTTGTAGTCGGGACGCCGTGCATATACAAAGGAGACTCTGCCCGTTCGCAGAGTGAATTTGTATATGCGGCGGGTCTGGGCACGTACCGGGGGAATTTGAGTTCAAAAACAAAAATATACACGCAAATTCAAAACTTTTCAGTGGTCGTCTTCCGCTTAATGAAACCCCCAGGGCGTGACAGCAAGATATCGTAAATACATGTGCTAACTTGGGAGAGAAAATTTCAAAATCTAAAGTTGTAAGAAAGATTTTGAGAACTCTTCTTGAAAGATTTCACCCTAAGGTCGCAGCCATTGAAACAGTAAAACACCCGGACGAAATCAAAGTAGAAGAATTAGTTGGTGCACTTCAAACTTATGAAATGACTTTTCCTACTAACTATTCTTCTGGAAAGCCTTCCTCTTCTTCTAAGTCTTCAGGTTTTGCATTGAAATCAACAAAAGAAGAAAGACGCGGATTCATCCTCCTCAGACGCTGATGATGATCTATCAATGGAGGATTTTGAGAAACAACTTGCATTCTTTACAAGAAAATTTCGCCGGAGCTTTCGAAGGGGAATTTCAAGCAAACCAACATCTTTCGTTAAGTCCAAGAAAGGCAAAGAATTTTCAAGCTTTAAATCAAGAAAGCAAGAGGGTTCTTCAAATGACAAGAAGAACACCGAGGGACAAATCCAATGCTTCAAATGCCGAGGTTACGGCCACATCTCAACAGAATGTCCCAACAAGAATCCGTCAAAGAAGAAGGCTATGCAAGCCGTCACATAGGATGACACTTCCATTTCCAATGAGTCATCTTCCAGTGATGAGGATAACAACGCCACTGCATTCATTACGTCCACAACTTCACCTTTCGTGTGTTTTTCAGCGACTTCTTCTGGTTCATTATCCATCTCCTCCTTGAATGAAAAAACTACAATGGAAGATGAACCAAGCGATTCCGAAGGTGAAGACTTTACTTTTGCCTATCATAAATTATTAAAGGATTCAAAGAAATTGGCAAAGCAAAATAAAAGTTTGAGAAGAAGATTGTGGGATCTTGAAGAACAATCTAAAAGGACAACTTCTCTCTCAAACACTCTTGAAGAGGAAAGGAACAACTTGATTAAGATAAATGTTTCCCTTCAAGAGAAGAATGAGCATTTCGAGAAGGAAAATATCAAATTGGTGGATAAAGCAAATCACTTCTCGAAGCTCCACTCCGAGGCTCAACAAGAAAAATTGAAAATGACGAAGACCATATTCCAACTTAAGGAAGATTTGAAACGATTCTCTTCTGGAAGGAGCAAGTTGGACAAGGTGCTTGGTCTTGGTCAAACGAATCGTTTGGGCCTTGGATACGATCGAACTGGTGAGGGTCCAAGTTCGAGCAAGACGGTTTTTTTGCCCCAGTCGGTTTCTCCTCCGACGACGAAAATCATCACATCCAACGTTAACAAATCTATCTCAATTCGGTCTGGATCAAATCTTTTCAAGGTATGTTATCGTTGTGGTTTTGCATGGCACATTAGACGGAATTGCAAGTATGAAGTCAAGCGGAGAAATCAAGCAAGACTTGATATAACTACCAACAAGTTCGTTCACCAGGAAATTCGCAAGAACCATCCAAAGGTGAAGAACAATGGTAGTACACAACACAAGACGACGTCATCATGGATTCCAAAGAAAAGTGATCAACCGAACAAGACGCGTTCACCAAGGAGATCAACTTCACAATCATTAATTGCCGACGTATTCTAAAACTCGTAAGGTTTGGGTGCGCAAAGGTGAACTCTTCCCTTGTCTTGTCATACACACATCACTACATGCATATGACAATTCGTCTTGGTATCTGGACAGTGGTTGTTCCCGTCACATGACTGGTGATAAAAACTACTTTCAAACTTTTGAGAAAACCTCCGGAGGACTTGTAGTTTTCGGAGATGGTCGATCTTCTAAAATAGTTGGAAAATGAACAATCACTATTCCAGATGGCCCGATTTTGAACAATGTTTTATTTGTTGAAGGCCTTCGACTAACCTCATAAGCATTAGCCAATTCTGTGATAATGGTTTTTCAATTAATTTCTCTTCGGTTGAATGTATTGTAACTGACAAAAATCATTCATTCTTTTTGAAAGGGGTTAGTGTGATGACCCGGATCTCCGCAGAGCTGCTACAGTGCGTTGGGGTGGCTGTTGGAGGCCTACATGGTGTGCTGGAAGTGTCTGGGGCATAATTGGGCACAAGTGTTGGACTTCGGGCTCAAATGGATCATGTGAGTGATCGGAGGACCCCGTGGAGGGTTTAGAAGTGGTTTCGCGCGAATCGGATATTTAATTTGGACTCAGCGCGAAGTTTGGACCAAGGAACACCTTTCCGGATGCCTTCGGCAAATTTTGGAGTTGGAATTTGGCAAAATGGACATCAAATTCGGATTCAGCGCGCGAAAACGGTCAAAATGGACTACCTACTTGATATTTTGCGCAACCGGTACTGTTCCCGCCGGAACAGTGATTCCGGCCGCCGGCGGCGGCGGGCAGCGGCGGAGCGCGGCGGATGGGCTCGGGCAGGCGGCGGAGCGGCCGCGGGCAGCGCGCGGGCGCGGGCAGGCGCGCGGGTGCGCGGGCAGGTGCGCGGTCCACGGGCCGGCGTGCGCCGGAGACGGGACACGTGGCCTCGCGAGGTTGGGTCGGTCCAGTGGACTCGGTTCACGGAGTGGTGCGGCGGTGCATGGACCGGGGTGGCCACGTGGCGGCCCAGGATTGGATGGTCTTCGTGCACGCGGTGCACGCTGAGCCGCGGGTCTACTGCCGTACGCACGTGGGCGCGGGCGCGGCGGCGGCGGGGCGGGCGACCGACCGCCGTGTCGGGCGGGGCGACGCACGTGCGCCACGTGGCGCCGCACCATTGGCGGGCGCCACCCACGCCGCCGGTGATTGCGGGGACGCGTGGGCGCGCACGGTTGGCCAGCCTCGCTGTCCCCTGTTCGGTGGACACGCGTCGCACCGCGGGCCGGGTCGGACGGGCGGTGGCGTGCGGCCGGATCGGGTGCGCGAGCAGGCTTGGGCCGGGCCGCACTGTTTGCGCCCGGAAACGGCTGGGCCGGGCCGCACTGTGCGCGCCCGAATTGGGCCGGGCCGCACTGTTTGCGCCCGGAACCGGGGACATATTGGGAATTATCCCAATTGTTCTATTGGGCCTATATAAAGGCCTCCCCTCCCTTCTTTTTCTCTGTTTTTCGAGAGATAGAGAGAGAATCAGAGAGAGACCATTGAAGAGAAGTTGTTCCTCACTATATTTTCTACCTCGTGGTGCGTTCCCAGATTTTCTGGAAGCTCGGCAACGGCGATAACATTTTTACAGTTCGCCTCGGTTTTCGCCCCATTTCGGCCCATTACCGTCGCTGTTCAGTCAGAAATTCGCTGTGAGCTAACCGGGAGGAGTTTTTGGACGATTTCTTCGACAGCGTGTTCCTAAGAGGTAAGGCTTCGATTTCCGTGTTGATCGCTTCCCTCCGTTTCGCACTTTTGGCACGTTTCCCGAGGCATCTTTGACCCCCATTTTTCTGTGGTGGATTTTGGACAGCACCAACTTGCCGATTTTATATCTCAGCCTAGGAACATCGGATCGAGGCGATTCAAGAGTCGATTTTGATCTACTCGTCGCGAGGAACACAGTGGTGATTTTTCTGGGATTTTAGAAAATTGTCTCGAAGGTGAAAATTACTGTTTTCTCAGTGTACAGTGTGCAGTTTTCTTTACAGTTTGATGTTTGGATTACCACCTTGCCGAATTTATAACTTGACTTACCGAACTCGGATTTGGGCGTGCAAGGTACCGTTTCGAAGCTATCGACGCGAGGATCGCTGTGATATTTTTCTGGGAATTTTCTGGGCACTTCCTGCAGGTGATAATTTAACAGTTCTGGGACTGTTGTTGTATGTATTTGTAAGAGCACTATTTGGGAGCCTAAGTGTATTTAGTGGACTTTGTGTTGTGCCAGGAGTGTTTCGGGTGTACTATTCTTGTTGGAGCGCAGGATTGGAGTTTTTGGTATTTTCAGCTGTATGGACCCAGACAGTTAGCGCTTCAGGTGGGTGGTTGTTGCTCGCCTCTATGTCTGACTTACTCACTAAGTTTATTAGAAAATCCCCCATTGAGCATATTGATTGATTAATATGCATGATTGATTGATATACATGTGAACCGTCTATCTGTGATTAATTTAGTGGATAAAGCATGTTGGGGATATTATTGGGATAATATTGCCGTTGGAACCTGATCTTTGGAATAATTTAATAAGTGATGATTAACATGCCATATTAGCACCTAGGATTGTATGAAAGAGGATTAAATGGATTAACTGTTGGGACATAATGATATATCAATGTGCGGGTTTCACTGTGAGAGTTATTATGGATCGGGGACTATTTATATGTGTAGTTGACCGATGATGTTAGTATGATGGACATATTTATGTGGATTTATTATTTGTTACACCTGCAAAACTGTTATTTGCTATTCTCCAGTTCATATTGCCTGAGGACTTTTGTATGCTTATTTGGACATCTAGATAGGCCACTATTTTATTGCTACACTATCATATTGGGATTTGACTTAGGAGAAACCATGATTGCTTTCTTTCTCCTTCTTATTTAGACTTTTGAGTCATGTAGCTCGAGTTCGAGCAGAGGTTTGGGATAGTGTAGCCGGGACCCGAGGGTCAGAGATAGGGTGTACTTGATGTGGATTGTGGGTTATTGCGGCAACCGCGGACAGTAGGCGGTTGACCGGATCTTGATTATTTTACCCAATTGCGGGTTGTGGGTTATTGCGGTGACCGCGGACTTTGGGCGGTTGACCGGATGTTTACTATTGCATCAGATTGGGTATCAGATTTCTCTAGTGGATGGTATTTCCCACTTTTGAGTATTATTGTATCGGATCGGGGTTTCATTAGTGGACGGAGTTTCCCACTTTGATCATAGTCATGATCCAGTCCTGCTATTATGAGACAGTGGTTACAGAGATGCTTGATACAGTGATACTTTACTCGTGTGGGTCGCTCCCCTCGAGTGCCACTCCGGAGTAGGCTTTACACCGTGCCGAGCGCCGGGCACCTTGGGATTTCGAGCCTTATGTGCTGGTCCCCTACTGAGTTCTTGAGTTCGACAGCAGAGCAGGCAGTACCAGTTTTTACTGGTGTCTAGATTGGGTCTATTTGGTCAGGATCTGTTTTCCGATGCATTCATACCGTCATTTCCTTCGGTATTGCATTTAGAGGCATACTTGTGGTGGTTTCCCCTTTTATTCAGTAGTTCTGTTACAGCTTTACCCCCTTGCCCTTTTCTTGCCTCTAGTAGACTTAGTGGGTACGCCGGAGCTTGAGGCTTTACCCACAGGGGGAGGCTACTGGTTTACTAGTGGTTCTCACCCCCACTGTTGTTTCCTCTTCTTTTCCCCCCTGTTTTGCAGAGTCCTCATTGGAGTTGCTGATCTTCGGTCGTTGTTCGGGGCGAGGGAGTCACGAGCTAGATCGTTACCACCCGAGGAGTGTAGCTGTATCCCCTGGTTGGAGATTCCTCGTAGCTGTTGGCTGGCTTTTACTGTTTATCTGGAGGAGTGAGATCTTTTGTATTGGAGAGACTGATGTACTATAGTTTTAGTTTATCTCCTTTTATAGTCGAGAGATGCTGTACTGAGGACATTGTATGATGATTATCTGTATTTGAGGGAATGGATATTGTACCCTATTTCAAGATGTATAGTAATTGGATTTTTATTTTACAGCATTTTATTTCAGCTCTGATATTTGTGTAGCTATAGTACTATCTTTTGCAGGTTAGACGCTTCGCCTATGCGGGTTTTGGCATAGGTGGCGGATCTGTTGGCGAGCCCGGGTCGCAGTTTCGACCCCGGGGCGTGACAGATTAAGTTGGTATCAGAGCTTAGGGATAGGTCAATTGGGACTGTAGAAACCCTAGGCTTATGGTTGGACCCTAGGATGACTTCGTGAGAGTCGTGAGTTTTGCGAGAGTCCTGATTGAATTTTATACCTCTCCCAAGGGATGGGATGGGTAATTGGCATGTTTATTCTCCTAAGCAATTATGTTGGCTGCAGACAACATAATGCGGCGGAACGGTTGACATGCTCTAGACTCTCGCCGGATTGGGTCGAGTTGTGTTTTGTGCTGTGGTGCAGTTGGTCGGGGTGAGCGGTGTCTCCCCGACGCGTTGTGCGGATTGGTGTGCACTCGTCGCAGCGGTGGAGCTCGAGCGGATTGTTTTGGGGCCGGATACCCGGATAGAGGTTAGAGAGCTACAGGCCCCGATGGCAGGATTGTCTGAGGTTTATCAGCGGTAGAGTGAGCCGCTGGTCTGGGTGACACAGCTGTCGGAGCAGTGGGCAGCCCGATAGTGTTTTTCTCCTGAGACCACCTGGTTATAGTATCCTCAGCAGCAGTGATTTCTGTGACGCCGAAAGGGCGAGTAGCCCCCTCCGTGCCAATGTTTAGTGTCGAGGCACCGAGGTGGGGTGGATTGCTGATAGCAGGGGAGCTGTGGGACATCATTGATGGATAGAGCCAGTTTTGGCAGATGAACCCCCTGGTTTATGGATTTGAGAGGGAGCCCTTGGAGGCAAAATCGTGGTTGGTGGTGATGGAGTGATCAATTGAGAGTCTCCCTGTGATAGGGAGTTGATGCAGTGGTTGAATGGTGCGCTCCAGATTTCGAGGGACGAAGCGCGTAGGATGCGTGCGACTGGCAGTGGATTGCGCCAGAATACCGTTTTGTTATCTGATTCCCCCCTGTCTTGGATTTTGGATTTTAGATGCCTCGATGGAGTAGGTATTGTGTGGAGCGTACTGTTGCAGTTCCCGTGGATAGGGATCTGCCGCCAGAGGCGAGTTCTGGATAGAGGCGCCTGGCGCTAAGTGTCGGGGGACAGATCGGTTGGCTATGGCACTTTCGTTTTCCTTCCTGGATAGTGGACATCCTTGTGGACGGATTATGTAAAGCTTACCCAAAGGAAGGTTACCCCTTTGTGTTTATTAACCTGCGTGTTTGGGGCACAATGGATGTGTTTGAGGGGTGAGCTGAGTAAGGATGATTGAATGAGGAATTGCAGGAAGTAATTGTGTTTGGTCATATGACGATTGCAATAGTGGGTTTTCTGAGATGTCAAAGGTCAGGTGGACCCCGGTGACAGCATCAGCATCGTTATCAGAGTGGCGCAGCGGTAGCGTGGATTTATTGTCTGCGAAAGACCGTATTCATCACCTCAGTATGAGCAAAGGCGGAGAATTGTGCTCCTTTTGTGGATAGCCTTGATTTTCAGGCAGATTAAGTGACGACCACCTACATTGAGCGAATGAGACTGTGCTGCCTGGGTGGGGGGGGCACCAAGGCAGTAGACTGGGTCGTCGCAGGTGTGATTTCATCACAGCAGCCAGAGTTAGAGCATGATACATCCCTGCATGGACTAGAGGCAGAATTGTAACCACATGCACTGGAGGTACAGGTTCCTGTTGGGCTGGTGCATGTGGGGGAGACTTGTGGATCATGCCCAGTGCAGTTGAGACCCCGAGTGGTATCGGCAGGTTAATTGGTATTTGTACCTGGTCAGTGTTTGACCCTGTGCGTGGGATTGGTTGGCATAGTGCCACATGGTGTATGACTGCGGAGAGAGAAGATTATGATCTTCTGCAAGGCAGACATTAGAGACTTGTCCTTTGAGACAGTCAGAGTACACAAGTTGTAGCGACAATGCGAGAGGTGCTCACGGCGGCCCGGGACGCAAGGATATCCCTGTCATCATGAGATCCCGGGTGTGATTCCACCGAAGCTGATAATGATGCCGTCGATTAGGGAGATTGAGATTGCGGTTGACGTGGTTCAGGGAACCACGCCAACCCCGATAGCACCTCATTGGATATCACCTGTAGAGCCGACAGAGCTGATGGCGCAGTCGCAGGAGCTGATGGATCGAGGGTCTGTTCGACCTTGTGCCACCCCGTTGATGTACGGTGGTGATGCCACACCGTTGATACACGGTGGTGATGTCATGTCGTGGACACACGACAGTGAGGGTCCTTGTGTGGGGTGACCGCAGGCAAGTCTGGATATCATTTAGGATCTTTTGATGGAGTTATACCCCGACAGTGGTCTGCTTAGGATACAGGTATCTGTTTGGGATCCTACAGTTGAGTATTCCGCCAAGATGGTGTTCTGGTCCCGGTAGGGGCATTGGGAGTGCAGTAAGGACAACTGGAATGACTAATGCCATGTCGTCCTTGAGATCTGAGGAATTGTGTATTCTTGCTGCACTTGGAAGGATTATTTGAAATATTCTTCCGGGATATTTTGATTTTACCCCACCTCTGTATGATTTAGAGCTGGTGGAGTACTCATAGATGGTGTAACAAGGTCTGTGAGGAAGAAGCTGTATGCCAAGTGGTTGTGGCACGAGTTTTAGCTTCGAGAGCATATCTTCGTGGATCACTTAGTCTAGCCATAAGAGGCGGTGGTGGAGTCCAGCCAAAAGGGATGCTATGCGAGAATGGCTGAGACCGGCAGTTATTTATTGAGGTGAGGAGCTTGTGAGCCGGATAGTGCCAGCCGAGCTCGACGAATTGGTGATGAGATTGATACCAGCCCTGATTTCTGCATCGCCAGTGTTGGGAGATGGAATTGTGATTTACTGTGGTGCCTCCCATAGTAGCTATGAAGTTACAGTTGGATTGGTGGCAAGCATCCAATATCACCCTGATAGGGCCGCTGTGGTGGCGGATACCTGGAGCAGGAAAGCTGCCAGAGGTCGAGCTTGTTGATGCCACAGCTGGCGCTGTGTGGACTGTCGAGGCAGACGTGGCGTATGATGGTGTCACTGAGGGCTTTTTCCCTTTCGGAGTGCCTAACACGTCACTGGTTTGGGAGTTGAGGGCCTAACTCCCGGAATTTGATGAAGTGATCGTCTGGAGCTGGTATTTTTCGAGCTTGGAGGATTGGATTTACCAGCTGCAAGGGTACGGGATTTCTCGAAGATTGATTTGCGAGCTGGTTCTCTCGACTGCTTATAGTGTGTGCTGATGCCCGAGAGTTGGGGAGGTGTTTCTACACCCTGATGGTTTTTGGATTAGAGATCAGAGTTTACGTGATCAGTTGGAGGACTTATATTGGATGCCTCGGGAGTACAGAGGTATTGGATCGAGCTTGTGTGCCGATGGACTTGTGGTTGGATTATCTGAGGCCCTGGGAGGAGCGGAGGCTTGTACCGATGCAGATTACTTGGTAGCTCGAGCGGTTAGCCCAGCTGCACTTGGTTGAGTTGGTGCGGTTTTCTGGAGTGCCCGCCTTTATTTTGTTCTAGATGGAGACCCGAGGACCGCATCGCGCCTTTGGAGGAGGTACTTGTCAGCCTTGGGAGCTTGAGTGGTGGATGATTGGATGTTTACCCCCTTTATTTGGTTGAGATTCCGTGTTGAGGAACGACTTTAGTTTCGAGGACGAAACTTTCTTTTAGTGGGGGAGGATGTGATGACCCGGATCTCCGCAGAGCTGCTACAGTGCGTTGGGGTGGCTGTTGGAGGCCTACATGGTGTGTTGGAGGTGTTTGGGGCATAATTGGGCACAAGTGTTGGACTTCGGGCTCAAATGGATCATGTGAGTGATCGGAGGACCCCGTGGAGGGTTTAGAAGTGGTTTCGCGCGAATCGGATATTTAATTTGGGCTCCGCGCGAAGTTTGGACTAAGAACACCTTTCCGGATGCCTTCGGCAATTTTTAGAGTTGGAATTTGGCAAAATGGACGTCAAATTCGGATTCAGCGCGCGAAAACGGTCAAAATGGACTACCTACTTGATATTTTGGGCAACCGGTACTGTTCCCGCCGGAACAGTGATTCCGGCCGCCGGCGGCGAGCGGCGGCGGCGGCGGGCAGCGGCGGAGCGCGGCGGATGGGCTCGGGCAGGCGGCGGAGCGGCCGCGGGCAGCGCGCGGGCGCGGGCAGGCGCGCGGGTGCGCGGGCAGGTGCGCGGTCCACGGGCCGGCGTGCGCCGGAGACGGGACACGTGGCCTCGCGAGGTTGGGTCGGTCCAGTGGACTCGGTTCACGGAGTGGTGCGGCGGTGCATGGACCGGGGTGGCCACGTGGCGGCCCAGGATTGGATGGTCTTCGTGCACGCGGTGCACGCTGAGCCGCGGGTCTACTGCCGTACGCACGTGGGCGCGGGCGCGGCGGCGGCGGGGGGCGGGCGACCGACCGCCGTGTCGGGCGGGGCGACGCACGTGCGCCACGTGGCGCCGCACCATTGGCGGGCGCCACCCACGCCGCCGGTGATTGCGGGGACGCGTGGGCGCGCACGGTTGGCCAGCCTCGCTGTCCCCTGTTCGGTGGACACGCGTCGCACCGCGGGCCGGGTCGGACGGGCGGTGGCGTGCGGCCGGATCGGGTGCGCGAGCAGGCTTGGGCCGGGCCGCACTGTTTGCGCCCGGAAACGGCTGGGCCGGGCCGCACTGTGCGCGCCCGAATTGGGCCGGGCCGCACTGTTTGCGCCCGAAACCGGGGACATATTGGGAATTATCCCAATTGTTCTATTGGGCCTATATAAAGGCCTCCCCTCCCTTCTTTTTCTCTGTTTTCCGAGAGATAGAGAGAGAATCAGAGAGAGACCATTGAAGAGAAGTTGTTCCTCACTTATTTTCTACCTCGTGGTGGTTCCCAGATTTTCTGGAAGCTCGGCAACGGCGATAACATTTTTACAGTTCGCCTCGGTTTTCGCCCCATTTCGGCCCATTACCGTCGCAGTTCAGTCAGAAATTCGCTGTGAGCTAACCAGGAGGAGTTTTTGGACGATTTCTTCGACAGCGTGTTCCTAAGAGGTAAGGCTTCGATTTCCGTGTTGATCGCTTCGCTCCGTTTCGCACTTTTGGCACGTTTCCCGAGGCATCTTTGACCCCCATTTTTCTGTGGTGGATTTTGGACAGCACCAACTTGCCGATTTTATATCTCAGCCTAGGAACATCGGATCGAGGCGATTCAAGAGTCGATTTTGATCTACTCGTCGCGAGGAACACAGTGGTGATTTTTCTGGGATTTTAGGAAATTGTTTCGAAGGTGAAAATTACTGTTTTCTCAGTGTACAGTGTGCAGTTTTCTTTACAGTTTGATGTTTGGATTACCACCTTGCCGAATTTATAACTTGACTTACCGAACTCGGATTTGGGCGTGCAAGGTACCGTTTCGAAGCTATCGACGCGAGGATCGCTGTGATATTTTTCTGGGAATTTTCTGGGCACTTCCTGCAGGTGATAATTTAACAGTTCTGGGACTGTTGTTGTATGTATTTGTAAGAGCACTATTTGGGAGCCTAAGTGTATTTAGTGGACTTTGTGTTGTGCCAGGAGTGTTTCGGGTGTACTGTTCTTGTTGGAGCGCAGGATTGGAGTTTTTGGTATTTTCAGCTGTATGGACCCGGACAGTTAGCGCTTCAGGTGGGTGGTTGTTGCTGCCTCTATGTCTGACTTACTCACTAAGTTTATTAGAAAATCCCCCATTGAGCATATTGATTGATTAATATGCATGATTGACTGATATACATGTGAGCCTCTATCTGTGATTAATTTAGTGGATATAGCATGTTGGGGATATTATTGGGATAATATTGCTGTTGGAACATGATCTTTGGAATAATTTAATAAGTGATGATTAACATGCCATATTAGCACCTAGATTGTATGAAAGTGGATTAAATGGATTAACTGTTGGGACATAATGATATATCAATGTGCGGGTTTCACTGTGAGATTTATTATGGATCAGGGATATTTACATGTGTAGTTGACCGATGATGTTAGTATGATGGACATATTTATGTGGATTTATTATTTGTTACACCTGCAAAACTGTTATTTGCTATTCTCCAGTTCATATTGCCTGAGGACTTTTGCATGCTTATTTGGACATCTAGATAGGCCACTATTTTATTGCTACACTATCATATTGGGATTTGACTTAGGAGAAACCATGATTGCTTTCTTTCTCCTTCTTATTTAGACTTTTGAGTCATGTTGCTCGAGTTCGAGCAGAGGTTTGGGATAGTGTAGCCGGGACCTGAGGGTCAGAGATAGGGTGTACTTGATGTTGGATTGTGGGTTATTGCGGCAACCGCGGACAGTAGGCGGTTGACCGGATCTTGATTATTTTACCCAATTGTGGGTTGTGGGTTATTGCGGTGACCGCGGACTTTGGGCGGTTGACCGGATGTTTACTATTGCATCAGATTGGGTATCAGATTTCTCTAGTGGATGGTATTTCCCACTTTTGAGTATTATTGTATCGGATCGGGGTTTCATTAGTGGACGGAGTTTCCCACTTTGATCATAGTCATGATCCAGTCCTGCTATTATGAGACAGTGGTTACAGAGATGCTTGATACAGTGATACTTTACTCGTGTGGGTCGCTCCCCTCGAGTGCCACTCCGGAGTAGGCTTTACACCGTGCCGAGCGCCGGGCACCTTGGGATTTCGAGCCTTATGTGCTGGTCCCCTACTGAGTTCTTGAGTTCGACAGCAGAGCAGGCAGTACCAGTTTTTACTGGTGTCTAGATTGGGTCTATTTGGTCAGATCTGTTTTCCTGATGCATTCATACCGTCATTTCCTTCGGTATTGCATTTAGAGGCATACTTGTGGTGGTTTCCCCTTTTATTCAGTAGTTCTGTTACAGCTTTACCCCCTTGCCCTTTTCTTGCCTCTAGTAGACTTAGTGGGTACGCCGGAGCTTGAGGCTTTACCCACAGGGGGAGGCTACTGGTTTACTAGTGGTTCTCACCCCCACTGTTGTTTCCTCTTCTTTTCCCCCCTGTTTTGCAGAGTCCTCATTGGAGTTGCTGATCTTCGGTCGTTGTTCGGGGCGAGGGAGTCACGAGCTAGATCGTTACCACCCGAGGAGTGTAGCTGTATCCCCTGGTTGGAGATTCCTCGTAGCTGTTGGCTGGCTTTTACTGTTTATCTGGAGGAGTGAGATCTTTTGTATTGGAGAGACTGATGTACTATAGTTTTAGTTTATCTCCTTTTATAGTCGAGAGATGCTGTACTGAGGACATTGTATGATGATTATCTGTATTTGAGGGAATGGATATTGTACCCTATTTCAAGATGTATAGTAATTGGATTTTTATTTTACAGCATTTTATTTCAGCTCTGATATTTGTGTAGCTATAGTACTATCTTTTGCAGGTTAGACGCTTCGCCTATGCGGGTTTTGGCATAGGTGGCGGATCTGTTGGCGAGCCCGGGTCGCAGTTTCGACCCCGGGGCGTGACAGTTAGGTCACAAAATAACTGCTATGTAGTTCCTAATAAAATTTCTGAACAATGTAACCTAGTGTCACTTGATAATGTAACACTTTGGCATGAAAGACTAGGTCACATAATCTTTAAGGAACTATCTAGAAAATCTAATAAAGATGTGGTTAGAGGTGTTCCTAAATTGTCTTTTAAGGAAAATATTGTGTGTGGAGGTTGTCAAAAGGGAAAACAATCGAGAGCCACGCATCGGAACTTGAACCACGTGGGAACCAAACGACCATTAGAATTATTACATATGGACTTAATGGGGCCGACTCGTCAACCAAGTTTGGGAGGTAAATGGTACATTTTTCTTTTGGTTGATGATTTCTCTAGATATTCATGGGTAGAATTTCTAAAAGAGAAAGCGGATACTTTCGATTCTTTTCATGAGATTTGTAATCGTATTATGATTGAGAAGAATGAAAAGATCGTTCGTGTTCAGAGTGATAGAGGTGGAGAATTCATCAATTCTAAATTCATTAATTTTTGCACTTCAAATGGCATAAAACATGAATTCTCTGCACCTTATACACCGCAATAGAACGGTGTAGTCGAGCGCAAAAATAGAGTTGTACAAGAGATGACGCATGTTATGCTTCATAGCCGGAGACTTCCGTTGCACTTTTGGGCTGAAGCAGTTAACACCGCGGTCTATGTGATCAATCGCATCTATTTGCGCCCGGGTACTTTAAATACACCATATGAGCTTTGGTTTAGTAGAAAACCAAATATAAAATATTTTCGTATCTTTGGGAGTCGCTATTACATTTTACGCGATCGAAAAAGTCTTGGAAAATTCGACTCTCGAAGTGATGAAAGATTTTTTATGGGTTATTCTACAAACAGTAGAGCATATCGGGTATTTAACCTTGAATCTAAAACGATGGTAGAATCTTTCAATGTTAAAGTAGATGAAGCTTTTCATTTTTCTTATAATAAATCTACTCCTGATATATCTATTGTTGATGAATCTCCTGCTAATGATATTGCATCTTTGTATAATAATTCTTCTGAAAATTTTGATGCATCTCATGGTTCTTCTAGTTTATCCAATGTGCAGGAATCATCGCAAGTACCCCCGAGTACTCCGTTAGCTCAAATGCTTCGAATCTCCAAGGACCATCTGGAATCAAACATCATTAGAGATCCTCAAGAAGGAGTTAGAACTCGGAGACAATTGGTTTGTGGAGTTGCATGTTACGTCTCCATGATCGAACCAAAGAATGTTGACGAAGCTCTTCAAGATGACTATTGGATTGAAGCAATGCAAGAAGAGCTCAATCAGTTTGAAAGGAACAAAGTCTGGGAATTAACGAAGCCCCCGAAGCAACAAAACATAATCGGTACAAAATGGATTTTCAAGAACAAGAAAAATGAAGATAGTACCGTTATTCGGAACAAAGCACGTCTATTTGCTCAGGGCTATTCACAAGTCGAAGGTATAGACTTTGATGAGACTTTCGCTTCGGTTGCTCGTCTCGAGTCCATTCGTATACTTTTCGTAATTGCTTGTCATTTTAAAATAAAACTTTTTCAAATGGACGTTAAGAGCGCATTTTTAAATAGTTTTCTAAATGAGGAAGTTTATGTTGCTCAACCGAAAGGTTTCATTGATCATAAACTACCTAACCATATTTTTTGATTGAAAAAGGCTCTTTACGGTCTAAAACAAGCACCGCGAGTATGGTACAAAAGATTGACGAAGCACCTTTTGAAAAATGGCTATACTCGAGGGGGAGCCGATCGGACACTCTTTGTGAAGCACTTTTATGACAATTTCATTGTAGCATAAATATATGTGGATGACATCGTGTTTGGTGCTACAAGGAACAACGATACTTCAAAATTCGCCGAAATAATAGAAAGCGAATTTGAGATGTCCATGATGGGCGAGCTTACATATTTTCTTGGATTGCAAGTTAAGCAAAGTGAAGATGACATTCATTTATGTCAATCCAAGTATGCGAAGGAGTTGGTCAAGAAATTCGGATTGGAGAACTCTAAAGACTTTCCGACTCCTTTGGGAACTATCAATAAGGGATTAGGAAGTGAATCTCACGAAGAAAGTGTAGACGAGAAGCTTTATCGAAGCATGATTGGTGTCACGCCTCGGGTGTAAACCAGAACCCGGGCCCGTCTACAGATCCGCCGTGCACACGGTATTTCTCGCGTACACGAAGCGTCGGTTACCTGCTCAGATATAAGAAATAATAATAAAGGAGCATAAAATCAGAGCTAAACTAAAACTACTACATCTCAGACAACAGCTGGAAGTAAATAAAGAACAACTGTAAAGAATAAATACAAATATCTCTCCCAGCTCACTACAAATATACAACTAGCTGGCTAAAGCCAGACCCAAAATGAAATACCAAAAAGCTGTCTGAGAAAATAGGGTACACCAAAACTCCAGCTAGCAACCGTCGGGTGGACTCTCTATCTAGTCCGCTATCCTCTTACCTCAATCCGCTGCTGACGGCCCAGCAACTCCCGCAGAGGACTCTGCAAAACAAAGGGGGAAAAACAAAGAAAAGACGATGGGGGTGAGAACTACTATAAAAATAGTAGCCTCCCCTAGTGGGTAAAGCTTCAAACCCTGACACACCCACTAGGCCTACCAGAGGCAAAAAGGAAAGAAGAAGTGGTAAGCTATAAACAGTGCTGCTGATAAGAAAATGAAACTACCACTACGATGCCTCTAAATGCAGAGTCCGAATGATGTAACTAAAAGAATGCATCAGTGAATGAGCCTGACTGTATAAACCCAATCTGACGACTAGTAAAAACTGGCACTGCCTGCTAAACTCATCTGGGGGAGTACTGACCGACTACTGCCCGGTACGGTCGTATCCCAAAGTAAGTAACAGATCGGCCTCTGTCCGTCCGATCATACACTAAAGTAATAACAGACCGGCCTCGATCCGTCCGGTCGCACACTCCGGAGTGGCACTCGAGGGGAGCGACCCACACGAGTAAGGAAACCATGTCTCAATATCTCACTGTAGCAGGACTAGATCATGACTATGATCGAAGTGGAAAAAACCTTCCACTAAGGATAACCCGAGCCCCCAATAAATGCGATAATAAGCAATAAGTGGGAAACTCCATCCACTAGAGGAATCCTATCCCCAAATCTGATGCAATAGTAACAACCCGGTCAACCACCCAAAATTCGTGGTTACCGCAATACCCTACCATCAAGCCCAGCCTGACCCAAATCCCCCAAAAATCTGACTACACTATCCCAGCCCCCGCTCGAACCTGGGCATACTATCCCTGAAGTCTAGATGACAGGAGAAAGAATAAAAGCATGGTTTCTCCTAAGTCAAATCCCAATGATAGTGTAGCAGTAAATAGTGGCTTATTTATATGTCCATTCAAGCATGCAATTGTCCCAGTGTCTTAATCTATTTCACATGAATAGTTAAGCTATAACAACGAGTGCCAACATTAATGTCTCAAGGTGACGATCCCTATTTGCATAATCACTAAGTACTAACATATAGCTGATCATGCTGTTCCAGATAAATAAATGCTTTAACAGGAGTGATTATTGTAGTGGCCCTGGTTCCCATGCAGTGTTCTTCCGATGGATCCACAGTTAGAACACCTAGTATTGGTGTACCTGGCCCACAGTGCACCAATTGGGTGCTATTGATGGACCCTGTGTGCTTTTATTTACTGTATTGGCCTTCGGCTGGGTTTGCCGAAGTTTCTGGAAAGATTTAGGCCAAACAGAGGTCGTAGATGGATTCAGCGCGGAAAAACGATTGAAAACGACTATTTATTTGCTTAATTTGGAGTCCGGATGCCCAAAAACGGACACCCGGAAGTTTTTAGTGAAAAATGGTGCATGGGAGGGGCCGTAGACCGCCGGGATGCCACGTGGCAGGCTCTGATTGGCCGGTCTGTGATGCGCGGTCCACAGAGCAGCGCGGCGGGGTGCACAGACCCGGCGCATGGACACGTGGCACCGCCTGATTGGCGGGCCCAGGGCGCGCGGTCTACCGGGTGGAGCGCGGCGGTGCATGGACCAGGCGGGGGACACGTGGCAGTCACCGGTTGGTCGGTGCACGCGGCGCGGTCCACGGAATTGCTGGGGTAGGCGTGGACCGGGTGCAGGAGACACGTGTCATCCTCTGATTGGCGGGTGCAACGTGCGCGGTGCACCGGACGCGCGGTAGGTGCCTCGGGGCGCGTGCCCACGTGCGACCCACGTCGCGCCGCCGGCCGGGCAGCGGGTCAACCGGGTGGACACGTGGCGCCCGCTCATTGGCGGGCGCCGCCGCCTTACTGTGCCCGGGGGGCGGACACGTGGCGGGCGGTGAGTGGCCCGCTTCGGTGTTCGCTGTTCGGGCGACACGTGGCAGGCTCAGAGGCGGGTCGGACGGATTGTGGATCCCGTCCGACGGCGTGTATTGGGCCGGGCCGCACTGTGCGCGCCCGAAAACCTTGGGCCCGAGCCCAATGGACTTGTTTTTTTGGGCTTTTTCCTTTGAGGCCTATATATAGGCCGGCTTGGGGTGGATTTTTCCACCCTTTCTCGTGGGATTCAGCTCTAGTGCCCTATACAAAAAATCTTTCTCTCCCTCTTATCTATCTTCCGACAAAGTTTCAGAAAATCTGGAAACCGTGACGACTGTGTTTCCTACCTCGTAGTGCGGAGCGACGTTCTACAGTGTGAGGCCCACTACCGTCGCATTTTCTTCTGGGAGACCTGCAGAGCTACCCCGACCACATTTTTGGACGATTTTTTCGCCAACGGTTGCACAAGAGGTATATCTACGTTTTCCATGTTGATCATTTTTCCCAGAAATGAACTTTTGTGAGGGTTTGGGGTACATTTTTACGCCCCTTTGCTACAGTTTGGAATTTTGACAGCAGCGACTTCGCGGAATTTTATCTTCGCATCTGGATATCGGATTTCGACGATTCAAGAGCCTATCGACATCTACACTTCGCGAGGATCGTCGTGATATTTTTATTGGAATTTTGGGAAATTTATTTTCAGGTGAAAATCGCGTGTGAACAGTAACTGTGTATGCAGATTTTTGGAATGTGATTGTTATGTGTTAATTGGTTGTAATTGTGAGTTGTTGTTGTACCCAGGACTGTAAGAGCACTTTTTCTGTGCTCCTGGCTCTGTGGATCTAGGAAATTGTCGATTCCTGGACTGTTTATCTGTACCGGCTCGGACAGTTAGCGTGTTCAGGTGGGTGATCCTGCTTGCAATAACTATGACTGCACTCTAATTCTGCAATTATAAATGCATACATGATAGTATTTGAGCGTAATAATCTGTGCAAACTGTATGTTAGTTCCCACAGTGATTAATTACTTAACCTGTTATTTAAATTGGAACTCTTGCAACATAGGTATCGTTTTAATCATAAAACTCATCTTAACACATCTTTTATGCATTGTACATCATACTCAGATGACTACTGTTAGAATTATACATCTGCTTTAGTTCTCCCACGTCATGTGTTACTGTTGTCATTCTGGACATAGTGGTCTTCCCCTGAGTTGTGGGTTGGGAGGTTTAGTAGCTTTGGATGCATTATACTCGTGTCTGGGGACCGAGTAGTGTTGGTAGCAGTCTGTAGATTGTTCATCATTGAGATAGTAACATGTGGGACTGGGATCTTTGGGAGATGATCATTGGGACAGTGTGGATTCTTAGTTAGCGAGTGAGACAGTGATTAGATCATAGCCTGCAGGAGCCATATTTGAGATCGACAGAGATGCGCAGATACTTTGCTCGGTGGGGTCGCTACCCACGAGTGCCACTCCGGAGTTGGGCTTGCTACTTCTTTCGCGGCTTGTCGATGTTGGTGTCCCCCTGACTGAGCCAGTTTTGGCAGTCATGGACATCGTCCCTCTGGCTGAGCCAGTTTTGGCAGCTACGGACATACCTACAGCAGTAGGTAGGCGCAGGTTTGACTGGACCGTTTTGGCAGTCAGTTTGGATTGGGTGACTTGTGTCGAGTATCAGTAGAGACATATTGGTCTTCGATCCTTTTTCCTTGAGCATATAGTTAGGGGCATAGTAGCAGTAGATGTTTTACTTTCCTGCTTTCTATACTGCATTTTCTTTTGTTACTTTATGCCCCTTGTAGACTTAGTGGGCAGGCCGTCGGGCTTGTTGGCGGCACCCACTGAGAACTACTGTGGGAGGTAGTTCTCACACCCGTCGTGGTGTCTTTTCCCCAGGGACTCCAGCTCCAGTTCCTGCGGTGCCCGTTGCTGATCCAGCTCCTACAGACCGAGGTAAGGGAATCGCGAGGTAGATCTTTTCCCTTTCAGCAGCAGCGAGAGGTAGAGGTACCCGATGTACTTTTGGTTGTGTCCTTTGGTGTGAGAGATTTTGTAGTGAGGTATCGAGTTGTACTCTTCTATTTTCTTTTGAGAGACTCCTGTATTTGTGTGAGGACTTTATGTATATTATTGTGGGACAGATTTACTTCTTATTACTGTTAGTTTTACTTTTACAGCTCTGATATCTGTTAGTTTAGATACTTACTTGCAGGTTAGACGCTACGTCTCTACGGGGCTTCCTGTAGGGGCGGCGGATCTGTTGGCGAGCCCGGGGTACAGTTCTGACCCCGGGGCGTGACAATTATGATATAAAACTCATGTCCAAAGACCGATGTCTCAATTACATGGATAAACTATCAATTATTTAATCCCATATTGCATGCAAGATTTATCAATAATAGGTTCGACATTTTCTAACATCGGAATACTCTGATGTTCCTAGTGAGCATACCAAAGGAGAGGGATACAACAACCACCCACCTCGAGAAGCGTGCACAACAGAAATACAAGATCCCTCACTGCCAAAATCCACAGTCTCCAACAATCACCACAATACGAGAACTGCGACAACACTGCAAACATAACAACCGATGTCCAATTAAACAACAATTCCACTATCATTCATAGTTCCATAAATTCAGTCAAGAAGATGCTCAATTTCCACCTGTAAGAGGGGCTCTGAAAAATCCAACAAAAATACCGCTGCGATCGTCGCGTCGAGACCTTCGAAACGAGTACCTTCGGGGCAAACTCAAAAAATTCCAGAAAAAATACGATGATGTTCCTCGCGACGCGTAGATAGAAATCGAGTACTAGCACGCCTCAATCCGATGTCCGAGTGCAAAGATATCGGCAAAATACTCCGGTGCTATCCAACAAATCACACAGCAAACAGGGGGTCAACAGTGCCTCGGGAACCATGCCAAAAGTCTGGAATACGAAGAAATGATCAACACAAAAAACGATGCCCTACCTCTCAGGAACACAACGGCGCAAGAATTGCCAAAAACGGAGGTCGGAGAAGGCCAGGGGAGTCCTCGGACCGAAATGCGACGAAGAGGGCAAATAAGGAAAGTGCGTCGCAGTGCGCCGAAAAAATGCCAACCTCGAAGTGCGTGCCACCAAAAAAATCCTGGATCTCCTCCACAAGATGTAGAATAAAAAGATGAGCAAACTCTCTCTTGGGCTCTCCCTCAGAAAAAGCCTGGAAAGGTCCCAAATGAAGGCCCAAAGGGCCTATTTATAGGCCAAAGTCCACAATGCACTTTTTCCCGGATTCGGGCGCACCTTTTCGGGCGCCCGAATCCGCAAGTCGCACCGCCGCCCCATCCGACCAGCGCCCGAAACTTCCTGCGTGCGACACGTGTCCCCCGAATAGGCAACAGCGGTGCAAGTGTGCCCGGGTGATGCCATGTGTCCCGCACCAGGTCAATGCGGTGGTTGGCGCCCGCCAATGGCCGGGCGCCACGTGTCCTGCCCGGGGAACCCGCCGACCGGCCGGCCGCCTCGCCGGTCGCGCCGCCTGTCCCCCACGCACGCACGCGCCCCGAGGCGCCGGTGCACCATTCCGTGGACCGCGCTGTCACGCCCCGGAGGTTCTAAAAGAGCGAAAAACATACCCATTTTTTTTTCTTTTTATTTGTATTTAAAATGAACCTCGCCTACGGTGCGTACCAGACCCGCCGCATATACAAATTCACTCCCCAAACGGGCGGAGTCTCCTCTGTATATGCTCGGCGTTCCCAGCAAGACGAACACTTTAACTATTCCAACCATGACAGACAAAGAGGAGAGATTACAATTAATCATACCGTCACCGCTATTACATACAGACTATAGCATAAACCCATGGGTTTGAAAATCGGTGCCCACTCGACACCCAGTTTTTCCAAAACGTTTTCGCAAACTCTTTTAAGCGGCCATTAACTTGAAAGGATAAATCCACGGGTTTTGCAATCGGTGCCCACACGGCACCTGTTTTGAAAACACTTTTGAAACCAGATTTGCATTTGAAAACGAGCCGCAAATATACATCTTAACATTCACCAATTATTGTAGTATCCGTAATTTTTAAAATTCAAAATTTAAGTTTAAATAATTTTCTGAATTATTTAAATGGCAAAAATAGGCAATTAGTAGTATAATAGTGGCCCTAAAAATACCGACTTTTGATCGGGGCCTGATCTTGAAAATCCAAGATCACCATTGCGATCGTCTCGTCAAAACATGAAAATTTCATATTCACTTGTCGACGATCTGACGGTCGGATCTTCCAGAAATCAGCGATGAAATAGTGGGTCCCACAACTTAAGTTGTGCATAGTAACCCCTATTTTTAATCCCCTTGCGATCACTAATAGCCAAATCACTGTCTAGAGATTTGATATAGGGGTATGAGTAATGAACCCTAGCTAATTTCGACGTTCTGAACGCAATGGCACTGACGGATTTCGCATTTGGCGACCCGTGTGCATCGAAGTGCGTGCGCTGTACCGCAAAATACAGAATAAGATGGCTCGAGAATTTATCTGAGCGTCAAACAAAACAAACAAATACGCTACTTGATAGGTCTCGACGAGCCGGACGTCACGGCGAAGTCTGTTTCGTGAATTAACAAACGGATTTTCTCGAAATGCGTGAAATATACCGAAAAAGGGGTATTTTTGCAAAAACTCTAATATTTTATGTACCAAAATTTAAGGGGCTTATAGGTTAGGGTTTTGAGTGCATTTTTCACCTACTGTGAGGATCTCGGAGGCTAGGGTTAGGTGTGAACCGAACCCAAGGGATTTTGCAAAGAATCTTGCATTAAATATTTGTGTCTCTTGGTCTCCTTTGGGTGCATGCACGAGGGGTCAGGGGGGAGTCCGAAGCATCACATGACTCCTCAGCATCACCCCATATCATCCCTGTGCATTGGGTTGGCCGAGGGACACAACCCATTGAGAGTTAGCCCGAGAGAGAGAGAGAACAAAGAAAGGTTGGGACCAAACCTTGCCAAGTTTGGATTGGAGTGTTCCTGTGGTGTTCCCTGTGCCTGCGGACTCTCTTGGGAGCTTGTTGTGGTCGCGCAAAGGAGGAGGGAGTGAAACCGGCTTCTTCCTTATCTTCACCAACTCCGGCCAAGGTAAGGTCACTAAACCACGGTTTGATTTAGCCCGAGACCCCTAGCAGTAGGTTTGTTAGGTCTCTGTGATGCTCCCTGCCAAGCCTAAACTCCCCATGCACGTTACATGGCCAGCGGAAGCAATTAATGGCCGGAAACCTAGCCGAACTCCGCCGCGGCCTATCTCTTTAAATAATGGACCATATTGAAAAATAAAATGATGGGAATGAACTGTAGAATATATAGAATATAGCTACAAATTTTGAACAAAGAGAGATGAGTGTTCGCGAAGAAAATCAAAGCCCTAGTTTTGGTGAAAATTGCACCACGGCCGAGCTATTTGCTCCGGCGCCGGCGAGCCTCCCCGCCTCCGGCCAAGTGGTCGGGAAGCTTCCTATGAGTTAGGGGGTTGCATCCATGCCCTTGCATGGCAACCATGCAGCACGGTTGAAGCGCGGCCAAGATGGGTTCGAAATGGGTTCATGTTGCTTTTGTCGGCGCTCCGGCCAACTCCGGAGGCCGGAGAATGGTCGGGAAGCTTCCTGGGATCATTTATATCCCAGCCAAGCCTTTGCATGAAGCCCATGCAGCCCCGGTGGAAATCCGCCATTAATGGTGGGAAGCTCCAAACCGAGCTTGCTCGCCGCCGTCGCCGTCGTGACCCCGTCGTCGGACACAAGTCCAGGACCATTCGTGGTGATGAGAGGCACCTGTTGGTGCTTTTGGTTGAGCCCCAGATGCTCAGGTTGAAAGGTCACAAAATTCGAGGTTTTCACTTCATCTTCAACCTTGAGCCATAGCTAAACCGGGGAGCAAGCTTGAAACCAAGTTGATGGAAATGCTCCTGCAACCTAGTAGATTAATTCCATCAAGGTTAGAATGCTTTTGGTGCTGTGGTTGCAGAGAACAAAACTGGGCATTGGTTGTGTGTGTGTTGTGTAATTGGTGCACACCACCTGTTTGTGAAAATGCCACAATGAAGAAATAATTGGAATTAGGCTTCACAGTAAATATGATAGATGCTCCAAATAGTCCCCTGAGCTTGATGCTCACTTTAGATCAAACAGATTCTGAGTGGAACTAAGTTTGGAGCATTATGAGTGTTGTATGTGAACCTAGATGTTGGATCTATTAAACCAGCAAGGCTGGGCTGCCAATAGGGCAAGCCCTGTTCTTTTTAAGGCATATTGAACATACATCTAAAGCAGAATTTTGATTGGATTAATAGAATTAAAGTTATAGTTCAAACAACCTATAAACGAAATTTATGACCCAAACACTATTCCGGGCTGTTTGCGATGTCGTGACAGTGTGCTCTTAGCTAATTTGGGGTCACTGAATGCGATGCTCACATTTAATTTAAGTTTTGATGAGCCGGAGAAACAAAAATGGCTTAAGGCTAAGTTAGTAAAGTATTTTATGGCCCAAAGTTTGCCTCGGGTTCCGTGCTGCCGCAAACTGGTGAGCACGGTGTTCAGCAAGTTATTTGTCACCTACTGGAAGTGACGGTTCATAAAAATGTATTCCAGTTAAGAGAACGAGCGAAAACGACTATCTAAAGGCACTAAAAGTGCGATTTTTGGAAAAGATTTGAGTTTAAATTAAGTTGGGGGTTAGAGTGGTTGAGTTGTTCCCTGATCAGTATTTTCGATTCAGGTTGGCACAGTTTTCGAGCTTCCTTTGGAGTTAAAAGTTCGCCTGCAAAACGACAGGTGGGTTATCTTCGGTCCGGGTTTTATCATTTCGGCCCTCTGGGGTATAGTATTGGTTGGACCCTTGTTCTTGTAGCCTAGTTGATATTTGAGCCTGCCTTCTTTTTGATCAGTTTCATTCTGCTATATGCTGAGTTATGATACATTGCATGATTGATCTTTAATTGCTTCCAGTTATTATGACTTTATTCCTGGACATTTGCCATGCCTGATTGGTCATTAGCTAACTTGCACATTTATACTTGATTATCAGTATATCCTGATTTATGCTCTGGTAGATGTTGATTATATTCTGCATATGATTGAGATTTAGTGGCTATTCTATATTGTACCCTTATTGGGATGTTGGTCATTTGCTAATTTGCATACTTGATTATCAGTACTCTCTGATTATATCTGATCCATGCTATAGTAGTTGATTCCTACATATGAGTTGAGATTCAGTTGATTCTGTCGTTGCATTCCTGTTGGAATTATTCTGGCTTTCTGCCAATTTCCTGATTTTGACAGTAAGTTTCAGCATCAGCATTGTGATCACCACTGCGCCCGCTTTCAGTCACGTACACCGACGGTTTGGCCACCGTCATGGTGTTCTTTACCGGTAAAGGGTCACATCGACCCGTGAGCCCAGCATCTGTGAGTGCGTGGGTTATGATAGCATGTTAGCCTGAGGTTCTGTGAGACCAATAGTGGCATCGCCTGAGGTTCTGTGAGACCAATAGTGGCATTTGGCTGAGGTTCTGTGAGACCGAAAGTGGTATTTAGCCTGAGGTTCTGTGAGACCAATAGTGGCATTGCCTGAGGTTTTGTGAGACCGATAGTGGCATTAGATTGGGTTACTTTACTATTTCAGTTATTGATGCATATGTTGGTTCCGTCACATCTCCTTGATTAACTGATTTGATTTTCTGTTATCAGCCTATACATGATTGAGATGTTATATGATGCTTTTAATTTCAGTTCCATGATTATATATATCCGATTATCCTAACCCCTGATTATTACTATCCTCTAGTATTGTATACCAGTAGGTACGATCTGCTATTTCTCGGCTCGTCGTGCCCACTGGGATACACTCCGGTGTGTCTCACACCCTCGGGTGACTGTTTTTCAGGTCGAGCGGGTGTTGAGATGTCGGGACGAATTGGTGAGGTATCGAGATAGATGTTCGACCCTGGACAGCCGTGTACTTAGTTAAAGAGTTTAAAGTTGAAAGATTTTGTAATTTGGGAAAAAAGAGTTGTAATTTGTAAAGCTATTGTAAAAGTTAATTTGTATTATTGTTAGTACGTAGTTAGTACTCTGATGTTATGGCCAAGCTAGCCGTGCATATATAGGAATGGCTCAATCCCAAAGGGGGATTGAGACTCTTCTATATATGTGGCGGTCTGTCATTGCCCTGGCTGTTTTTGCAACTCTGATTTAGGAAAAAAAAAAAAAAAAAAAAAAAATTAGACGCTGATTTTCGAACTCGGGGCGTGACAATTATAGACACGAAATCCTCATTCCAACATCCATCAGAAACCACACAAATAAATCACAGTTTAACTAACCAACAGTATAAGGAAATAACCAAAGAAAGACGTATCGTTTACTAGCCCTCATAGCTAGGGTCCTCTAACTGATGCCTCACCGTCGTCCCGGGTCCCACCCCTGCTCGGACCTGTCACAGTGTGGGTTCTCAGTGACTGATAAAGTAGAAAACATATAAGTAAATGCAATAACTGAAAGAAACACACCGACTCACCGGAGCATTTACTTTCCCCCCCTCATGTATCGCTAAATCCCTGTCGAATGTCACTGTAAGACCTGCTGTTCTTTTTTCCGTTTTCTCTTTCCTTTCCTATGTATAGTGATCCGGCGGGTGCTAATTTTTTTGAATATTTTTGGGCAGTCCGTCGGGGCTCGCGGGTAATTTTAGGCGATAGAGCTTGCGAAATGGGGAACGGTGGTGCGATCGGATTCGAATTCCGACCCCGGGATCTCCCAGAACTTAATTTTGAAGTTTGGACCCCTTTTAGGCGCTCCGGGATTCGTGCAAGTGACCGGCACGTTTTTCGAGGTAACTTTAGCCGCCGGTTTTGTTTCGTTTATTTAGATCCATTTGAACCAGGGATTTTAGGATTTTCTTTTCCTTGGTTTTCTTTCGGCGGCTAGGGTTTTTGAGGGGCGCAGCCTGAGAGAGAAAAGGGAAGCCGGAACCCAACCCTTTCTCGCTCTTGTTTCGAGACGACGGCGGGGCAATCCGGACGTTGGAGATCGGGAGAGGGACGGAGGCTTTCTTGCTCGCGGGATCAATCGGGCAACGGTAGGACGATCCTCTTCTCCTTCTTCTTCCTCGGCGGATCGAAGGTGAGTTTTTCCTTTTAGGGTTTTCGAGGTTTCGTCGGAATTGAGTTTTGTGGGGGACAAACCGCCGCCGCACGCCGTTCGGGGCCGCCCGCAGGCGGGCACCGCGCGGGCTGGTGCCGCACGGGCGCGCCGCGCGGGGCCGCCCGCAGGAAGGCACCGCGCGGGCGGGTGCCGTGAGGGCCGCCTGCAAGCGGCGCGCCGCTCGGGCACTGCCCGCAGGCTGGCACCGGGCGGGTGGGCGCCCGCGCGGCTACGGCACGCGCCGCGCGGGGCTAGGGCCCACGCGGCCGCGGCTTGCGCCGTGCGGGGCTAGGGCCCGCGCAGTCGCGGCGGGTGCCGCGCGGGGTTAGTGCCCGCGCGACCACGACATGAGCCGCGCGGGCCTAGGGCCCGTGCGGTCGTAGCGAGTGCCGCGCGGGGCGGGTGCCCGCGCGGCCGCGGCACGAGCAGCGCGGGGCCGGTGCCCGCGTGGCTGCAACATGCGTCGTGCGGGGCCGGCGCCCGCGCGGCCGCATGGCCTGCAACACCACGGGGGTGGCCGCGTCGCTCGTCGCGCGTGGGCGCCACCGCCGTGTCGAGTTGTCATTAGTGTTTTGGGTTTTTGGGCTCGGTTTATCTGTCGTTATATTTCTGATCTGACCGCGGTTCTTTTGGGGACTATTTTTAGGTCCGAGTGCCGACAGTGAGCGAGGTTCGGTCTCTGGTGTATCGGTCAGCACAATTGAGGTGGGTACCTTTGGTTATTTTCGGTGTAATGTCGTTCTCGAGTATTTTGCATGATAAAGTAGATGTTTTGGTAAACTGTCTAACCCCATTGCATGTAAATCCTGTTTTATATTCTAACTGAGGCGGCTGAGGTCGCAATACTGTTTTATGTTCTAACTGAGGCGGCTGAGGTCGCATGGCAGTTTATATGCTCATATTGCTTACACGCACACCGGCGGTTTGGTCACCGCACAGGGTGTATTTTTTCGGAAAGATGGTAAGGATTACCCGTGTACCCCACGACTCGTGATGATGGGGATCCCTCAAGGAGAGGCGACTGCTACTTGGGCAGTGGAGGGGATTGGTGGCACCAAGAAAATGAGCACGCTATTTGGGGTCGGAGCCCAATAGCTAATTGGGGTTGGGGCCCAACGCATTTTAAAAACTGGGGTACGTGCCCAGTATGACATTCGACAGGGATTTAGCGGTACATGAGGGGGAAGTAAATGCTTCGGTGAATCGGTGTGTTCTTTTCAGTTATCGCATTTACTTATATGTTTCTACTTTATCAGTCACTGACTACCCACACTGTGACAGGTCCAAGCAGTGGTGGGAACCGGGACGACGGTGAGGCATCGGTTAGAGGACCCTAGCCATGAGGGCTAGTATACGATACATTTTCTTTGGTTATTTCTTTAAATTGTTGGTTAGTTAAACTGTGATTTACTTGTGTGGTTTCTTGTGGATGTTGGAATGAGGACTTGGTGTAGGACTATGTTCTTTTATCTGTGTTGGTTAAGATGTGTATTTGCGGCTCGTTTTCAAATGCAAACATGGTTTCAAAAGTATTTTTCAAACCGAGTGTCGTGTGGGCACTGATTTCAAAACCCGTGGATTTATCCTTTCAAGCGTAATGGCCGCTCAAAAGAGTTTGCGAAAACGTTTTGGAAATAAAGGGTATCGTGTGGACACCGACTTTCAAACCCCTGGGTTTATGCTATAGTCTGTATGTGAATGTGGTGACTTTATGGTTAAGTGTAGTCTCTCCTCTTTGTCTGTCATGGTTTGCATGGTTAAAGTGTTTGTCGTGCTTGGAACGCCATGCATATACAAAGGAGACTCTGCCCGTTTGGGAAGCGAATTTGTATATGCGGCGGGTCTGTTGCGCACCGGAGGCAAAGTCATTTTAAATAGAAAAAAAAAATGGATACGTTTTCCGCTCTTTTAGAACCTCCGGGGCATGACAGATTATATGGTTTCAGAGAAAAAGACTTTAACCACTGCGGCCAGTGACCAACATTGCCAAAGCCCGTAAGGACAAAAGCATTACCTATTATTACTCTTTACGGGACATTGCGTCGTCAATCAGGGTAGCTCGGGGAGTTCGGCCGCATCCTTTGGGCCAACGACGCACGGCGTGGCAGGGTAGGGATCTGGAATCATCGTGATCCTCCTTGAGTTGGCGGCCTGGTAGGTCCTTCTGCGGGGCGGGGATTGCAGCCTTTCCTGGTCCCGGAGGGTCTGGAGGATTACTCCGGTTGCATAACTTCTTATCTTCTCGTGTCAAGATCCATACAAAACTCGTGAACGCTACTCAACTGCCCTCTATCAAGCTTCTTGCCCATGACGACGAAAAGAAAAGCTAGCAGAAGGCGTTCCTACAAGCTAAGTTCACAAGTTTCGGTAAGCCTGGTTCCCGGGGGCACACTTGGAACTTCAAGCAGTCAACTACCGCTTAAAGATTGCTGTGACCATTGGTCCCAAGCGCCATGCCGATAACCCTTAACGGAAACCCCACTAGTTCTTAGAGCCTAAGAACCCGCCCCACCCTCGTTGGCCAGGAAGGACAAAGCCACTTGCCTCGAGGGGTAACCCAAAAGTCTGACCGAACTTATTTCTAAGGTGGGGATCTCTTCTAATAACTAAAGGTAGGGGCGAAAACGCGAAGCGAGGTGAAAGAGCGGGATGCTCAGGTGTTGACACAAAAGTTCTAGCACGATAATCTGAGACTCAAGTATTACCTGCTACGACGTCCTCCGGTGGGTCCGTCCCCTGGTGGGTCGTCGTATAGACTCTTCCCCTCTCCGATTGCGGGCCGCGCTCCCCCCCTCCTGTCGCTGCAACGAACGTGTAGAAGCTGCTGAGGATGAGGTCCCCGTTTTCATGGGGCAGTTGAAACGGAAGTGCCCCGGCTTGCCGCAACAAAAACAGTGGTCTTGCTTCTGGGAGCATTTGGCCACCCGGTGCAGTCCACTGCAAATAATGCAAGGCTTGTCACCGGCCTTTGTCTTCCCGTCGCCGCATTCTTGGTTCCTTGTTGCAATCTCGGATGTTTAGAAGGCCGGCTCCCATTGGTATGATCTCCTCCGGAATAAGGCTTAGTTCGTTTCTTATCCCCACTGTGTTCCGAGCTCTCCCGTCGGGCTCGTGTAATCGCAAATCCGCGCTCCACTGTGGTGGCTCTATCGACCACCTTCTGGAAGGTGTGCAAATCCGCCACTTGCACAACCTCGAAGATGTCGCTCCGTAAACCGTCCACAAAAAGACGGGCTTTGTGAGATTCGTCTCTTATGACAAAGGGGACACAATTGACCAACCTCACAAATGCCCGTTGGTACCCTATAACTGTCCGACTTCCTTGCTTGATGTGCTTCAGGTCATCTTCCATCTGCTGTTTGACGCTGTCGGAAAAAAATGCCCCAAACAATTTTTCTCAGAACGAGGACCAAGATGGAAGGGCGGTGCCCTCCGAGGGGTCCGAGCACACCGTCTTCCACCACATGCGGGCGTTTCCCCCAAGAAAGTGGACTGCCAAGCAGCTCATGTTCCTCCATCAGCAAATCTTCGAAAAGCTTTTCTATGGTGTCTACCCATTTTTCCGTGACCCAAGGGTCGGTCGTCTCTCCCTCAAACACGGGTGGGTCATACTTCTTGAAATCTGTCAAGTTCGCTCTCACCCTGTCCCGTTCGGTTTGCAGGATAGGGGCTTCCCACGCAGCGACGGCGGACACTCTGGGAGTAGATGTCGCCACGGTCTCTCTCAAGGGGTCTCCAGCAGTGGCTCCCGGCATAGGTCCCGAAGTCGCTGGTGTTGGTGCTACCATAGGCATTATTGGCTGAACCGACGGTATTCCAGTCACCGTGGTCTGAGGAGGGGCGACCATAGTCGCACTGTCAGCCACCGGCGGTCCCATCACTAGTGCGGTTGGTCCGGGTAAAGGAGCCTGGGCGACCTCCACTGGTGTGGTCGTGTAGAGTACCAGGATTTTGCAGAGCGCACCGACCTCGCAAGATGGCGTGGTGCGGAGAAATCGCCTCGAGCATATTCCATATGTCTTTTCTGATGAGTTAGGATTGAGTCGGATCGACGCGGAAGCCCCAGCTTGAATCGGAGTTTTCCGGGCATTGAGCGTCGATAGAGGGCTGGTTTCGTTGGAGCCTCGACCCCACAGTTGTGCGCAGAAAATTTGAGAATTTCTTGGAACAGGTGTATTTTATGATTACAGCGGAGTTCGGGAAGTTTCGGACTGGTGCGGAGACTCCGAAGGCAAAAAGTGAGTTGGAGTTGGCAGTTTTGGATGCCGGTTGTTGGATTGAGCACCCCGACTCAATGGTTGAGTTTTTTGAGGAGAAAAATCTGTGGACATGTATATTTTCAGATTACAGCGGAGTTCGTGAGGTTCCGGACGGAGGCGGAGGCCCCGAAGGCAAAAAGTGAGTTGGAGTTGGCTTTATTTGGATTATTTAATTAATTAATTTATTTTGTGGCTTTAGTCTGTGAAGTAAAGGCTTATGAGAGAGAGAGTTAGTGAAAGAAAAGAAATTGGTAGTGGATTTTGTGTGCTGAGATATTTGTTTGGAGGAGGGCATTTTAGTCTTTTCCCCTTTGCCTCTCACCAACCGCATTAATTAAGCTTCCATCCCTTAATTAAGAAGGCCACGTCACCTTCTCCTTCAACCACAAAACAAAGGAAATGGGTTGAAGCAGAGGAAGGAGAGAAAGAGAGAAAAGAAGGAAGAAGAAGAAGGAAAAGATGAAAAAGAGAAGGGGTGGATGAGAAATTGATGATGAGCTTCCTCCTTGAGGCCGTGCGGAGCGAGCGGAGCGTGCGCGCGTCGACCCTCTGGTTAAGGACATCGCCTGGATGCGAGGATTTCGACAAGGTGCCGTGCGGAGCGCGGATCGCGTGCGCGGCACACGGTTTTATGTTGCAGGTTGTTTGTGTTGTGGGGAGCTGTAGGGAGTTGGTTTGTGTGTGTGTGTTTTTCCTTTGTGTACAATTGGAGCAGGTGGAGTTATATATGGAGCTTAAGTGGAGCTTGTATTTTATGTGTAGACTTGAGGTCGGGGAGGACTTGATGTGGGCAGTTACTTGATGCTGAAGTGTGTGTGAGTGCTGTGGATTTAAGTGTTGTGTAGTCTGAGCAATTTGGGCAATGTCTATGTGGTGTGGGCGAGCTAGTGGTTTTGTGTGTACTGAGGATTACCTATTTTGCTGTTGGGCTTGGATCTATGTATTAAAGGATGTATGTGAGAAATGTGTATGTGAGCTGTGGACTTGATGTTGTGGGTGTATGGTGTGTATTGTGGGGGCTGCAGGTGTTGGTGATTAAGTGTTTTCTTTATGTGGCAGTCGTTGATGGTAGTGCGTAAGAGTGGAATTATAGAGATTGTGTATATGTGGACTTTAATTATTAGTATGCATTGGAGCTTGTAGAGGGTTGTATGGACTTAAGTAGTTAGTGTTTATGGGAGTATGTAATTAAATTGTGCTGATACTTAGTGTTATATGGTGTTGGTGCTTTGGGAAGCTGTAAACTGATGGTGGACTTGTTGTATGTAGTGAGCTAGCTGTTGGTGGATTGTAGTGTAGTTGAGCCCTTGTCTGCACTGTGTTTTGGCCGAGGAGTGAGCCGAATTGCATGCAGGATTTTGTGAAGACTCGAGGGTAATTAATGAGCTTCCGGGGATTTTTTTTCGGCAGATTCGCGGCAGCGAGCGATTCGACGCTTCACCGACTTCAGCGATTGCCTGCGGAAAGCATTCCAGGTGGGTTGAAATTTCTCCAAAATGTATAGAATGCCCCTTAATGCTCCTGAATTCAATTTGATCATGTTTACCATGCTATTTTCACTGTTTTTACATCTGATAGTTGCCTGGGAATTTTTAGAAAATTATTTAGAACCCCAGATTATTTTTAGTATACTCCTGTTACCATATGACACTAGGCTGCATGTTCTGTGGGCATTATTTTTGCACCCTGATCGTTTTAAAAATCGAGAAAGCCCATTTTAAGGAAAAACATCATTTTCAAAGGTGGTTTTTAAATTATGAGTTCGCCAGAGGTATGGCATTGATTCAGGGTGCATTAGACCTCGTGCCTGGGGGCCGAGGGGTCTCTTTTTGAGTTTTGAGATGAATTATAGTGTCATTTGATTTTTGAGCTTCCTTATGGGATAGTGAGATTAATCTAGATCATGGGTCGTATTCTGATTTAGTGGTGGAGATGGCTCTCCCACTTAGCCTTGAGAGTTTTGGGGGTTCTGGCAGATCGAGTCGTGGAGGTTTCCCGACTCAGCCACGGATTGTGCATTATCAGATTGAGTCGTTGAGGGTTCTCCGACATAGCTGTGAGAGTGTTTGGGTTTTCCTGTTTGAGTCGTGGAGTCTTTTTCCGACAGAGTTGCGCTTTTGAGCATCGAGTTGCCGATCTGTTTGATCGTGGATTATAGCCTGCATGTGCCGCTTATGAGACAGATGTGATACTTGAGTTCGCGGGGTCGCTCCCCGCGAGCTACGCTCTGGATGCGATGATGATACCGAGCCTGACAAGGCTGCGATGAGGTTATTGAGATAGTCCGTGTGGGACGCCCTACGTAAGTCCCGTCCCAGAGTGGATGAGGTGGCAGTAGGTTTGGCGCAGGCTTGACTGGACCCTATGAGGCAGTCATTGAGATTGGGTGACATTGAGAGAGAGATGGCATAGCATGTTCATTGATGAGTTTCCCTTTGAGCATGGTACTTGAGACATATTATTTGCAGTGTTAGTGTATGCATAGCAGGGTCAGAGTAGAGTTCCTTCAGCATGATGTTGTTATTTATTAGCTGTAGTTCCTTTCCTGCTTTCCTTTTATCTATCTATCTGCATACCTATCTGTTTTGCCTCCAGTAGGCTTAGTGGGCATACCGTGGATATTGGGACGGTACCCACTGAGATCTTCCTTCTGCAGTAGATCTCACACCCGCTGCGGTGACAGGTTTGAGGCAGCTGTTCCGGCTTGGTTCGCGCGGAGACAGCAGATCGAGGTGAGGACGCGGCCGATTAGTTCCTTACCAGCATTGAGAGTCTGAGGTAGATATACCCGGTGTATTTTTATGTTTCCTCTTTTATACTAGACATTCTGAGAGTTGTGAGGATAGTACTTGTATTTACTTTGTTCAAGTTGAGAGACTTGTATTGAGGATTTGTTTTTATTCAGATGTTCAGTGTTTTACTTTCTGTAGCTATTAGTTCTTCTTCAGCTCTGATACATGTTTAGCTATAGATCCTTGCAGGGTAGACGCTTCGTCTATACGGCAGTTTCCGTACAGACGGCGAATCTGTTAGCGAGCCCGGGTCGCAGTACTATCCCGGGGCGTGACAGGTCGGCTGTTGCGTCAACTGGCGTACCTGTTCCATAAGGGTTGCTAACTGCCCGGCCATCTCTCGTAGTTGTTGTCGGAGAAGCTGATACTCCGCCGTTGTCGGTACCATACTTTCTGCATTTTCTGCCCCTGCGTTCTCAGCTGACGGCCTAGTCTAGGCCATTATCCGCCGAATACAAAGAAACCAAGTCAATCCTAAGTTTAATTGGTCTAACACCTTGACCTACGACCACTGGGACTCTATCCCTTTTTCCCCCGCACTCACGTTCGTACTTTACACACATACACCTTGGTCATCAAATTGGTTAGTTACTTGTGGTATTGCACTCTGTGGATGTTGGTCACTGACCACCATGGTTGAAGTCGTTTTTCTCTGATACCATATAATCTGTCACGCCCCGGAGGTTCGAAAATAGCGGAAAACGTAACTGTATTATTATTATATTTTTCTTTAAAAGAACCTTGCCTCCGGTGCGCGCCAGACACGCTACACATACAAATTCACTCCCCAAACGGGCGGAGTCTCCTTTGTATATGCACGGCGTTCCGAACACTACTATTACTTTAACCATGCAATCATTGAGCAATAAGACGGAGAGATCACACTTAACCATACAGTCACATTTATCATATTGAAATGAGAGCATAAACCCATAGGTTTGAAAGTCGGTGTCCACTCGACACCCGGTTTTACAAAACGTTTTCGTAATCTCTTTTACGCGGCAAATTTTCTTGAAAGGATAAATCCACGGGTTTAGAAATCAGTGCCCACACGACACTTGGTTTGAAAACGCTTTTGAAACCATGTTTGTATTTGAAAACAAGCCGCAATCACACATCTCAACAATCACAGTCATAAATAATCATTCCTACGCTAAGATCTCAATCCAACATCCACAATAGACCATACACGAGTAATCGCAAATATACTAACCAAACACTAAAAGAGATAACCATAAGACTGTAAAGTTTAATAGCCTTAATGGCTAGGGTCCTCTAACCGATGCCTCACCGTCGTCCCGGTTCCCACCCCTGCACGGACCTGTCACAGTGTGGGTAGTCAGTGACTGATAAAGTAGATGATAACAAGTAAATGCTATAAACTGAAAAGACAAACCGATACTCCAGAGCATTCACTTCCCCCTTATGAATCGCTAAATCCCTGTCACAAACACGCTCGGCCCCTACCCCAGATAGAAAACATACTAGGCCCCTACCCCAGATAGAAAACATGCTGGGCCCCAACCCCAGAATTAAAACAAGTTGGGCCCCAACCCCAGATACCGTGCTCACTTTCTTGGTGCCTCCAACCCCTCTACTGCCAAGTAGCAGTCGCCTCCCCTTGAGGGGTCCCCATCCTCCCTAGTCGTGGGGTACACGGGTAATCTTACCATCTTTCCGAAAAAATACACCCTGTGCGGTGGCCAGACCGCCGGTGTGCGTGTAAGCAATACGAGCATATAAACAATACTGCGACCTCAGTCACCTCAGTTAGAATATAAAACAGGATTTACATGCAATGGGGTTAGACAGTTTACCAAAACATCTACTTTAGTCATACGAAATACACGGGAACGACATTACACCGAAAATAACCAAAGGTACCCAACTCGAATGTGCTGACCGGAACACCTGAGACCGAACAACGCTCACAATCGGCACTCGGACCTAAAAATAGTCCCCAAAAGAACCGCGGTCAGATCGGAAACATAACTGTAAATAAACCGAGTCCAAAAACCCAAAAACACTACCAACGACTCGACACGGCGGTGGCGACGGCGTGCGACGGACGACGCGGCCATCACCGTGTCGTTGCATGTCATGCGGCCGCGCGGGCACCGGCCCCGCACGGCACCGCATGCGGCTGGGCCGCACGGGCACTAGCCCCGCGCGGTGCCGCATGCGGCACGGTCGCGCGGGCAACCTCCCCGCGCGGCTCCACCAGCGGCGCGACCGCGCGGGCACTAGCCCTGCAGCGCGGCGCGGCGCCAGCCCCGCGCGGTGCTGCGGGCGGCCTGGCCGCGCGGGCTTGCCCCGCGCGGTGCCGCCTGCAGCGCGGCGCGGGCGCCTGCCCCGCGCGGCGCTGCGGGCGGCCCGGCTGCGCGGGGCTTGCCCCACGCGGTGCCGCTTGCAGCGCGGCGCGGGCGCCAGCCCCGCGCGGTGCTGTGGGCGGCCCGGCCGCGCTGGCTTTGTCCCGCGCGGCGCCGTCCGGGGTGCGGCGGCAATCCCAGGACGGCGGCGGCAGTAGCCAAACTAAAACGACGACAAGAAAACCTCGAAACTAAAACCGAAAGGAACATCGCTTACCGCGATTCATCGGAGAAGGCATTCCGTTCACTCTCCCGGCTCCGGCACGTTCGTCGGGGATGATCGGGTCCCTCCGCTTTCTCCTTCTTTCTTCCTTTTCTCTTCCGGTTAGGGTTTCACTTTTTCCTCTTTCTTTCTTTTCTCTCCGGCTAGGGTTTCTTTTCCCTCTTTCTTTCTTTTCTCTCTCGGTTAGGGTTTCTTTTCAGAAAAGGTGATTTTTTCCTTTCTCAGTACGTACCATAGAAATCCATCGGGTATTTAATACCTAATTAATTATTTATTTATTTATTCCTTAAAGATAATTCCTTATCTCCTTGAAAAGCGTGCACGATCTCTTGCACGGATTTCGATGCACACTACGGTTACCGCGACCTTTAAAACCCCATTCCGGGGGATCCGTAAGTCGGATTTTAGATCTGATTGCACCGCCGTTCATCGTTTTTCGAACTCTATCTCCGAAAAATACCCGCACCGTGTGTTAGTCAACTTAAGAGAACTCGATAATTCAATTTTTCCTAACATGCAGTTTATTAGCAAGAGGATAAACGTTACACGAAAAGTTGTGATATTACATATATTTCAGCAGGAGGGTAAAACGTTACACGAAAAGTTGTGATATTACATATATGATGATATGTGAATATTTGATTGTCTACTTTCATACATATCTGATTAAATAATGTCATAAGTTACATGAGTATAATTAAACTCTATTTATCTGATTGCTTATTGAAGTTTTAAATTCTTTAGGTATCTAATGGTTTCTTTTATCAAGAGTTGTTTCTTTTGCATAGAGTACAAGCGTCTAAGTCTAGAGTTTGTAATAGGAGTTTATCTCTTGTATTTACACTTTATATGGACCATTCTTGTGAATTTTTGTTGTATAGTGATAGTAACAAAAATATCTTTTTATTTATTTTTGTGGATTACATGTTTTATCACGAAACCGCCAAAGGGGGAGATTATTAAGGATTTTTGTAGTAGCGTATTTCGTGAAGTGTTTTGAGTATTGAAGATTGAAGTTGAAGAATTGTCGATCACATACATCAATCTCAAGAAAAATGGATTCAAAATGATCAGGCACGTTTAACTAAATATTTTTGGTCATTTGAATACATTCTTATAGTTTAGAAACACTTGGAAAAAATTTTATTGCATAAAAAATCAAAACTGGATATTTTACACGTTCATGATCCGGACCAGCCACATCCAGTCCGGACCACGAACATGGTTTGGTTCATGCGGAATTCTAGTCTGGATCATTTCCTTTCCAGTCCGGACCCCGAACGTTGTGTTTGCTGAATCGCATGAATCAGTCCGGATCAGGTCATTCCAGTACGGACCCCGAATTATTTTTTCAGGAAATTCTCTGAAAAAAGATGACAGTCAGGATCAGCCAAATCCAGTCCGGACCGCCCGCCGTGCGAAAAAAATTCTGTTAAGTCAGTTTTTGATTCTTATCTTTTCCAAAAAGTTTCTAACCTATAAATAAACCGGCCCTAACATTCATCTTTTAGGGTAATCCTGGTAATCCCAAAAAGACCGATAATTCCTAAGATTCCTAATGTTTCAAAAATTTCTATTATTTTTAAAAGGAATCGAAAGGAAAAATCCACATATAGATAAGAAAGGAAAACACGATTAATTTTATGTTTCTTCCCCTATATTGATCAATTTGATTTTAGGGTTTCCAAACTCTCTATTTCTTGTAGAATCAAATTGATGAATGCTTAGATGGTGTTTTCCTTGTTTATCTATATGATCTAAGTATTCGATTATCATCACCACCAATAAACAAAACAATGATTTCCGAAAGGACAATCGGCGCGTGGATTCAAGGTACTATTGCTTTCGTGGATTCGGAGCGAGGCGCGTTCGTGTGATCGATATGTGCTATATTGGTGAAGACCGTGGATTTGGTTGGACGTCGTGGATTCGTCGTTGGACGCAAATCGTGGATTCGAGGAGCGTTGCGGAGAAGATCTACTTAGAGTGTATGGAAAAGGTTGAGTCGTAGTGTTATGAGATATCACCTTGTATGTGTTTAATCTTAGTGGATTTCACTGTGTTATCGGTCCCATAATTTTTTCCTCCTGTGATGGAGTTTTTCACGTAAAATCTTGCGTACTTATTTACTTTTCCGTATTGGGTTATTTTTACGCAACGATTTGGTGATTTTATTGTTTACACCTATTCACCCCCTCCTCTAGATGATTTGTTCCATATTCAGATCCATTATTCCATAACCCACAAATAGGGTTGCTACGCTATTAGGACGGCGGAGGTCTTTATCCACGTAAGCTGTATTCGATCATAGAACTTTCAAATTGGCGATCGGTTCCGTTAAACTTGATTTTGTGATTTTTTCGTTATCATTTAGCGATTGATCAAAAGGATTAAAAATGGATAGCTAAAATTAAAAATTTTACAAGAAAAATATGATGTAACAGTAAAATTTTCGATCCAAAATATTAATCTTGTTGTAAATAGTATAAAATTTTTTTTATCAAAATTTTAGCTGATTTAAATACTTCTGCACCGTTAAACATATAAATGGCACATATCAATCTTTAAAAATTATTAATTTTGAGCCCTTTCGATAACTAAGTAAATGATAATAAAAAATTACAAAATTTACTTTTTAGATATCTCAAATATGTTAAATTAAGTCTAATAGAACCGATTGTCGATTCGAAAGTTCCATCATTAATAACAACTTAAGAGTACAAATACTTTTGTGCTCCAAATAGCAAAATATATATATATAGTCAAGTTATATCGATCCAAACAGAAACGAGTTGTTCGTATTCTGCACAAGTGCACATTTATTAAAATAGACGTTCAATCTCGAGCTTATTTCTAGTTGAATACAGACTGACTTATGAACAATGTACTGAATTGCCAACCCTATCAGGACCATGGCTATATGGATGAGCCCAGGTGGCAATTTTTGGAAGCCAAATGATTATAAGACTAAACACCAGTCCTCATTGAGCAAAATTAATTCGAAAATAATACAATATTACAGAACACAAATAAAAATAGGGTTGTGTAAGATGTACATCCCATTTGGGGTGTACATCTAGCATTAACCATAAGTTATTATTTTTTAAAACAATAAAAGAATTAAGGGATTTGAGTTTCATTTTTGAAATTTATACGGAATTGAGTTGCAACCTCATAGATGACAACGTGTATAACAACCACTGAACAAGTCAATACTTGTTGAAAGATTTTTTAGTTACTCTGTTATTAATTTATTTTTGAAATAGATTCTATATTTAATATTCTTGACATCAAAATACGATCGGTTAAATTTCTAAGAAAAAAAAAATATAATACTATCCATACACTCCATTGGAATGTATGATATATATTTTATCCATTCTAGACTTGTGAGTCTTCAACTCTTCACTATAAGGCAATGTTTGGTTCGAGGATAAATTTCTGAGGTATAAATTTTTTTATACCTGGGATAGCTTGCTATTCCAGGATAAAGAAGTATAAAAGTTAAATTGCGTTTGGTTGAAAAGTTGGTATTCTCTGGAATAGCTAAAATTGTGTTTGGTTAAAATTATGGAATAGTGGAAGATAGTGAAAAAAGAAGGTATATATTTTTTTAAAATGCCAACTTTGCCCTTGTCTTTTTGTATTGAAAAATTAATTTTAAAAAATTATATTTAATTTGAAACAATTTAATTATAAGTAACAAATTATATCTTACATTAAAAAATAATAATTATTTTTTTTATAGTATATTTTAGTAAATGCAAAATTCAAATTTTAGATAGTTATAGATTGAAAAATAGTTCAAATTTTAAATAGTTATAGATTGAAAAATAGTTATCCCCTTCAAATTTTAGATAGTCAAATTTTAAATAGTAAATACAAAATTTATTTTAGATAGTTATAAATTTTAGATAGTATATTTAGTAAATTTGCATCCCATGGAATTAATCTTAAGGGTTATCCTAGGATAACCCGTTAAGAAGGGGATAAAAAAAATTTTTAAATCTCCTTTAAGGAGAATATTTTAAAATTTGACCAAAATTTTGTAGAATTCGAATCCCAAGGATTATAAATATTCCTCAAGGGAAGGGTTATAAATATTTCAGTAATTTTATTTGGAGAGCAAGTTATTTACTTAGGTTATTTTAGCTTCTTCTTTGGACAAGTTTCTTCATAAATTTCGGCCATAATTTAGATTTTTACTCAAAATCACGGTCTTTCGGGACGCAACAATCCAACAGAATCAATTCATTTCGGAAGATCAAAAGTTCGGCCCGTTCCAAATGGTTGAACGTAGCGCCTTTAGAAGATTATGTCCTAGCCAAGAATTCAAATCGAATTGCTTGAGTTCCCTTCTATAATAATTTTATTTTCGATCCATAAAGTTCATTTTTTTTTTCCAACAATTTAAATTATTTTGGTGAACGTTTTTTTGCCGAACAAATATAATATTGAAGTTATTGGGTAATTAATATGGTAGAGGTTAGGTACCACTACCATCTGACAGTTTACCAAACCTGAATTTGTAGCCAATAGACAGAGTCGCTGTTACTGATAATCACCGTTCCTACGGCCTAAAGTAGGTATTATAGTTCACCAAACATTAAGGGGCGTTTGATTTGGGGATTAAATGAGGGATAAGAAAAATATCTCTTTAATTTCCAAACAAAAAGAAGTGTCTGTTCCCCCCTTGGGCGGAACAAGCTTGTTCCCATCTCCTTTTTTTTTTTTTTTTTTTTTTTTTTTTTTAATTAAAAAATTTAAATTTTAATATATTTAAATTTATAAAATTTAAAATATACTTTTTTATTTTATAAATTTTAAAATTTTTAACTTTATTTTTTAATAAATCTAAAAAATTATATATATATTTTTTAAAAAAATTATTAATTTTAAATTTTATATAAATTTAAAAATTAAAATTTTTGCTCCCACTTTTGTAATTATTTTTAGGCAATTAAAATTAAAATTTTTAATATTTATAAATTTTTAACTTTAGAGAATTTTTAAATTTTATCGTTTTTAAAATTTTTAACTTTAATTTTTAATAAATTTATACCAAACTTTTAAAATTTTATAATTTATACCAATTTTTATATATACTTCTTAATAGAAGAGATATTTGGCGATAAGCTATGTACAAAATTTTAAATTTTTAAACATTTATAAATTTTCAAAATTTTAATTTTTTAATAATTTTTATTAATATACAAGTAAAATATAAATTTTAATAATTTTTTAATAAATATTTTAAATTAAATATTTAAAATCATACAAGTAAAATTTTTATTTGTTTTAAAAAACTATTATGATTGAGGACAATTTCATCATTTCATATAATTACTACTCTCTATTCCTCTTATTCTTTATTATCACGCTAAATACAAATTCTCTTATATTTGATACTAATCTAATACCCAATAAAACATATTTTTACAATAATTTCAGCTAGTTTTCATATTTATACTTATCTCTGAAATAATTAGTTATTTCTTATCCCACAATCAATCTAAATATATAAATGACCATATAATACTGTGATCTAATCATTAAGGTGTTTGGTTTCACATAAATTTTTTCTGATTGAAAAAATATTTTCCCTCCCTTTAGTTTTTATTAAAAGTAGATTTTTTTTTTTTTTTTTATTTCACGAAACTATTTTTTGTTTTTTAAATTTTTGTATCTGAGAAACAAAATTTCTGAAAAAATTATGTATTTCATGAAAAAATATTATTTTATTACAAATAGTTCTCCACGCTTCTCTGAAAAACTAAATACCCCTAAATAGGGGAATGTACATCACATTGCGAATAACTAGCTCTGTATCCTTCTCTGCGGCCACGTTTGGCTCGGGTATAAATTTAAGAGGTATAAATTTTTTTATATCTAGAATAACTTGTTATTCCGGAATAATCAAGTATAAAAGTTAAATTGCGTTTGGTTCAAAAGTTGGTATTCTCTGGAATAAAAAAAATTTTGTTTGGTTAAAATTATGGGATAGTGGAGAATAGTAAAAAGAGATGATAAATTTTTTATTAAAATATTAATTTTGCCTTTACCTTATATATATATATATATATATATTAATTTTAATTATTATAAATTAATTAAAATTACAATTTAATTGTTAATAAAATATATCTTACCTAAATAAAATAATTTTTTATATTTTATAATATATTTTATTAAATGAAATTAGTAAACTTAATTAGTAAATAATATATTTTAGTAAATATAGTCTCAAATAGGAATGTAAGCTTAAAAAAAAAAAAAAAAAAAAAAAAAAAAAAAAAATCCATTCATTGTGGCTAGGTATAAACCTTATTCCAGAAAGGAGGTGGAATAGAAATTAACGAGTTATTCTGGAATAACCCATTAAGCTGAGAATATTTTAAACCTTTATTTCTATACTTTTTTTTTTTTTTTCTCTTGTTTGGTAAGAATTTGGGGATAAAGGGGTTCCCTTTATCCCCCAACCAAACATAGCCTTAAGTAGATATATGTGTGGCCATATGTGAAGAGATTACAAGAAGCAATTACACTCACCATGAAATAAATTTGGGTAAATTATACTTCTAGCCACTTAAATAATGATGAAATTTCACTTGGATCACCCGACTTAAATTAGCTTACCGATAGGGCTGCAAATGGATTTGGATTGACAGAGCTCCCGTCCCGATTTGTACGATGGAATAATAAATATGAACAAAGAAATATAAAAAAATATAATTCATTCAGATTGTTAGTAAATAAAGTTGGAGGCAGAAAATTCTATTTTTTCCCTGATCCATACTAAAATCTACCAAAAACAAGCTCTAGCCCAGATCCGTCCCGAGTGGAACAGTAGGGGAGAGTAAAAAGCATGAGTAATATTAATCCATCCCGAATGGAATAGTAAGAAAGAGTTAAAAGTAAAAATAAAATTAACCCGTCCCAACCCGCTAAGAAACGAAGCATGAGGTAGAGGACCCCTTTAGTTAGGATTTTGATCAAATTTGTGGTAAAAGTTTAGTTAAATTAGGATAAATATTTAAATTCATTAAAAATAAATTAATAAAATAAATTAATTTAAATTTAAATATTAATTAAAATAATATATATATATATATATATATATATATATATATATATATATATATATATATATATATATATGTAGCGTAGGGCTATTATACTCTTATGAGTATAAATCTCTTTATACTCATAACTTTTTCGTCCTTCGATGAAGAGATGTACGGTTAGGATGATAGTAGTCCCCCTAGGGTTTACTGGGTTGTTGGTGAAATAGTATAAATAATAGGGGACCACTATAATCTTAACAGCACATTCCTTCATCCAAGAGTCTTAAACTTATGAGTACGAAAAGATTTTACTCATAAAAGTATAGTAATCGGACCATATATAAATATATATATAGTCCGACTACTATACTATTAATAGTACCAAGTTATTAGTGCTATTAAGTTTTTTACTCTTAAATCAACCCCTTTGATCATTTTCATCCGTTAAATTTTACTATTTTCCAACTACCTATTAAACCCAAGGGGCCACTATCATCTCACCCACATATAATCTAAGGGTTAAAAACTTAATAGCATAAATAACTTGGTACTATTAATAGTATTCCAGCCTAGCTATATATATATATATATATATATATATATATATATATATATATATATATATATATATATATATATATATATATATATATATATATAGTAGAGCTTATATATATATATATAGTAGAGCTTATATATATATATAAGCTCTACTATATATATATATATATAAGCTCTACTATATATATATATATAAGCTCTACTCTATATATATATATATATATATATATATATATATATATATATATATATATATATATATATAGTAGAGCTTATATGCTTTTAAAAATATAAGTCCATCCATACTTGTGAATTTTTTATTATTAGATTTGTGCTATTATATATATATATATATATATATATATATATATATATATATATATATATATTGTAGAGCTTATATGTTTTTAAAAGTACAAGTCCATCTTATGATTTGTGTTTTTGTAAAGTCAACTGTGATGCCCCAACTTTCCAGGAGGTCATCCATCCTAGAACTACTCTACCTCTTGCACGCGTAACTCTCTTAACCTCTTGGGTCTTACTACCACCGGGTTACACTACAACAAAGTTACCCTTTAACGAAAGAAAAAGTCGTCGTTATTGCTCTATTTTTCGTCGTTAAAAACAAATAACGACGGAATAAAATCTCGTCGTCACCCGTCGTTATAGCTTTCCATACTAAAAGAATTAACGACGGTTTAGAAAAAACGGTCGTTATATATTTTAACGACGGAGAAATCTCCGGTCGTTAATCACTATTCATTAATGACCATATAATGCAACAATAGCGACCTATTCGTCGTTGCTAATAAGCTTAATGATTTAGAAGTTTGTAAATTTAACGACCAATATTTTCGTCGCTAATAATTAGATTATTACGAAATAATATAACAATAACGACTAAAATTGTTGTCGCTAAAAGTTAACATTTAGAAAAAGGGTATAATAATAACGACCAGTATTTTGGTCGCTAAAAAATGTACGTTTTGAAAAAGGTATAATAACAACGACCAGTATTTTGATCGCTAATAAATGTATAATAATACAGCATATATATTCTCATTAAACCATATATCAACAAATACAATAGAGAAAACATTACATTCAATTAAAAATACATTCACATACACACCATTTTGTCAAAATAATTATAAAAAGTATTGTCATCAAATATGCAACCATCACATACACACCATTTCAAGTCTACATATAAAGTTGCCAAAATGTTTATTAAATTAAAAGTAACCACTCCAAAATAAACTTAAATGACGACTGAAAAAGAAAAGTAAAAGTTGCCATATATCTTTCATTGTGCTTCGAAAGAAGAACAGGAAAAAAAATAATTGGAAATCTAGTCTGTTGGCTTCAAGACGATCCTCTTTGCTCAAATACGTACATCTTCAGTTATCTGCAAAAGACCAAAGTAAATATTATTACAACATTACTAAAATAATATAAGAAATATGTGAAACTTCTTGAAATAAAAAATAATAATTTAGAAAATTTAAATGAAGATATGCTTTTGGATAATTACTATTAACAATATTAAGATTGTATTTCTTACTCTTCAGATCGAGTCGGTGGTGGAGGAGCATTGAATTGTTGTTGTAGCATTTTCTTAATTTCTCGAAGTTCTACCTCCATTCCGTCAATGCGACTTTTAAGTGACTCATTTTTTTTTTTGAGTTTCACAAAGTTTAGTATGAAGTTCTGCTCTCGACGAATAAGAAGGTCTCAAATCATTTGCTTTTACACCACCTCCGAAACAAATCACATGATTACGATAAGTTCTATATTGGAAGAAGAAGGATTTGATTACGACGCCTCAACAATTTCATCATTCAAAATATAGATATCAACATAAAAAAAGATGAAACTACAAAAAGAGGTAGATTATAATAAAATAAATGTAAAAAACTTACATATTTCTTGATAGTATCTTCTCCTTCTAGTTGTCCACCCTTTTTTCTAGTTTCATAAAATATTGTTGCTAAACTTGGTGGGTTAGTATTTTTTCCTCCCTATACAAAATATAAATTAGGTTCAACCAATACCATCAATTGAATATAGAAGTTTGAAGTTACCTACTATTACCTTTTTCCAAATAATTTGTCTAAAAGGTTTACTACCCGTGCGATGAGGCATTGATACATTCGTCCTATTTTCTGAATTCTTTTACTTGCCGCCTACATTCACATGGTAACATGATATAAATATGAATATAAGATATAAAACAAAAAAACTGGTATATGCATAGTAGTATAATTGTAGAAAATAAAAATAACAAAAGAATGAATAATAAAAGAAAATAAATTGGCATGTATTTATATCTTTATAATAAGAAAAAATTACATACCAAAAACTTTTCACTAAAAAAATGTTCTTTAACGAGCCACTTCCAATCGTCTCGATCAACACCTTCAGGGAAAATTTTAATAGCATCTTGAATGGTCTTGCAAGGCTTTATAAATTTACGATGCAAATCTCCTCGCCATTTGTTACACAATTCATTCATATGTTCCAAAGTTTCATCACGATATGCTTCCATTTGCTTATTTTGAAATTTATCCTACAAGTACAATCATATTTTGTTAAATTTTTCTCAAAATATGATATTGAAAAATAAAAACAACAAATACAATCAACTCAAATTTAAATTCATGTTATAAAATATTACCGTCACCGCTGCCCACATGTGATTTTTATTGTCTTCCTCAATTTCCTTCCACGAATGTACTTGAAGAGGACAAATATTACGATCACGCACAATTTTACCTAAGTGTCTTGAGAAAACCTTATGATTTTTTCCGGTGGCACGGTTGTTGTAGAATATTACCTCCAACTTTTCACCATTTTTTAATTTTGCAATTTTCTTGCACTTGTTTTTCCCTCGCATTTTCCTTTTCTTCGGAGAAGTCACCATATCTAAAAATATCACACAAAAATTATATAAAAGTGCTTAAATATACAAATTGTGTACCATTTATGTAGAAACAAAAATATGAAATAAGATAAATATGTCCAAATGTAAAGAAATTTTACCACTCTCTCTTATTTCTTCGACACTTTCGATATCACGTGGCAAAGAGGAATCATTTGGTGGTTCTGTTGGAGTATCATTTACCGATGTACTACTGTTGATAGCACCTATTAAAGCATCTCATGATGACAATCTAAGAGAAGGTCGTAATCCTTGTCCCCGACCCTTCCCTAATGAACCTGGTGGTATGAAGAGTTGCTTTTCAGATCTAGAAGTGATCATATTTCCTTTCTGTAACTTTGATGCTTGCATTTTTCGCCTACAAAATTTAATCAAATAGATGTAAAATTTAACAAATTATATTTTATCAAAAGTAAATGTGCTACTAACTATTGTAAACAAGCTAAGTAATAGCAAACAGTAGTAAGAAATGCACAAACTTGATAAATTAGGATCATCGTTTTCTCTTCTTTTGTGTAGATAATATGTCCTCTATCCTTGGATCCACATCATTCCTGTTCCAACTAATTTCATTATCCATACTCAATGTTGTGCATGCATCCATTGTAGAATTGAAAGATTCTTCTTGTTGGTAGGCCTCATCCCTATCTTCTATATTTTTGGGATCATTATTTAACTCCTCCATTGATATCATGTACGTGTCACGAGGTTGAGTCTTTTGCACAACATGTTTGTTTGCACATAAGATAGGTTTAAGGATCATCCAAAATAACAAATTGAGCATGATTTACATGAAGGCAAGGAGTCATGGAGCAAAATATATCATGCTGAAATTTTCATAGCCTAAGCGGGTAAATCGAAGTTTTGATGTGCTCGGAAACCCGCCTGGAAACTCATCGATCCGGGGTCCGGTCGTACTGAAAATGGACGTGCATGATCTCCTACCTCCTACCGATCCAACGAATTAAGAATCACCTTGAGATCACTGCCGGATTGAGCACAATCGCGAAATCAACGACCTCAGCGCAGAAATTCCAAAAAATTCCAGCAATCAACAACAAGGAAAAGAAATGTAATTTCTACTATAGATACCTCAAAGTAAAGCTCCAATTTTAGTTTCTAAGTCCTCCTCTATCATAAGAACATCCCAAATCCACAAAAACTCTTCTTCAGGTCCCAAAAGCCATCTAATAATCAAATTAGATGATGTTGTCCAAAATTGCATCCAAAAATTAGCAATAACTCCAATAGAGTGTAGGGGCCAAACCAAATGTGATCTCCAACTGAAATCAAAAGAGAAAATGCTCACCTTGACCTTAATAATATGCTCAAACTCTGAAATCCAAAAGAAGAATCAAAATCTCCACGAAATCTACATCCCCAAAGGCCAAACATCAAAACAAGCTCCAAACTAAAAATCTGCACACCACTCTGTCACAGAGTCGACAAGAACAGTAAAAATACCTATGTAAATCACCTCCAAAAGCTCCAAGAAGAGTACCAAAGTGTTCCTCTATGAGTCTACATGAAAATAAAGCCTTCAAACTCCAAAATTCATGAACAAACGAGTAAGAAAATCCATAAGTAATGAACTCTGTCCAGAACTCTGTCCTATGCATGAGTGCTCCAGAGTTGATATAAAAACCCCAAAAAAATGCGATAATGGAGGGATGTGATCAATAAAAAAGTTGTAGATATACCTCTCATGAAGTTTTTCTCCAAATTTCAGCCAAAAACTCCAAGCAGTTTTCCCTGGGGAGGTCGCGCACGAATCATCGACGGAGAAGATTGCAACTGCAACAATGGTGAAGCTCTCCAATAGTGGGGAAGAAGATGAAGATGAAGCTTCCACTTTCTCTTCAATGATGCTAGGAGTGGTGGGGAAAGGGTGTTCTTCCTCTCTAACAAAGGCCTCTAAGAAACAATCTCCAAAGACTCTGAAATAAGGGAGAAGAAGCTCTATTTATAGGCTCACAAGAAAAGCCCATCACTCAGCTTCAAGGGCAGAATTCGGGCATCCGAAAATAGGGCACGTATGCACCCAGGCACGTGGTGTTCATCCGGTGTGCGCTCGAATCCTCCGATCAATCGCAGAGAGGCCGCCACGTGTCATTGCGGGGTAGGTGGGCGCTGGCAAATCGCGTCGCGTACGGGGAATCCGCACCGCCGCCTGACGCGCCCGCTCGCTCTGCCAATCAGAAGCCGACGCGTGTATCTTCTACATTTAGTTTTACCTTTTACTAAATCTCTGAAAGTCGACGAGTTCATTCTGCGCCATTCTAGAGTCGTGCCCACGGGGTGGACAGTGATCATTATATCGCTAGGAGTGATAGCTGGAGCCTCGCACGTGAAGGGAAAATCTTGCTTCTAGAACAGTGCATCTGCACGTCTCGATTCACATATTTCATCTAATCTATACTATTTTTTAATTTATAAGTATACCAAGTAACTTGCATGCTAACTAAAATGTGGTCCTGCACGGCCCAACCACGGCCCGACGCGTGTCCCTACAGCTGACCCGTGGTCCTAATGTACTGCATCGAACTTCTGAGCGCCCAGATCATGTTTTGGGCGCCCGAATCCGGCCCAAAAACACCAAAATTGAGTTTTTCTCATTTCTTCGCGCTGAGTCTGTTTCTCGCGTCCGTTTGGCGTGCAAATGCACTCGACACAAAAAATAGGTGTCTACACGCCGCTCACCACGTAGTCCAACATCACTGGGATTCGGGTCACCACACCCCAATAGTCCCACATCGAATGGGAATGGAGTTGTGATTAGATATATAAGAGACATGGACATTAGTAATAAAAATTGGGATTAAGCATTTTGGGTTGTGGTTTGAGCCCAACGAGTTATTATTGCTAGTGGGTCGGGTCATTACACATAATAACACTTAAATTGTGATATTTTAGCTTGTTACCTAAATCCGAAAATTTTCGGATCAAACCGAGGGTATCAACAGATAGGCCTCGACTTATTGAAGCCCGTGCTCGCTGTCCGAGGGTGGCATGGAGTTTGAGAATGTTCTAAGTGTGGGTTATGTTAATATGGATCTGAATAGGGAAAAAACCATCTAGAGGGGGGTTGAATCGGTGTAAACAATAAACACACCAAATCGTTGCGTAAAAAAATAACCCAATGCGGAAAATAAATAAGTACGCAAGATTTTACGTGAAAAACTCCGTCACAGGAGTAAAAAACCACGGGACCGATAACACGGTGAAATCCACTAAGATTAAACACGTACAAGGTGATTTACCGTAACCCTACGACTCAACCTTTTCCATACGCTCCTAGTTGATTTTCTCCGATCGCTCCGAACGCTTCTCGAATCCACGACGTCCGACGTCGAATCCACGACATCCAACCGAATCCACGGTCTTCACCAAATTAGTACATATCGATCACACGAACGTATCTCACTCCGAATCCACGAGAGCGGTATCACCTTGAATCCACAAGGCCACGCGAATCCACGCGCCGATTTTTGGGAAAATCGTTGCTTTTATTGGTGATGATAATCCGCCAAATACTTAGATCAAAGATAGATAAGAAAACACCATCTAAGTATTCATCAATTTGATTCTACAAGAGACAAGAGTTTGGAAACCCTAGAATCAAATTGATCAATATAGACGAAGAAACATGAAATTAATCGTGTTTTCCTTTCTTCTCTATATGTAGATTTTTCTAGATTTCTCGATTATTCTTCGGCTACCCTAGATGTAAAATTAGGGTTTATTTATAGGCTAGAAACCTTTGGAAAGAGATAAGAATAAAAAACTACCTTATCTGGAATTTTCTCGCTCGGCGGTTCGGACTGGATTAAATCTGATCCGGACTGTCGTCTTTAGACAGAGTTTTTCCAGAAAAATAAGTTCGGGGTCCGGACTGGATTTGGCCTGATCCGGATTGTTCATGCGATTTCAGCAAAACCATAGTTCGGGGTCTGGACTGAGCAGAGGTTGTTCCAGACTGGAATTCCTATGATGACCCGGATCTCCGCAGAGCTTTTGCAGTGTGATCAGCGACTTCTGGAGCCTTATTCGGTGTGATGGAGGTGTTTGTGCACAAATCGGGCCTCAAGGTTGGACCCAGTGCGAAATTTGGATTAAGTTTACCTGTCCGGATGCCTTCAACAAATTTTAGAAGTAAAATTTGGCAAAACAGACATCGGATTTGGACTCAGCGCACGAAAACGATGAAAATGGACTATTTACTTGTATTTTTCGTAGCCGGATGCCAAAACACGAATTTCATGTCACGCCCCGGGATTTATAAAAGCGGAAAAAGCGTGCAACTTTTTTTTTTTGAAAAGGGACTACCTGCCGGGCACGTGCACAGACCCGCCACATACACGAGCGTCCTCGATTTTAACATTCGAGCCACCATTGCGTATGCACGGCGTGAAAATCACCACAACACTTTAACCACACCAGTAGCATGAAAGACTAGAAAAGAAACATCATACCATCATATTGATTAACCATTAGTGTAAACTTGAAAGGATAAAACCACTGGTTTGCAAAATAGTGTCCACACGACACTTAGTTTTTAAAACAAATTTCGAAATCTCTTTTCTGACGGCAATAAGAGTTTGAAAGGATAAATCCACAAGTTCATAAAATAGTGCCCACATGACACTTAGTTTTTAAAACAATTTTGCAATCCTTTTTCATTTTACAAACAGCCGTACGTAAAGCATAACTGAAGCATAAAACAAACGGTTGATCACCGAGTCACAAGTCCATTCCAATATCCACATCATCCACAAAGAAAGAAATCACATGCTTACAACTAACTAACCGAAAATAATCAAGTGCAAAAAGGGAAAAAGGTCACCAGCCCCAGAAGAGCTAAATCCCTCTAGTCGTAGCCTCACCGCCGTCCCGGATCCCACCCCTGACTGAACCTGTCACATAGTGGGAAGTCAGTGACACAAAGAGTAAAGGTAAAGCGTAGAAATAGGTATGATAACTAGAAGTACAGATAAACGATCAAACCGTAAACTCTAGAGCATCCACATCTCCCCCTCATGCAATCAAACATACTCCCCTGTAAAACCGTACCGAACACCTGCCTAATCGGTCCGTGGACCTCAGGCACAAGAACCACTGCCCCGCTCTCACCTTGGTGCATTTAATCCCCCACTGCACGAGTGCAGCACCGCAAATAGCCGCAAGGGGCCCCCACTAACGTCACCTCGTGGGGTTCACGGGTCCGCAGACCACTCCTCCGGAAAAGTACACCGACGCGGTGGCCAAACCGCTGGTGTGCGTGCAAGTGCCATGAGCATAATAAAGGAACACCGACATGTGTCATAGGATCTCGCGACCGACAGTCGCTCCAAATAGAAAGAACCGATGAATAATAGGGGATAGTCAACAACTCACAATGTGGATCAAAACGCAATACCATACACCTAACTCCTGTGATTGCAATCAAGCGTGCACAAAGAAGTAAAGGTTACGCACCTCCGGGAACATCGACCGCAGTCCTGGAAACTGTCCTGCGCTTTTGCACGACCCCCGGACCTAGAAAGTCCCCAAAAGAACACATCAGTAATACCGCTAAGCCCCACGAAGAAGGTAGACTCAACCACTACCCAAAAAGCACCGAAAACACTACAACCCGAAAAAGACGCGGCACGGACAACAACGCGGCGCGGCTAGCGCGACGCATGCGACAGCCCCGAGCGGGCATCTCACCCGCGCGGGCGCAAGCGGCGCGGTACGGCAAGGCCCAGCGCGGGCACCTTCCCCGCACTGGCGCAAGTGGCGCGGCACAGCCCTGCGCGGGAACCTTCCCCACACGGGCGCAAGCGGGGCGGCACAGCCCTGCGAGGGCACCTTCCCCGCACGGGCGGAAGCGGCGCGGCACAGCCCTGCGCGGGCACCTTCCCCGCACGGGCGCAAGCAGCGCGGCACAGCCCTGCGATGGCATCTTCCCCGCACGGGCGCAAGCGATGCGACACAGCCCAGCGCGGGCACCTTCCCCGCACGGGCGCAAGCGGCGCGGCACAGCCCTGCAGGCCCCGCGCGCGGCGCACCTTGCCAGTCCCGCGCGCGGCGCACCTTGCAAGCCCCGCGCATGGTGCGGCCAACGGCCCTGTGTGTGAGGACCCGAATCCCCGCTTAAGGGTTTATTCATGGATTAGAGGCTTCTGGGAGTGTTTGTGCGCGTGTCGGGCCCAATAATTGGATTCCTGGTGTAAAATGGGAGCAAGTTTGCTTAATCAGAGGCCTTTGGAAAATTTTAGAAGTGGAATTGGGCCAAACGGACATCGGATTTGGATTCAGCGCGCGAAAACGATGAAGATGGACTATTTACTTGTATTTTTCGGAGCTCGGAGGAGTAAACACGGATTTCGAGGTTTGGTTGCACTGTTCCGGCGGCCGGAGAGGCGCCGGCGCCGGCGGCTGGCGGCGGAGCGCGGCGGCGGGCGGAGGCGCAGCCGCTCGGTCCACCGCGGAGGCATGCACCCGGGCGCAGGACGCGTGGCGGCTCCCGGTTGGCCGGCACAGCAGGCGCGGTCCACGGAAAAAGGCGCAGGTGTACGGTGGACCGAAGGGTGGACACGTGGCGGTTCGTGGTTGGCTGGCCTTTGTGCGCGCGGTCCACGCAACGGCGGAGGGCAGGTGACCGTACGGCGGGTCTGTCGGGGCGACGTGGGGGGCGCCACGTGGAGCCCCGCGGTTGGCCGGGCGCAGCCGCCCCACGCCCGCGTGTCAGGACACACGGCGCCGCGCGGTTGGCGGGCGCGCGTGCGCCGGGCGCGGGGAGCGTGGCAAGGACACACGTCGGCTGGAGGGAATTTCGGGCGCGCACAGTGTTGGACCGGGCCCAACACTGTAGCGGCCCGAATGTTCCGGGCGCCCGGAATTGGGCCCAAAAAGCCCAATTTTGGGGATTTTTCGGGTTGAGCCTATTTAAACCCCTCTTTCACCCCGAGTTTGGGGTTTTTCCCAAACTCTTCTGCCCTTGGACCCTTCAGCAAAGTTGGAGCTCTTCTTGTTCCGCATCTTTTGGAGGAGGCACGGAATTTTTGGAAGCCGCGGCGTCGACGACTTCGGCATCGTAGCACAGAGCGACGTTCTTTCATTGGAGGCCCGTTATCGTCTCATTTTAGTCTGAGAAGTCTACAGAGCTACTCCGACAGTATTTTTGGACGATTTTCACGGCGTTGGATTCACGAGAGGTAGATCTACGATTTTTGTATTGTCCACTTTTCTCGGGTTTGAGCTTTTATTGGGGTTTCTGGTACGTTTTTAACCCCCTTTTCTGCTGGTGGAGGTTTTGGACAGCAGAGCCTTCTCGGATTTTTATCTCCGCTCTCGGGCATCGGATTAAGGCATGCCTGTACACTTTTTGTATCTACGCGTTGCAAGGATTATCGTCGTATTTTTCTAGAATTTTTCTGAGACTTACTCGAAGGTATACATTTCCCCTTTTCTGTGCAAAGTATTACAGTTGTATGTGTTGTGAGGTTTTGCGCTCCCTGCGTTGTGGAATTTGTAACTCGGCCTACGGGACTCGGATTTTGACGTGCAGATACCCGTTTCGAAGGGCTCGACACGACGATCACAGCAGTATTTTTATTGGATTTTTCGGAGTCTATTCTGTAGGTGGAAATTTCAGATCTTCAGGACTATTTTCTACAGATTGTTGTACTTGGATATTTTTTTGGAATAAAGTGTAACTTTGGACTGTATGTTTGTACCAGGAGGAGTTGTTCAGTGTCTTTGGACCTTAGGGACTGTGGATTAGTGAAGGTTGTTGCTCCTGGTATTTTCAGCTGTTGGACTTTGGACAGTTAGCGCTCTCAGGTGGGTGGCCTTGTCTCCAAGATTGATGGACTGGACATTAAATCTGCTATAGTAGGACTATGCATGATAGTGAATTTCTTGTGTAGCATGGTAGAATGTAGGAATTGCTATTCCTTGTACTATCTGATGATCTGGTGATCTCCTTGCTTTCTACCATCTGTTAAATTATTGTTATCTTGGAACTTGACTTAGCACCCCCGTCATATGCTGCATGTGTAACCAGACCAGTAGAAAACTCCAACTTGGGCTAGGTTTATTTTGCTTTGGACATCCACACTTCTTATACTTTCCTGGACATAGTGTTATACTCGCCCGGGTAGTGGACCGAGTGGTCGGGATTCCTTTTAGTGTGGGATGCATGTTACACTCGTTCTTGGGAGCAGAGTGGAGTCTGGTAGATGTAGTTGGGTGTTTATCTGTGGCAGGAGCCGTTTGGGTAAACGGCGGTCCCGAGATGTCTTGTTTCCTTGTTTTATTCGTCGCCACTGTGTTAGTGGCAGTTGTATACCCGTGTTAGTAGGACCTAGAATCCAGAACCTCTTTGGCATACACATGATTTTAGTCTACCAATGTTTTCTTCCAAGCATCGAAGGGCCGCTGGAGTCTATCCTTGTTTGGTTGGACAAAGGCATTAGCCCTTCGGGGTTTGGGTATAAATACTTGTTTTATAACTGTTTTCCCTAAAAGAACTAAAATATATTAAATTGGGTTTCTCAGATTAAAATAGTTTCAGTAATAACTGTCACCTTTTTATTACAACCTCCTCACCCGAGAGAGTTTGGGTGATCTGGGTTCTAGGGGCCGTTCCTTTGTCGGGACGAAAGCCACGGGGGCCGAGCATGGAACCTATTCTTGTTGATAGGGTTGTAGGTGTTGGTCTCCCTGAACTTTCGGACCCTGGTTGGTGTCTTCTGCGTGTTGTACCGAGGTTGTCGTGTTCCCGAACTGTAAGGGGGGTCGAGAACTTCGATAGGCGGAGCCTAGAGTCTGTTCTTGTTTGATAGGGTTCTAAGCACCGACCTATCGGGTTTTCCAAACCCTTATGGTGTCGGTCCTTCCTGTGTTATCTGTGAGTTTGATGTTTTGTCGTGGGGAGCCGTTGAGTAGACGGTGTTCCCGGGCCGTCGAGTATATTCTGGCCTGTGTTGTTGGGAACCGTTGGGGTTGACGGTGGTCCCGGGTCGTTGAGTGTTGTCCGACCAGTTTTGTTAGCCCTGAGTTGTGGGTCGATCCCGGCTGTGGAGTATCTCCAGCCAGTGTGTTTTGTGCTTTGAGTTGGTGGAGTTTGCTAGTGTCTTGAGATTTGAGAGAGCTGATCAGCTGAGTCGTCGAGAGTGCTCCGACTGTTGTGCGAGATGTTTGAGGATCCTGAGTCTTTCCATTCTGAGAGTGAGCGTGGATTTTGGACTATAGCCTGCAGTGCCACATTGAGCTCGACAGAGTGCGCAGATACCTTTGTCCTCGATGGGGTCGCTCCCCTCGAGTGCCATGTCCGGGGTGGATCTATTACTTTGGTATTGCGACTTGTCGACGCTGTCCCTCTGGCTGGGCCAGTTTTGGCAGTCACGGACGCAGTCCCTCTGGCTGGGCCAGTTTTGGCAATCACGGACGCCCTACGTAAGTTCGGTCCTCCGTAGATGTAAAGGCAGTAGGTAGGTGCAGATTTGACTAGACCCGAGGACGCAGTCAGGTAGATTGGGTGATCTGAGTTGAGGGATAGTAGATGCACCATGTTTTTCATCTGTTCCACATTTTGAGCATCTAGATAGAGGCATAGTAGCTGTAGAGTTATTCTTTTCCAGCTTTTCCCTTCAGTATTTCGTTTGTTACTTCATGCCTCTAGTAGACTTAGTGGGCAGACCGTCGGGCTTGTTGGTGGCACCCACTGAGAACTACTGTGGGATATAGTTCTCACACCCGTCGTAGTGTCTTTTTCCCCAGGGACTTCTACTCCTGTTCCTGCTGCTCAGCCGCTGCTTCTTCAGATCGAGGTAAGGGAGTCGCGAGCTAGATCCCTACCAGTCGTCGTCTAGAGAGTAGATGTACCCCCTTACTATTTTGAGAGTTACTTGTTGAGAGACCTTTGTAGTGAGGTATAGAGTTGTACTTTTCTTTTATTGCTGAGAGACTAATGTATTTTGGTGAGGACTTGGAGTTGTATTTATTTTATTTCAGCTTTTACTTTTCAGCTCTGATATCTGTTTAGTGTAGTATCTTTCTTTTGTAGGTTAGTTGCTTCGTCTATACGGGGCTTCCCGTATGGGCGGCGGATCTGTTGGCGAGCCCGGGTCGCAGTTTTGACGCCGAGGCGTGACACCGCGCACGACGCACCTTGCAAGCCCCCCGCGCGGCGCGGCCAGCGACCCCCGCGCGCGACGCACCTTGCAAGCCCCGCGCACGGCGCGGCCTGCAGCCCCGCGCGCGGCGCGGCCTGGAGCCCCGCCCGCACGGCAGCAGCACGGCGGCGGCGCGGCAGCAGCAAGGCGGCGACACGGCAGAGGCTAGGGCTTCCTAGCGGCGCAAAGCGACAATATCTGAACGCCCAAAACTCCAACGACCGAAAAAGCCGAAAACGAAAATACGAAGACGAAAAGTAAACCGCTAGCCTTGCTCTACGGAGAAGACGACCTAAAGACATTCCCCGCGTGTAGCGCGAAGACCGAATCCGTTCCCCATCGACAGTGACGTCTCGTTCCCCACTTTCGGCACGTTGATCGGAGAAGAAGGATGTCCGATCTCTTCTCTTTCGTCTCCCTCCCGAACTAGGGTTTCTCCGTTTCTTTAAAAGATATAATTAAATATCCCGAAGTAAATCAATCCTCTTGTACGTAAGGAAAAACCCATGTTAGGTATAAAGGAAAAGATCCCAATCTCCTCGAAAAGCATGCCTATTGCCGAGACGTTCCAAAACAGCCTGCACGGATCCCGATGCACACTACGGTCGCCGAAACCCAGAAAACCCCATTCAGTGCAATCCGTAGGTCGGATTTCCGATCCGATCGCTTTGTCGTTCTCCGTTTTCCGAGCTCTACCACAGAAAAATTCCCGCAAGCACCAAAGTTCCACCCACGAAAACTCGGCAATTAACCCCAAACAACTAATTTTATTCAAAGGAAAAAGTAAAAAGAACACAAGAAGGGTATGAATACTACATTTCGAGGCAAGATGTTACTGTTCCAGCAGCCGGGGCAGCGCCGGCGGTGACGGGCAGCAGCGGAGCACGGCGGCGTGGGCGCGGGCAGCAGCGCGGGCGGCCGGTCCACGGGACCTGGCGTGCACCGGGACCAGCGGGCGTTCGGCGGGACACGTGGCGCGCGTTGATTGGTTGGTCAACGCATGCGGGATAGTGCAGTGGGCGCGGCGCACGGTGGACCCGCCAGCCCACGTGTCGCTCGCCCATTGGCGGGCGCAGTGACCCGGGTGGCCCGGTGCGAACCGCGGCGCGTGCACCCCGCCGTGGACCGCGTCGCCACGCGGCGCGCCGCGATTGGCGGGCGCGCGTGCATCGGGTGCGCGGGGCGCGGAGCGGGTGACGTGGCGCTTCGTGGTTGTTTCGGGTGTGCACAGTAATGGGTCGAGCCGGATTCGGGCGCCCGATTCCTGCGCCCGTATCCAGAATTTCCTTTTGGTGGACTTGGCCTATAAATAGGCCCCTTAGAAGCTCTTTTCCTTCTTTTCTGGGCTTTTTCTCTGAGGACCTTCTTCAGAGAAATTCTTCCTCTCCCTGTCCTCCACACTTCGATGGATTCCCGGATTTTTTGGAGGCCGCGGCATCAGCGTTTTCTGCTACGCGGCGCACTTCGACTCTTCTTGGATTGTGGCTTCTACCATTGCATTTCAGTGCGCGTAACCCCCTGAGCTACCCCGATGGAATTTTGAGCCGATTTTTGCGGTAGCGCGTTCACGAGAGGTACGCCTTCGATCTTCGTGTTGATTACTTTGCCTAATTTTGAGTTCTTGGCACGGTTTACGAGGCATCTTTGAACCCCTTTTCTGTTGGTGGTTTTCTGGACAGCGGAGGCTTGTCGGATTTTTATCTTTTCACTCGGGTATCAGATTTTGACGTACGAGGACTCGATCGACATCTACACTTCGAGAGGCACGCGCCTGTAATTTTACTAGAATTTTTGGAGGACTCTTCAAAGGTGATAATTAAGCTTCTTTGGGGACTAATTTTCTGCAGGCTTGTGTTCGTGAAGGTTTTGGCTTACGGTGATGTTTTAATTGTATCTTGGTCTACATGTGTCGGAATAAGGCGTATAAATACTCATTTTGTATCCACTCGTCGCGAGGATCACAGTGGTGATTTTTTTAGGATTTTTGGAAGAATGCACGCAGGTGAAAAATCCCCTTCTTTGTGCTGGTTGGTGATAACAGCATGTGCTGTTCGGGTGTTGTGGGGTAGTGATCGTGTTGTTGTTGGTTGTGTTGTTTTGTTGAGCAGAGGCTTGCGCGACCGTGTACCGAGGGTGCAGTTTCGGCGGATTTTGTTATTGTGTGACTACGCATTTCACCGACTTTGGCTTTGCCTGCAGAAAGCATTTCAGGTGGGTTGCCTTGTCCCCAGAACCGGTGGACGGTTCTCTAATTCTATCTGATAGAATGCATGCATGTTTAGGGCACATTGTTGTGATTGAGAGGTAAGCTTAGTAATGTTGATTGTCTAAGAGAATTGCAAGATTACTATTCATGTTATATTATGAGGACTTGCATGATTCGGATATCCATGTTGGTGATTAAGGAAAGCTTACCTAAGGGATTGTTACCCTCTGTGACTTATAGCATGCATGATTAAGGTACAACTAATAGAATTGAGATGTAAGCGTGGATAGTGGCCTAGATCATGTGGATTGATGCTTACTTGATTATTGTACATGCTTTAGAGGATTTGAGATCTAGCATTCTAGATGGCTATGCTCATGTTATACTAGATGAGATAGAGTTCATACTCGATTACCCTTTGGCATATTTATGTGGAATTGATATATTATAGTAGCGATTTATTAGCATGCCATGTTAGCACATAGCCTTTCGTGAGGACTGATCATTCAAGGGGACAGGATGATGTAGCTATATGCGGATATTACTCTGAGGAGTTATTATGGATCATGGATTATGGACAGGTGTAGTTCATTAGTGATTCTGGCATGTGCTTATACTTATGTGGAGCTGCTATTTGTTTTTATCTTGTATCTTCCTTGAGGATAATTGCATGCGTGTATGGACATCTAGATAGGCCATCTTTGATCGCTACACTATCATGTTGGAACTTGACTTAAGAGAAACCGTGTTTTCTTCTTTTCTCCTTATTCTTTAGTCAGGCGATTTTTGTTGCTCGAGTTGAGCAGGGGTTTGGGATAGTGTAGTTGAGACTTCGAGTCTGGGGCAGGTTGGACTTGATTGTGGGTTGTGGGTGTTGCGGCGATCACGGATATTGGGCGGTTGACCGGATATGTACTTGTGCATCAGATTGGGTATCAGATTTCCTTTAGTGGATGGAGTTTCCCACTTATTGTTTACTGTTGTTTCAGATTAGGGATCGAGTTTTCCTTTAGTGGATGGGTTTTTCCACTTCAATCATTGTCGTGATCCAGTCCTGCTATTTCATGATACTTGTGACATGGTTACTTTACTCGTGCGGGTCGCTCCCCTCGAGTGCCACTCCAAAGTAGGCGATTTACATAGCGGCCAGCGAGTACTGGACAGTGAGTGCCGGTCAGTGAGTGCCGATCTGTTAGCAGATACTTGAGACAGTTTGAGCAGGCAGTGCCAGTTTTTACTGGTCCATTGATTGTGTTTATTCAGGCAGATACTTTTATTGTTGCACTCGTGCCTGGGGGCCGAGTGGAGTCTAGTAGCTGTGATTAGACCAGTGCTAGTGTTGTTGGGAGCCGTTTGGGTTGACGGTGATCCCGTGTCGTTGAGAGTACTTCGACCATTGTGCGAGATATTGAGGATCTTGAGTCTGTCCGTTCTGAGAGAGAGCGTGGATTTCGACTATAGCCTGCATGTACCACTATTCGATACCGAATTAGTCCAGTTGGACACCCTACGTTGATACACTAGGGCGGCGTAGGCTTGACTGGACCAGATGTGGCAGTCAGCTCGATTGGGTCGATTGTGCACCTTGTGTGCGAGTGGTTGCATACCTTTCATTGGTTTTTCTCCTTTCGAGCATTTAGATAGAGGCATGGTAGCTGTAGAGTATCTCCAGCTTTCTTATTCAGTTTTTACTGCTTCGTTATCTTATACCTCTAGTAGACTTAGTGGGCAGATCGTCGGGCTTGGCGGTGGTACCCACTGAGAACTCCCTTTTGGTGTAGTTCTCACACCCATTGGGGGTTCCCCCCCCCCCCCCCCAATTCTCTTTTTTTTCTCTCCTTTGTTTTGCAGAGTCTTACCGGGTGTTGCTGATTCTGCGATTGTTGCTCGAGACGAGGGAGTCGCGAGCTAGATTCCTACCTGTCTTTGGAGAGTAGCGGTACCCCCTTCATTGGAGATTTGCAGTACAGTCAGTAGATTATTTTGTTTCCACTTTTGAGAGATTATTGTAGTGAGGATATGACTTGTACTGAGAGCCTGTACACTGATGTATTATTTTAGGTTATCCTCCCTGTTGAGTTCGGAGTTTTTGTATTTGAGGATTTTGTATGATTATCACTTATGAGAGATGGACATTGTATCTTTATTATTTCCAGTTGTACAGATGGTTGGTTTTGAGTTTTACAACAGTTTTATTTTATATCTCTGATATCTATTTAGCTGTAGTACCTTTCTTTGCAGGTTGGACGCTTCACCTATGATGGGTTTCGTATAGGTAGCGGATCTGTTGGCGAGCCCGGGTCGCAGTTTCGACCCCGGGCGTGACAATTCCGCATGAACTAAACTATATTCGGGGTCCGGACTGGATGGTCCTGATCCGGATCCTGAACAACCAACTTGTCCAGTTTTTTATTTTTATGCGATTAAAAATCATCCAAGTGTTTCTAAACTATAAGAATGTATTCGGATCACCAAAATTATTTAGTTAAACGTACCTGATCCTTTTGAATTCATTCTTCTTGAGATTGATGTATATGATCCACAATCCATCATCTTCAATCTTCAAGACTTTTACCACTTCACGAAATGCGCCAAAACAAAATCCTTAACAATCTCCCCCTTTGGCGGTTTCGTGACAAAACAAAAATCCACTTAAAATATTCAAAAAGATATTTTTGTTGCTATCACCATGCAACAAAAATTTACATGAATGATCTAAATAAAAATGAATACAAGAGATAAACTCCTAAAACAAACTCTAGACTTAGACGTTTGTACTCTCTGCAAAAGAAACAATTCTTGACAAAAGAAATCGTTAGATACCTCAAAATTTAAACATTCAATAAACAATCAGAGAGATAGAGTTTATACTCACCATGACATTAATTATCAGATATGTATGAGAATAAGCAATCACGGATTCACATATCATCTAATCCTTAAAAGTTCAAATGTCATATCAAGATTTAACAGGTTCAAAGTTATGTCAGTTATCAAGCAACTTGTTAGTAATATTACAAGCCCAAATAATTAGTCAAATAGTTAGTAATGGCATGTACTCAGAGTACAGAGTTTTCAACTTACCTTTACTTCTCAAAAGTTCAATGTTCTCTCCCCCTTTTTGTCATATGAAACAAGCCAAAATTAAAAGGAGGGCAAAGTTCAAAATGCAAAAGTAAGAACCTGCAAAAGAGAAACATGATTAGAACTAAGAAAAATGTCAGAAACATTAATCCGAGTCTGTGTCGTCGGAGTCACTACAACCAAGTTTGGTAAAAATCTTCTTGACCAACTTCGCAAAAGATTTAAACTTCTTCTTTATGTCGACTTGGGTGGTAGTAACCTTAGCCATGTCTGAAGATATCTGTGTTATTTCTTTTGACATGCGTTCTTGCTCCGACGATAGTCGTTGCTGCTCTCGATAGATTGACGTAACAGAGGCGTCATCCTCTGAAGTAGAAGCTACTGCTGCTGCTGTTGTTGTCGATGTTGCTGCTGCTACTACTGGTGCTGATGATATCTTGCCTCGGGGAGGAGTAGGTGTATCATCTGGTTTTTTGGGAAGTGACTTCACAACCGTTGTGTCATTGATTGTCCCCAAGCTATGCATATAACTTGACGATCGAATGTCGACGTCAAATTTCCTCAAAATCCGCATAACGATCATAGGGAACGGAAGTCGCTCCGTCTAATGAGGATGCTCCACATACCGAGCCATCATGTTCCAGATGATATATGGAATGTTGATGTTCATGTCCTCCGCGGCAGTGGGATGTCCCAAGAGATACAGAAATAGCATGCGATCCCATCTCAGGACTTTGGTTTGCATGTTTGGTAGAATATTGTAGCAAAAAATGAAGTTCAAAAACCGATACTCAGATCGAAGTTCTTTTGAAAATACAGAATTTCCAGTTGAACTAGTATCGGGCATGCAAATTCCATCCACGACTACTCTCCAAAGCGCTGTTGTCAATATTGGAGACTTCATGTGTGAGGACCCGAATCCCCACTTAAGAGTTTACTGATGGATTAGTGGCCTTTGGGAGTGTTTGTTCGCGTGTCGGGCCCAAGAAATAGATTTATGGTGTAAATTGGGAGTAAGTTTGCATCACCAGAGGCCTTTGGGAAATTTTAGAAGTGGAATTGGGCAAAACGGACTTCGGATTTGGATTCAGCGCGCGAAAACGATTAAGATGGACTATTTACTTGTGTTTTTTGGGGCCCGGACGCGAAAACACGGATTTCGAGGTGTGGATGTACTGTTCCGGCGGCCGGAGAGGCTCCGGCGGCGGCGGCGGGCGGCGGAGCGCGGCGGCCGGCTGAGGCGCAGCCGCTCGGTCCGCAGCGGAAGCGTGCACCCGGGCGCGGGACACGTGGCGGCTCCCGGTTGGCCGGCACAGCAGGCGCGGTCCACGGGAAAAGGGCGGGTGTACGGTGGACCAGAGGGTGACACGTGGCAGCGTGTGGTTGGTGCGGTGTAGCGCGCTCGGTCCACGGAGCAGGCTGGGGTGGAATCGGGGCGCGTGCCTGGCAGAGGCGCAGGCGGCGGCGCAGGGCGCACGTTGGCGCGTGTTGACTCGTCTTCCCGCGCTCGGGCGCGCGACGCGTCGACGTCTGGGGTGGCCACGCGGCGCAGTGTGAGCGGTGGTGTTTGCTGTCCGCTGTTTTGGCGCTGACGTGGCACACCGGTGGCGTTTCGGGCGCTGGTTGGTCGGGTCCATGCACCCGGTTTTCGGCGGCCGCAAGATTCGGGCGCCCGAAACCAGGGACAAATCGGGTATTATCCGAATTGTTTCTTTGAGCCTATAAATAGCCCGAGCCGCCTTCTTCATGGGTTTTTCCACGTTTTCGAGCCTCATTTCACCTCGGACTCTATAGTGAAGTTGCTCCCCGACGTGTGCTGCACCTTCGGGAGGATTTCGGGGATTTTACGTGGCACGCTTTTTGAGGTTCCATTTTCTTCGGTGCGTCGCGACGCTCCTTCGCCGATGTTCCCTTTCGTCGCGTTTCGGTGCGCGAGCTCCCCCGGCCTACCCCGACCACCTTTTCAGATGATTCTTGCGCCGTTGGAACGGCGACAGACAGGGCTTCGATCTTGGTATTTCCAGCTTCCCCTCATTTCGCGCTTTTCGAGGTGTTTTTTCGAGTTTACTGTGACACTGTTTCTATGGTTGAGACTTGGACAGCGGCGCGGTCCTTCGGCGATATCTCCGCACACGGACATCGGATCGAGACGTGCCTATACCCTTTTTGCATCTATGCGTCGCAAGGATTATTGTCGTATTTTTTTGGAGATTTTTTAGAGACTTGCCTGAAGGTATATTCTTCCCCCTTTACTGTGCAGAGTATTACAGTTGTGTATGTTGTGAAGTTTCGCGCTCACCGCGTTGTGGAATTTGTAACTCGGCCTACGGGACTCGGATTGTGACGTGCAGGTACCCGTTTCGAAGGGCTCGACGCGACGATCGCGGGAGTATTTTTATCGGATTTTTTGGAGTCTGTTCTGCAGGTGGAAATTTTAGATCTTCAGGACTGTTTTCTGCAGATTATTGTACTTGGATATTTTTTGGAATAAAGTGTAACTTTGGACTATATGTTTCTACCAGGAGGAGTTGTTCAGTGTCTTTGGACCTTAGGGACTGTGGATTAGTGGAGGTTGTTGCTCCTGGTATTTTTCAGCTGTTGGACTTTGGACAGTTAGTTCCCTCAGGTGGGTGGCCTTGTCTCCAAGATTGATGGACTGGACATTAAATCTGCTATAGTAGGACTATGCATGATAGTGAATTTCTTGTGTAGCATGCTAGAATGTAGGAATTGCTATTCCTTGTACTATCTGATGATCTTGTGATCTCCTTTCTTTCTACCATCTGTTAAATTATAGTTATCTTGGAACTTGACCTAGCACCCCCGTCATATGTTGCATATGTAACCAGACCAGTAGAAAACCCTCACTTGGGCTAGGGTTATCTATGTTTAGATATCCACACACTGTACCTTATTCCTGGACATAGCGTTATCCTCGCCCGGGAAGTGGGCCGAGTGGTCGGGACTTCCTTTTAGTGTGGGATGCATGTTGTTGTGTTCCCGAACTGTAAGGGAGTCGGGAACTTCGATAGGCGGAGCCTAGAGTATGTTCTTGTTTGATAGGGTTCTAAGCACCGACCTATCGGCTTTTCCAAACCCTTATGGTGTCGGTCCTTCCTGTGTTATCTGTGAGTTTGATGTTCTGTCGTGGGGAGCCGTTGAGTAGACGGTGGTCCCGAGCAGTCGAGTGTTGTCCGACCAGTTTTGTTAGCCCTGAGTTGTGGGTCGATCCTGGCTGTGGAGTATCTCCAGCCAGTGTGTTTTGTGCAGCATATGATGGGGGTGCTAGGTCAAGATCCAAGATATCGACAATTTTACATATGGTAGAAAGCAAGGAGATGACAAAATCATCAGGTAAAATAAGGAATAGTAATTCCTATATTCTAGCATGCTGTACAAGAATTCACTATCATGCATAGCCCTACAATAGCAGGCTTAAAGTACAGTCCATCAATCTTGGAGACAGGGCCACCCACCTGAAAATGCTAACTGTCCAAGGTTCCATAGCTGAAAATACCAGGAAATTGACATGTCCAAATCCAACGGGTCTAGCAATACTCGCAAACCCTCCTGGGTACAACACAAAGCTAACAGTTACACTTAATTCCACAATTTACCCAAATAAGTTACAATCTGAATTCAGCCACAAAGATGTCACTTTTTCACCTGCAAACAATGCTCCAAAAATTCCAATAAAAATACTACGGTGATTGTCGCGTCGAGACCTTCGAAACGGGTACCTGCACGCCCAATTCCGAGCACCGTCGGCCAAGTTACAAATTCCACAACACAGGGTGCTCACAACCTCTCAACAACACGACTGTAAATCCATGCACAGTTAAGGGAGAAAATTATACCTCTAGGCAAGCCACAGAAAAATCCAAGAAAAATACGGTGGTAATCCTCGCGTCGAGTAGATGTAAAAAGTGTATTGGAGCGTCTGAATCCGATGCCCGGATGCGGAGATAACGCCAGAACACCGAGCCGCTGTCCAAGACTCCACCACAAAAACTGTGTCACCGTAAACTCAGAAAAACACCTCGAAAAGCGCGAAACGAGGGGAGGCAGAAAATACCAAGGTCGTAGCTCTGTCAGTCGCCATTTGAATGGCGCAAGAATCGCCTAAAAAGGTGGTCGGAGTAGGCCGGGGGAGCTCACGCACCGAAACGCGACGAAAGGGAACATTGCCGAAGGAGCGTCGCGACGCGACAAAAAAAATGGTACCTCGAAAAGCGTGCCACGTAAAATGCCCGAAATCCTCAGGTGGATGGAGAACACGAAGGGGAGCAACTTTGCTGAAGACGTCGCGGCGAGGGAAGGCTCGGAAATGGCAGAAAAGGGGAGGAAGAAGCGGCTCGGATCGCTTAAATAGGTCAAAAAAACAATTTGTGAAATGACCAAATTGTCCAACGAATCGGGCTCCCGAAATTTTTTGGGCGCCAACAGTGGCGCGATCTGGTGACTCGCGGAGCGCGCGGAATTACCCGGTTCCGCCACGTCACCCGCCAAACAGGCGACAGCAACACTGGCCACTCACCGCTTGACACGTGGCTCGTCCCGGAAGGCGACGCGTGGCACAACAGCCGGTCAACGCGCGCCAGCGCCGCCTGCGCACCCTGCCAGGCACGCGCCCCGAGGCGCCCCGGGCATGCTCCGTGGTCCCGGTCCACTGCACCGGGCCACTTGGAACCAGTTTCGTGCTTTGCTGCTCGGGGCCTTCTTTCCTGACAGTGTAAGCAGAAACTGGAAGGGGATCTTAGACGCCTGCAGCAGGGGAGTCGACCTCTTCAGGAGTATGTTCGCGAGTTTTGCTATTGTTGAGCGGTGTACCCCATGTCGCCTGGATGAGGCCCAGAAGGTTGAGCTAGTTGAGAGAGGACTGCATCGGAATATCTATCACTTGGTGTATTCTCGGCGAATGCCGACGTTAGATGCAGCGATTGAGCATGCTTAGCGGGTTGACCGAGGATCAGTGATCATGTCAGAGAGAGAAAGACGGAGCGCCGGGGACCAGCTCCGGGGATAGGCATCCAGTGCCGCCTGAGTTTGGACAGTTGAGTAGATCGAGACCCCCAGGGCCGCCACGATCCCAGTCTGAGGGTCATGAGTCTCAGAGGAGACAGAGACCAGGAAGTTCTCCACAGCCGGTTTATCAGCAGCAGCAGTGGGATGATTGTGTCATTTGTGGTGGGCCGCATTTTGCGCCACAGTGTGACCACAGGCAGGGGCGATGTTCTTCGTGTGGTCAATCGGGACTTTTTCAGGCAGCATGCCCTCGAGCAGTGCCTACGGCAATACCGCTTGCGACGACACCGCTACCTCTTCGGGATGAAGGAGCTCCTCCGATTACCGCCAGGCAGATAGGGACACGACGTCGGGGCAGACTGAGCGACGACCATCTACATCGAGTGGATGAGTCTGTACCGCCCGGTTGGAGGGCGCTACGGCGGTGGACCAGGTTGTCGCGGGCATGATTTCTTTACAGCAGTTTGAGTTGTGCGTTTTTTTGGCTTTCCTGTCTGGACTGGAGGTAGAGTTGTTACCACGTGCAGTAGAGGTACAGATTTCTGTTGGTGTTGTGCACGTGGGGGAGCCTTGTGGATTGCATCCAGTACAGTTGAGACTTGGGTTATACTGGCAGGTGTTACGGTTTAGTGGCAGCTCCACGACTCAGTTTGAGCACACAAGATGGACCAGTTGGTGCGGTATCGTGCAACGGCTGATTGTGGAATGAGATCAGTTACCCTTTCGTGAGTTGGACTAGAGGAGTTCATTTTTTCAGATCACCGGGGTACCCTTCCTACAACTGTGGCTTCAGCGGTTTGCGGCTTGGTGCTACTTTTGATCGTTGGTGACGATTAGGACTAGAGGTTCTGTCCCTAGGGGTCACGGTGAAATCGTAGCTTTCGTTTTGTAGCCACGGCAGGAACGACTTCAACACTTCTCTCCCTTTTTCTCGCCTGTGTGCTGAAATTTTCGAACAGGACGAAAATTTCGAAAGACTGCTCCAGAAATGGAGACGGTGCCCGAACCTGTTCTTGCTTGATTGGGGCAAGGGCACTGGTCCTCTCGGAATTTTCAGACTTTTCGTTAATTTCAGCCGTTTTCTAAACTGAGAGTTGTGGTTGATGACTTTCTTGCTGGTGGGGCCTTTACCTTTCTTGTTGGTTGTGTTGGCGTAATCCGCGTAGTTTTGGACGAGTAGAGTTGGTCGTTCTTCCTTGTCCTTTGTCCTTTGGAATTCTTGAGGTTTTTCCAGCTTTTGGACTCTTAGCCGTGTGGACTCGCTTCGCGGAGTGTGCGTAGCGACTGGGGAGTTGGAGACGGTGTTGATGGATACTTACCTCTGGCTTTGGAACTCCCCTTTTGGGCTGTGTTAGTTTCGAGGACGAAACTTTCTTTTAGTGGGGGAGAGTGTGAGGTCCCGGAATCCCCCGCGTAGGGTTGCTGGTTGTTTGGCAGCTTTCGGTGGCCGTTGGGGGTGTTTGTGCGCGTGTTGGGGCCCAGAAATGGATTTGTGGTGCAATTCGGGATTTAGTTTGCATCACTAGTGGCCTGCGTGGAGCGTCGGTGGTGTTTGGGCGCAATTTGGACGCAAGTGTTGGACTTTGGGCTTAAAAAGGAGATCCCGTGGGAATTGGAGGACCCGTCGGATGTTTAGGGGTGGTTTCGCGCGACGTAGATGTCAAATTTGGACTCCGGGCGAAGTCTGGATAAAAGTTTACCTCTCCGGTTGCCTTCGGGAATTTTTTAGTGTTGGAATTTGGCAAATCGGACTTCAAATTTGGACCCGGCGCGGAAATCGGATCAAGTGGGCTATCCGAGGGCTTTCGGCAATTTTCGGATGAGAATTTGGAGAAACGGACATCGTTTTTGGATTCAGCGCGCGAAATCGTTGAGAATGGACTATTTATTTGTTGGTTTTGGAGTCCGGTAGGCGTGTGCGTTTTTCGAGACGACGCGGCACGCAAACCGAGGCGTTGGCGCGGCTCGGATCCCGAGGTGGCGCGCGCGTACGGCGCGGCAGGGCGCTGGGGAAGCGCGCCCTCTGCACGGAGCGCGCGCGGGCCGCCACATGGCGGGCCCCCGTTGGTGCCCGCGCGGGCGCGGGGGCACGCTCGCCCGTGTGGCGCGCGCGTGTCCCGCGCCTGGGGTGGCGCGGTGTAACGCGCCCGAGTGGCGGGCGCGTTACTGCGCGCCGCGTGGCGCGTGGGCGCGCGCGCCCATGCACCGTGGACCGAGGCTGGGGGCTCGCCATTGGTTGGCGCCGTGGACCGGACCCGTGGACCGGGTCCGTGGACCACCCCCTTTTTCTCTTTTTCTTCTTCTTCTTCCTTCTCCCCCGAGCGCCATTTCTCCTCCTTTTTTCTTTCTTTCTTCTCCACCCGAGAGCGAGAGGGAGTGAGGGAGGAGTTTGTGTGAGGTGCGGCGGCGCGTCGGGGACCTCGTGGAGCGTGCGCGGTGTTCCGATGGGAGCGTTTCGGCGGCGGCGGCGCAGTCGGGTAGGTCCCGTGTGTTAATTTTACTGTATTTTTGCGCAGTTTTGGGGCATCCTTTTGGACATTGATTTTGACCCCTTGCTCTTATCTGTGTTAGGGACCGTATTTTTACTGCTCCGTTTTGCGTGCGGACCCTGACGCCGTGCTCCGTTTTGCATGCGGACTCCGGCGGCGTGCACCGTTTTGCGTGCGGACTCTGTTTTGGGCGCGGGTTTCGGCACCGTGCTCCGTTTTGCGTGCGGACTCCGGCGGCGTGCACCGTTTTGCATGCGGACTCCGTTTTGTGCGCGGGTTTCGGCACCGTGCTTCGTTTTGCGTGCGGACTCCGACGGCGTGCACCGTTTTGCGTGCGGACTCCGTTTTGCGCGCGAGTTTCGGCACCGTGCTCCGTTTTGCGTGCGGACTTCGGCGGCGTGCACCATTTTGCGTGCAGACTCCGTTTTGCGCACGGGTTTCGGCACCGTGCTCCGTTTTGCGTGCGGACTCCGGTGGCGTGCATCGTTTTGCGTGCGGATCGCGTGGAGGCCAATTGCAAGTGTCTACGAACAATTGGTGGCAAGCGAGGTGGGTTGGTTTTTATCTCCAAGTCTGCGGACTTCTCTCTAATTCTATTATGATAGGATTTTGCATGCTAGTTTAAGTGTTTCATTGGAACTTTGACTAGCACCCCCGTCATATGTTGCATGTGTAACCAGACCCATAGAGAACCTTAATCTGGGCTAGGTTCTTTTATGTTTTAGACATCCCACACAGTGCATTTCTTTCTGGACTTAGAGTTCCTCGCCCGGGTAGTGGGCCGAGTGGTCAGGGTGTTGTGGGACGGGTGTTGCACTCGGGCCTGTTACGGCATTTTGGTGTTGGCATATTTCGTGAGTTAAGTCAGTAAGTTGAGTCGGAGTCTTGAAGTGATCAAATTGTCAATCAGCAATCGAAGACTTAGAGAAGATTCAACAAGAGCTCAAGTTGACACTTAGTATTTTGAGTCTTGAAGATTGTGTTACGGAATTTGAGTTGGCGTATTTCGTGAAATGTGTTAAGTCTTGAAGATTGAAGATGAAAGAACTTTGGATCATATACCTCAATCTCAAGAAAGAAGAATTCAAAAGGATCAGGTATGTTTAACTAAAGATTTCTGGTGATCCGAATACTTCTTGTAGTGTAGAAACACCTGGAAGAATGTTTAATTGCATAAAAATCAAAAACTGGACTTGAGACATGTTCAGGATCCGGATCGGGCCTTGCAATCCGGATCCCGAAGGGTGTTCGTTCATACACTGGTTCAATCCGGATCGCAGCATCTCATGATCCGGATCCCGAACACTAGTTTTACCTTTTTACTTGCACGATCCGGATCAGGATTTGCAATCCGGATCCCGAACGTTGATGTTTGGTGAAACTGTATGAACGATCCGGATCGGGGACTTCGATCCGGATCCCGAACCCTGTTTTCTGGAATTGTCTATCACGCTACGACGATCCGGATCACAGCTAATCCGATCCGGATCGCCGTCCTGAAAATTTTCAGAAACGGATGGTTTTTGATCCTTATCTTCTTCCAATGGTTTCTAACCTATAAATAGACCCTTTATTCATTTTCTAGGGTACGGGACTTAATAGAAAAATACGACCGAAAGAGAAAAATCCACATATAGAGAAGAAAGGAAATCAATAGATTTATTCTATGTTTCTTCATCTATATTGATTGATTTGATTCTAGGTTTTCCAAACTCAGATTTTGAGTAGAATCAAATCAATGAATACTTAGATGGTATTTCCGATCTATTTCTAATCTAAGTATTCGGCGGATCATCACCACCCAAAAACAACGATTTACCCCAAATCGGCGCGTGGACTCGCGTGGCCTTGTGGATTCAAGGTGCAACCGCTCTCGTGGATTCGGAGCGAGGTACGTTCGTGGATTCGAAGCGTGCTACTGGGTGAAGACCGTGGATTCGGTCGGACGTCGTGGATTCGACGTTGGACGCTGAGGATTCGGCGTTGGGCGCAGATCGTGGATTCGAGAAGCGTTGTGGAGCGAGCGGAGAAGATCGACTAGGAGCGTATGGTAAAAGGTTGAGTCGTCTGTGAGTACGTTATATCACCTTGTACGTGTGTTAATTCTAGTGGATTTCGCCGTGTTATCGGTCCCGTGGTTTTTTACTCCGGTTTGGAGTTTTTCCACGTAAAAATCTTGCGTGTTATTTTTATTTCCGCATTGGGTTTTATTGCGCAATGATTTTTTGAGTGTTTATTGTTTACACCTATTCACCCCCCTCTAGGTGTTTTTCCCCTATTTAGATCCATATTAGTATAACCCAACAAGTGGTATCAGAGCGGGAATAGGGTTGTAAACAATGGTTGAAGGTGGAAACATCAATAGACCCCCATTCTTTGATGGAACAAATTATGCGTACTGGAAAGTACGGATGAAAGCCTTTTTAATTTCCATCGACGAACGGGTGTGGCAATCAATTGAATTAGGATGGTCTAATCCAACTGAAATTATTTCTGATGTTCGCACCTTAAAACCTAGGTCGAAATGGACCAAGGAAGAGATAGATTCATCTTCTTACAATGGCAAAGGAATTAATGCTCTATTTAATGCCTTGTCACAAACAGAGTTCTCTCGCGTCTCGGCATGTGAGACTGCGAAAGAAATCTGGGATGTTCTTCAAGTTACGCATGAGGGAACTAACCTTGTGAAGATTCAGAAACTGCAAATGCTTACGAGCAAGTTTGACTCTATTTCTATGGCAGAAAATGAATCTTTCACAGACTATTACACACGATTGCAAGACATCGTAAACTCATGTGCTAACTTGGGAGAGAAGATTCCAGAATTTAAAGTTGTAAGAAAGATATTAAGAACTCTTCCTGAACGATTTCGCCCGAAGGTCGCAGCCATTGAAACAATTAAACACCCGGACGAAATGCGTGTTGAAGAATTAGTTGGTGCATTACAAACTTATGAAATGACATTTCCTACTAACTATTCTTCGGGAAAGGCATCCTCTTCTAAGTCTTCAGGTTATGCATTGAAAACTACGAAGGAAGAAGACGCGGATTCATCCTCCTCAGACGATGACGAGAACCTATCTATGGAGGACTTTGAGAAGCAGCTCGCTCTCTTGACAAGGAAGTTTCGCCGCAACTTTCGAAGGGGTAATTCAAGCAAAACTCCATCCTTCGGAAAGTCCAAGAAAGGCAAAGGTTCTTCAAGCTACAAGTCAAGAAAGCAAGAGAACTTCTCAAAGGATAAGAAAAGTTCAGAGGGACAAGTACAGTGCTTCAAATGTCGAGGCTACGGCCACATTGCAACGGAGTGTCCCAACAAGAATCCGGCAAAGAAGAAAGCGATGCAAGTCGTTACTTGGGATGACAACTCCACGTCAAATGAGTCATCCTCAAGTGATGAAGAAGACAGCGCGACAGCATTCCACGCGTCCACTACGTCTTCACCCTTCATGTGCTTGATGGCTAGTACCTCCGATTCCTTGTCCAACTCCTCCCTTGTTGAAAAGAACGCTACGGACAGCGAATCGAGCAATTCTGAAGGTGAAGATTTTGCTCTTGCCTACCATAAGCTTTTGAGGGACTCAAAGAAACTGGCAAAGCAAAACTGGAGTTTGAGAGGGAGATTGCAGGATCTCGAAGAAGAAGCAAAAAGGGCATCTTCTCTCTCAAACGCTCTTGAAGTGGAAAGGGATAACTTAGTCAAAACAAATGTTTCCCTTCAAGAGAAAAATGAGCTTTTTCAGAAAGAACATGAGAAATTGGTGGATAAAGCGAATTATTTCTCAAAGCTCTACGACGAGGCTCAACGGGATAAAATGGAAATGACAAAGACCATTCTCCAACTCAAAGATGACTTACAGCGATTTTCTTCTGGAAGGAGTAAGTTGGACAGGCTTCTTGGTCTTGGTCAAACAAATAAGTTCGGCCTCGGGTACACTCAAACTGGAGACATTCCAAGTTCGAGTGGGACAGTTTTTGTGCCTCAGTCGGTACCTCCTCCTCCGACACCGGAATTCACGACAATCAACGACAACAAGCCTACCTCATCCTCCTCGGGATCGTCAAGAACTAAGGTATGTTTTCGTTGTGGCATTTCAGGGCACATAAGGAGAAATTGCAAGACGGGAGCCAAACGCTCACCTCAAGCACCTCTTGCAATAACTACCACAAAGGTGATTCCTCAGAAATCAATTGCAAATCAATTGAAGGAAAAGAGCCTTGGTAGTTCACCGCGCAAGACGACTTCATCAAGGAGCAGCAATCGAACGAACAAGACGCTTTCACCTAGGCGTGTAACTTCAAGACCATTACCAACGCATTCCAAAAAGGTTTGGGTGCGCAAAGGTGAAATTTTTCCTTGCCTCGTTACCAATATCTCCTTGCATGCATATGATAGTTTGTTACGGCTTTTTGGTGTTGGCATATTTCGTGAGTCAAGTCAGTGAGTTGAGTCGGAGTCTTAAAGGGATCAAATTGTCAATCAGCAATCAAAGACTTAGAGAAGATTCAACAAGAGCTCAAGTTGACACTCAGTGTCTTGAGTCTTGAAGATTGAAGATGAAGAATTGTGGATTAGTTACATCAATCTCAAGAAGAAAGTATTCAAAAGGATCAGGTATGTTTAACTAAATAATTTTGGTGATCCGAATACTTTCTTATAGTGTAGAAACACTTGGATGAATTTTTAATTGCATAAAAATCAAAAACTGGACATGGGACATGTTCAGGATCCGGATCAGACATTTCGATCCGGATCCCGAAGGGTGATTGTTCATTGGCAATTTCAATCCGGATCACAGGCCATTCCGATCCGGATCCCGAACATGGATTTTGCTGAATTGCATGAACGATCCGGATCGGACCTTGCAATCCGGATCCCGAACCCTTGGTTTTCTGGAATCGTCAATCTCGTTACGACGATCCGGATCGCAGTAAATCCGATCCGGATCGCCGTCCTGAAAATTTCCAGATAAGGTAAGTTTTTGATTCTTATCTCTTTCCAAAGGTTTCTAAACTATAAATAGACATTTAGGGTTTCTCAAAAACGTGGGGAGCACGGCCGATCAATTTATAAAACACTTGAGAGCAACCCTAGAGGCTAGGTTTTTATCGTTCTTCTTTATAGCCTCTTTTAGGTCAATTCGATGGTTCTTTCAAGAACATATCTTTTGTCGAATTGATCTAATCTTTGCTTAGAGATTTTTTCCCATGGATCTTCATTGATAATCTAAGCAAAGGATCACCATCAAAGCCAATATTCTTACCGGCTGAGTTTGCGTCGTGGATTCGACGTGGCACCGTGGATTCGGTGTGTTGAAGGCGTTTCGTGGATTCGAAACGTGTGCTCGTGGATTCGAGTGGCGTTCGTGGATTCGAACGTGTGCAGTGGACGTGCAAACGTTGGAGCGCAAGGTCCGAAGAAATTGAAGGAGGGGTTAAATCCGTGGAGACGGTAATCACCTTGTTATTCTTCTTTTCTTAGTGGATTGTTATTGCGTGGATATCCAACCGGTCAGCGCAAGGTCCGAAGAAGCTGAAGGAGGGGTTGAGTCCGTGGAGTCGGTAATCACCTTGTTATTCTTCTATTCTTAGTGGATTGTTATTGCGTGTTGGTCCCGTGGTTTTTCTCCTGGATTGGAGTTTCCACGTAAATCTCGGTGTGTTGATTTTTATTTTCCGCATTGTTTTTATTTTTGCACTGAGATTGGTTTTTATAATATTACACCTATTCACCCCCCTCTAGGTGTTTGATAGTACCTATTTAGATCCTTGTGGATCCTAAATAACTCTACAATTGGTATCAGAGAGGGTTTTAGGTTTATCTATCATGTCGGGTGAAAGTGGTAATATTTTTAGACCTCCTCTTTTTGATGGGACCAATTATGCATATTGGAAAGTGCGGATGAGAGCTTTTCTCATCTCAATTGATGAGCGGGTTTGGCAAACCGTGGAATACGGTTGGGTGCATCCTGTTGAGGAAGTAGGAAATTCTACTACCCCAAAACCTCGCTCTAGATGGTCCAAAGAGGAAATCGAAAGATCTTCTTACAATGGGAAAGGTATGAACGCTTTATTTAATTCTCTTTCCTCGACTGAGTTTACAAGAATTTCCGCGTGTGAAACCGCGAAGGAAATTTGGGATATTCTCAAAATTACACATGAGGGTACTAATCTTGTAAAAATTCAAAAGCTCCAGATGCTTACAAGTCAATTTGACTCTATTCATATGGAAGAGCATGAATTGTTTACAGATTATTACACTAGACTTCAAGATGTAATTAATACATGTGCTAATTTAGGAGAAAAGATCCCGGAGTCGAAAATTGTAAGAAAGATTCTTCGGACTCTTCCGGAACGGTTTAGGGCAAAGGTTACCGCCATTGAAACCGTTAGTCATCCGGATGAGATGAGTGTAGAGGAATTAGTAGGTGCTTTACAAACTTATGAGATGACTTTTCCTACTAATCAAAATTCTTCCAAGTCTTCTTCTAAGCTTACAGGTATTGCATTCAAATCAACAAAGGAAGAAGATGACGAATCGAGTTCCGACGATGAAATCTCTCTTGCCGATTTTGAAGAACAATTGGCGCGGATCACAAAGAAATTTCGTCGGAAATTTTGGAAGAATCGAACCGATGGATCTTCATCCACGAAACCATCTAAAGGATCATCGGGTTCTAAATCCTCTAAACTCAAGGGCGTTGCAAAACCTTCTAAAGAAAAAGAAAAAGATGATTTCGAAGGGGAAATCCGATGTTATAGATGCAAAGGCTACGGCCATATTTCAACGGATTGTCCTTCTCCGAAATTATATAAAAAGAAGGCTTTGCAAGCGAAAACTTGGGACGATTCTAGTTTCGATGAATCGACCTCAAGTGAAGAGGAAAAAGAACAATTTGTTGCTTTTCATGCCTCTCAAACTCCCTCTTCTAATTTGTGTTTATCATCTTTAATCACTGACTCTATTCCTTTAATTTTGCATGAAACATCAACATCCGGAGGAGAGTCATCAAGTGAGGGGGAGTCGGACGAAGAAGAACTCGTTGAGGCATACCAACAACTTCTTGCGGAATCAAAGAAGATGGCCAAACTTAACAAGAAGTTGAGGAAGCAACGACATGAAGTTCAAGACGAGAATCAAGCTTTAAAGATCAAACTTCATGATCTCGAGGAGGAACATAGGAGTATTAGACAACAATAAAATCCTCCAAGAAAAGCTAAACCAATCGGAGACAAACGCTAAATCATATATGGACAAGGTTGGTTTTCTTGAAAAGCAGTTTGAAGAAATTCATGTCACCAACCAGCTTTGACCAAGCAAGTTCATCAACTCAAATCCGACATACAAAGGCTTTCAACCGGTTCCAAGAAACTAGATTGTATGTCCGGATTAGGTCAAACAAGCAAGGTTGGTTTGGGATTTAAAAAGGACCAAACTGTGCATGCTTCAAGTTCCACAATGAAATTGAAAGGAAGAACTTGTCACCTATGTGGACTTGAAGGACATTTGGTGAAGTATTGCCCGAAAAAGAAAAAGAAAAATACTTCGGCAACTTCATCTACGGAGCGGACTCAACGGAATCAAAAGACACATCAAGTCAAAGGAGTTCACTCAACCCACCAAAGGTCCGAGCCACAACATCAATCATTCAAGTGGATCATTGCAAGGCAAAGACCTAAGGTGGACCAACAGTCAAAGCTACCAACCCCCGGGCACAATGAATCAAGACAACCCAAGATCCGACGATTTTGGATTCGGAAAGGTGATATCTTTCCTTGTCTTAAGTTCTAAATAGCTTATGACTGTGTGTAATGCTTTGATTGGTTTTCCCTTCATATTTTGCTTAATCTTTGCATTACATGTTTCTCAATGCTCTTTGTTTTTATACTTTGTTTTTGAACAAAAGGGTTTTTTAACGAACAAGTGCATTGAATAAAAAAGGGCTTCACGTTCATTCACTCCAAATTAATTTTACTTGGATTATCAACTTGACTCCTTAATCATAATCTTGAAGACACTTCATTAGAGGAGTTGTTTAATTGAGCATTGGTTAAATTGACTTTAATTGCATCCTTTCACGCATTTAGAAATTTATTATGCTTTTGATATCATAATATTTCAATGTTGCAATGATCATTTATGTTAATTAATTCATCTTTTAAGTGATCAAAGTCAATTTCTCTCTCAGTGATCTCTTGGTATAGTCATTATCATATTTGATTGCTTAGTCGAGTATGAATGCGAGATCAATTTTTGGTTGAATACCTTATATATTAAATAATTGATAGCCAATTGAGGGGGAGTCAAAGAAAAGTAAAATGCTCAAAAGATGTGGAAAGAGTTACATCCCAATGAGGAGTGTGAAAACTACCACCACATGGAGAAAAGAAGAAAGAAAAAGATACCCCATGTATGCAAAGCAAATTTTTGTTTTAAAATGTTGATGAAATGCATAATGAAATACTTGACTCAGTCATATTTCATGGTTGGTATAAGGTGGGATTTTTGATAAAAGATGCTCGAAGAGCCACTCCTTCAACAGATTGTCTAGATATATTATCTAACTTATCGGGGATTTCAAACATCTATTGATCTTTGTATTTCATTTTCTTTACCAAAATTGATGATTTGATAAAGGCATTACTCATAAGATCAGGTTAGATGTAATTGAAAGTGGTCAACTTTAAGAGTTTTAATTTTCATAAATTTTCGTTTCATTTTTGAGTATTTTTGATAGATTTGGTATAATCTATTTCTTGTTGCATGAAACGATGACTTTTGTTTAAAGTTGATACGCTAAAGTGCTTACATACTCTTTCTGGTTTTTATTTTTCTAAATTATTCTAATGAAAGAAATTTGGATTGAATGGCATCTATGTGAATTCATTGTTCTTCAAAGCACTTAAATGGATTTCTTGATGGAATACAAATCGGTATTTGAAAAGTTTCCAAAATCTGGATTTGTTTCAAGAAATTATTTGATTTTTGCTTTCTGGTACCGGTACGCAATCTGCATTTTTGGTATATACCGGAACTGAGCTTTTATCTCTCTTTCTCTATGAACTAATTTCCTTTTGTCTAGTATGTTCACTGTTTGACAATTTGTGACAAAAAGGGGGAGAAGAGAAATGATGGAGATGAGATCATCAAGAGAGGACAAACGAAAATGGAAAAATGGGGGAGAACCGAAAATGATGATCGTATCACAAAGGGGGAGAACAGAGATGCTCAAGAACATGGAGAACATGGAGAACAGAGATGCTCAAGATAGGGGGAGACAAAGAAAAATTGAAAGAGCCGAAAAACAAAAGAACCAAAAGGACGAATCAAATGTAGGATTTTAATTTCTAACGACTAACGTTTGATTTTGTGTGGAGTTTTGTTTTGCAGGAATTACATCACTTTAAGACTCCAAGTCCTAAGTCATAGAGTATGTTCTAGGACTGTTTGGTTCAAATGTAATTTTGTATTTATTGGATCTTTCACGCAAAGAAAATCAATGTTTTGGTGATGACATTGAATTTCGATTTTTTGGTTTAAGATGAGTGACTTGAGCGTTTTATGTATTTGGTTGGGTGTCACGAAATTGCCAAAGGGGGAGATTGTTACGGCTTTTTGGTGTTGGCATATTTCGTGAGTCAAGTCAGTGAGTTGAGTCGGAGTCTTAAAGGGATCAAATTGTCAATCAGCAATCAAAGACTTAGAGAAGATTCAACAAGAGCTCAAGTTGACACTCAGTGTCTTGAGTCTTGAAGATTGAAGATGAAGAATTGTGGATCAGTTACATCAATCTCAAGAAGAAAGTATTCAAAAGGATCAGGTATGTTTAACTAAATAATTTTGGTGATCCGAATACTTTCTTATAGTGTAGAAACACTTGGATGAATTTTTAATTGCATAAAAATCAAAAACTGGACATGGGACATGTTCAGGATCCGGATCAGACATTCCAATCCGGATCCCGAAGGGTATTGTTCATTGGCAAATCCAATCCGGATCCAGGCCATTCCGATCCGGATCCCGAACATGGATTTTGCTGAATTCATGAACGATCCGGATCGGACCTTGCAATCCGGATCCCGAACCCTTGGTTTTCTGGAATCGTCAATCTCGTTACGACGATCCGGATCGCAGTAAATCCGATCCGGATCGCCGTCCTGAAAATTTCCAGATAAGGTAAGTTTTTGATTCTTATCTCTTTCCAAAGGTTTCTAAACTATAAATAGACATTTAGGGTTTCTCAAAAACGTGGGGAGCACGGCCGATCAATTTATAAAACACTTGAGAGCAACCCTAGAGGCTAGGTTTTTATCGTTCTTCTTTATAGCCTCTTTTAGGTCAATTCGATGGTTCTTTCAAGAACATATCTTTTGTCGAATTGATCTAATCTTTGCTTAGAGATTTTTCCCATGGATCTTCATTGATAATCTAAGCAAAGGATCACCATCAAAGCCAATATTCTTACCGGCTGAGTTTGCGTCGTGGATTCGACGTGGCACCGTGGATTCGGTGTGTTGAAGGCGTTTCGTGGATTCGAAACGTGTGCTCGTGGATTCGAGTGGCGTTCGTGGATTCGAACGTGTGCAGTGGACGTGCAAACGTTGGAGCGCAAGGTCCGAAGAAATTGAAGGAGGGGTTAAATCCGTGGAGACGGTAATCACCTTGTTATTCTTCTTTTCTTAGTGGATTGTTATTGCGTGGATATCCAACCGGTCAGCGCAAGGTCCGAAGGAGCTGAAGGAGGGGTTGAGTCCGTGGAGTCGGTAATCACCTTGTTATTCTTCTATTCTTAGTGGATTGTTATTGCGTGTTGGTCCCGTGGTTTTTCTCCTGGATTGGAGTTTCCACGTAAATCTCGGTGTGTTGATTTTTATTTTCCGCATTGTTTTTTATTTTTGCACTGAGATTGGTTTTTATAATATTACACCTATTCACCCCCCTCTAGGTGTTTGATAGTACCTATTTAGATCCTTGTGGATCCTAAATAACTCTACATAGTTCGTCTTGGTATCTGGATAGCGGGTGTTCCCGTCACATGACCGGTGACAAAAACTGTTTTCAAACCTTTGAGAAAATCTCCGGAGGACTTGTTGTTTTCGGAGACGGTCGGTCTTCCAAGATTGTTGGAAAAGGAACTATCGCTATTCCGGATGGCCCAGTTCTAAATAATGTGTTATTTGTAAATGACCTTAAGACTAACCTCATAAGCATAAGTCAACTTTGTGACAATGGTTACTCAGTTAATTTTTCATCTGATGAATGCACTGTATGTCACGCCCCGGGGTCGAAACTGCGACCCGGGCTCGCCAACAGATCCGCCATCTGTACGGAAACTGCCGCACAGACGAAGCGTCTACCCTGCAAGTCAGATCTAGCTAAAACATGTATCAGAGCTGAAACTAGTAACCAATGCTATAGAAAAAAAAAACCACTGAACATCTGATATAAGAAAATCATCCTCAATACAACATCTCTCAACTGCCAAATAAAATACAAAGCCTCACCAACTCTCAGACTGTCCAATACAAAGTGGAAACATAAAATGCAGGGTACGTCTACCTCTGACTCTCAAAACTGGTCAGGAACTACTCGGCCACGTCCTCACCTTGATCAGCTGTCTCCGCGCGAACCAAGCCGGAATCAGCTACCTCAGAAACCTGTCACCGCAGCGGGTGTGAGATCTACTGCAGAAGGTAGATCTCAGTGGGTACCGTCACCAATATCCACAGTATGCCCACTAAGTCTACTGGAGGCACAAAACAGATAGATATGCAGATAGATAGATAGATAGATAGATAATATGGTAAGCTGAAAGAAAACTACAGCTAATGTGTCTCAAACATAAAACTCACAAGGAAACTCTATCATAAACATGCTATGCATACTCTCGCTACTGCTAAAATGCCTCAGTATCAATGCTCAAAGAGAATACTAATCGAACCAATAGAACCATCGAACCTTCGCCACTCACTGGGCGGCATCGCCACTCACTAGGCGGCATATCACGGAACTAATAGAACCCTCGTGTGAAAACCGCCTCAACAGGCCAAACCTTCGCTACTCACTGGGCGGCATCGCCTCTCACTGGGCGGCATCTCACGGAACCGCCTCAACAGGCTAAACCATCGCCACTCACTGGGCGGCATCGCCACTCACTGGGCGGCATCGCCTCTCACTGGGCGGCATCTCACGGAACCGGCTCAACAGGCCAAACCATCGCCACTCACTGGGCGGCATCGCCCCTCACTAGGCGGCATCGCCACTCACTGGGCGGCATCGCCCCTCACTGGGCAGCATCTCACGGAACCGCCTCAACAGGCCAAACCATCGCCACTCACTGGGCGGCATCGCCACTCACTGGGCGGCATCGCCCCTTACTGGGCGGCATCGCCACTCACTGGGCGGCATCTCACGAAACCGCCTCAAGAGGCCAAACCATCGCCACTCACTGGGCGGCATCGCCACTCACTGGGCGGCATCGCCTCTCACTGGGCGGCATCTCACGGAACCGCCTCAACAGGCTAAACCATCGCCACTCACTGGGCGGCATCGCCACTCACTGGGCGGCATCGACTCTCACTGGGCGGCATCGCCTCTCACTGGGCGGCATCTCACGAAACCGGCTCAACAGGCCAAACCATCGCCACTCACTGGGCGGCATCGCCACTCACTGGGCGGCATCGCCCCTCACTAGGCGGCATCGCCACTCACTGGGCGGCATCGCCCCTCACTGGGCGGCATCTCACGGAACCGCCTCAACAGGCCAAACCATTGCCACTCACTGGGCGGCATCGCCACTCACTGGGCGGCATCGCCCCTCACTGGGCGGCATCTCACGGAACCACCTCAACAGGCCAAACCATCGCCACTCACTGGGCGGCATCGCCACTCACTCGGCGGCATCGCCTCTCACTGGGCGGCATCTCACGGAACCAGTAGAACCCTCCACGACTCAATCCGATAAAGCCCATGAAACTCCCAAGACACTAGAAACTCTCCACGGAGTCAAGTAAAATTCCACTCGGCCACCAGGCACAAGGGCACATGCACTCTGAACCCGTCCGACCCTTTTGGGCAATCTAATAATTTAAAAGGATATTTTTAAAGTCAAATTTTCATTAAAACAAGTTCGGTGATTTTTAGGACGGTTCAGATGCAGTCCGAATGCCAACTAAATATACAGGCTAGTGTCCAATGATAATAGTAACCTACTAAAAATAATTAGGGGCACAGGTTAGCATTATACAATATTCCAGGCAATTATCAGATTTTTCATTATAATAAAAATCCATGTTAGACATACAGGATATTCATGCAGAAGCATTAGGGGACATTCAATAAAGTTTGGAAGACTTCCAACCCACCTGGAATGCTTTCCGCAGGCAAACGCTGAAGTCGGTGAAGTGCCGCATCTCTTACTGTCAAAATCTGCCGGAAACACCCAAAACTGCGCCGCGCGCGCACGCACACTGTCGCAATCCTCGAAAAAATTCCCGGAAGCTCGAACCATCCTCTTGAGTCCTCTACAAAAATTTGCGCGCACTCCGATCCTCTACGGCCGGCTCACGGCACGTGCACGGCACCTCGGCTCCGCGCAAAGAAAACTCCACTCCCTCAGCCCACAGCACAAAGGAGAAGAAATACACCAATAACCAACTCAAAAATCTCATTGTAAATCCAAAGAATAAATCCAAGGTTCCAACTATAAAATCTGCCAACATACCTCTTACGTTGCTCGACGCGCGCGCGGCTCCTCAAAAGACCAAGAAGCAGGGAACCCAAGTTGTCAACATCGCCATGCTTCTTCATTTTTTTTTTTTTTTTTTTCCTTCTCATTCTTCTCTTTCTTTTTCCATGCTTTCTCTCTTTTCTTTTCTTTCTTTCTTTTCCTTTTCTCTATCTCCAGGGAAGAAGAGAGGAATCCAATTAAATAGAGAAGAGGGCTTGGCTGGGTCAATTTGAGGGTTAGAGACATGAAAAGACCGAATTGCCCTTGCTAAAACCACCCAAAAAAAACTCAAACAGCATGTGGGTACCGGTACTCTTCATACAGTACCGGTACCCAGTCCCCGTTCCGGAACCCTTACCTGGTTCCGGAACACCAAGTCAGCACCCACGCACCTGCTCGAGCCTCCGCACGCGCGGCGCCCAGGCTTCGGCCGCGCGGCGCCCATGCGCCTGCCGCGCGGCGCCCTAGCCGCGGCACGCGTGCGCGCCCGTGCCCAAGCTGCGCGCGCACCTGCTGCGCGGCACCTCCAAAAATTGACCCCAGCCTTCTCACACACACACACCCACAACACTATCATCCTCCAAAACCCAATCAACTCCAAAACCATCAATAAATCCAAAAACCCAAGCTTCAAAAAAAACAGCATTGCTACACCTTATGCCAATTCTTCGCGCACGGTCCGCTCGGCGCTACGCGGCTACTAGCAATAGATTCGTGCCGTCAAGACGATCAAAACCTCTTTTACTTCCCCTTAAATCTTCTTCTTCTTCTTCTACTTCTTCTTTGTTCTCATGCCTCTGTTAGTGAACAATTCCTATGTTTTCTCATTTGAGAAGATGATGACATGGCACCTTAATTAATTAAGGGATGGTGCATAGTGTATGGTGTATAGGACTTCATACCTTTTTCAACACCAACAATAAATACATTCAACACAACAAAACACCTCTCTTTTAAATTTCTTTATTTCTTTACACAATCTTTAATTAATTCCTTCACAGGCCTCTAGTAATTAATTAATTAATCAATTAAATAATCCAATTAAGCCCACTCCAACTCACTTTTTACCCTCGGGGCCTCCGCATCAGTCCGGAACATCCCGAATTCCGCTGTAATCTGAAAATGCACATGTCCAAAGTTTTCCCCACTCAATAAGCTCAACCGTAGAGTCAATGGGCTCAATCCAAAAACCGGCTCCCATAACTGCCGATCCCAACTCACTTTTCGCCTCCGGAGTCTCCGCACCAGTCCGAAACCTCCCGAACTCATCTGTAAACAGAAAATACCCCTGTTCCAAACCTTTCCCAATTCCTGCAAACCACAGTGGAGTCGCGGCTCTAGCAAACCAGTCCTCTAACGGCGCACAAAACCCGAAAAAAACTCCGATTCAAGCTGGGGCTTCCGCGTCGATACGAACCAACCCGAATCATCTGCAAACAAATATGGAACACGTCCGAGGCGATTTCTCTGCACCACGCCATCTTGCGAGGTCGGTACACTCCACCAAGTCCCGGTACTCTACACTCTCCCCTCCTTAAAATGGTTTCGTCCTCGAAACCAAAAATAAATCCATAACTCAGGAGGGTGTTTCATTCAGATGGGGATAGGAGATCCCCAACTCATCCTCAGACTCTCAGGTGGTCATTCTCACTCATCAGGATGACTCTACTGAATCTTCATCAAGGATAAAACCCGATTAAACAAATTCCTTTGCCTCACGAGCAGGAATTGCATCTGCCACTCCAATGTCTCAAATCCTCGCCTAGCCAAGGCATACTGACCATAATGAGCATGCCGGGATAAGGATATACTAAATCAATCATACCGCTGCAATATCTCAGCTCACTAGGGTTGCCTCAATCCAAGTCCTTCTGAGTATCCATGTTCTTCAGGCTCAAGGATCTCTGGATAACTCCGCGATCTCTCTATCACGGGCAATATCCGGATCAATGCTGGTATTCTCCTCAGCTTGCCTCTTCCAAGCCACACTGGCCTTGCATAGTCCAAGAACTTCTGATCTCAGTCGCTAACATAGGTCTAAGCTCAGCCCAACGGTATCACTCATCATCGGGTCCTCCATCACTCTTGTAGCTGCAATCACAAGGCCTAATCACAAAATCTTTCGAAGTCCACGTGCAACTCTCACAGCTTGGCAACAACTTCTTCTCATAGAAGTTGCAGTACTATCCTCAAGTACTTCTCATGCTCTAAATCACCTCGGAGCCAATCCAAATATAATCAAATCAACCGGCCCTGTATAAACCAAACTCAACTACTGGCACGACAACTCAATGTAGAGCTCAAACTCACGCCGGTACAACAGCCCGGTCCAAGTACTACCGGAGCACACAATTTCCCTAGATCCAAAAGGCCGCAGGGCCTTAGCCAATCCACTTGACCTTGCTGTAAGCTCAAATGTCCCTATCGGGTTCAGAACACTGACTGGCACAACCCTCGGGAAGGAGGCTCCATAGCGCTACCAATCTCAGAAAAGCCATCTGCCAAAAACAATCCAGTTCTGTCTGTGTTCAAACTATCATAGAACCCTCACCGTTGTGCACACACAACGGGGCATCACTGCCGTGTATCATCGGTGTGGCATCATATCCAACACATCAATCTCTCGGATCCTCACTGTCGTGCTCCCACGACGTGGAACTGGGTCGCTCAGACCTCTTGATCTATCATATCCCGCAACTGCGCTAACAGCTCTCTCTCTCTCTCTATGTCTCACGGGTAACACTCCAAGGGTGCTGCCGAAGTCGACGCGGTTTCCAAACCACGTCGATCACTATCTCGATCTCAATCTCAGTGAACAGCGGCTTCAATCTCAGCTCAGATAGACTCACACCCGGGATCACACGGGCGAAATAATATTCCTTAGTTCCGGTGCCGCCGTAGGCACTTTCTCTACAGTTGCTAACGAAGCGATACGTTCACGACTCATCCCCAATCGGGCTCTAGCATCCTCTCTAACACACTCCTCCTGGCCAGGTCCACGGAGGGTCATTGTCCTCTCTCGACAATCCATGATAACATAACGTTGGGATATCCAATCCTTATCCAACCTCATAACATCATCTCGGAGCTGATGTAGGACTAACACTCTAGGACGAAATCCAAGGTCCTACTGCACTGGGCGGGACTGGCAACACTCATCCATGTGCTATACATGATCTGGAACCTGATCCTCACGTGCATAAGACAACAATCCCATCTCCGGTCTACATGATGCTATCCATGCTCTACTAAAACACACCCAAGCGGCGTCGGCATCAACATGCTCCAACTCTAATGACCATAAGCAACCACACCTGGTAAGACGCGATCCACCATCCTGGCGTCCTCAACCGGCTGCACAAACTCAACTTCTAGATGCTGGAGGTCATCACAATATCGGTCTCGGCGTTACGGCTCAATCAGCCTGCCGGTAGGTCGGATGAACCTCAACATCCTGCAGGAGTAGTGGGGTGCCGTCGCAAGCGGCAAATCCAAGAGCACCACTACGGAACACTCTGCCTGAAAAGGTTCTGACTGTCCATGTGAAAAGCATCGCCCTTTGATGAAGTCACTCTATGGCGATGACTGCGGCCCACCGCAAAAGACACGGTCATCCTAACACTGCTGCTGGTGCCTCAACTGTCGAGAATCCTCCTGATCTCTGTCTCCTCTGAGACTCATGATCCTGGGACTGGAATCATGACAACCTCGATCCACTCGACTAACCCAAATCCGACGATGTTGGACGCCTCTCTCTGGAGCTGGTCCCTCACTCTTCGTCCTCTCGGACATGATCACAGATCCTCGGCCAAACCATCGAGCATGCACAAGGTGATAGATATCTCGAAGCAGTTCCCTATCAAACATGATCAATCTCCTGGGCCTCATCCTGGACGACGTGGGGTACTCTGCTCAACAATCATAGAGACCCGCTCCAAATTGTAGTGCACCGATTTCTGCGAAATAGCAAAACTCGGTAAAAATACTTGTAACGGGTTTCAAATATGATTACAAGTGGGTTTGAAGCGTTTTGAATCAACGCAAAAGCCGTTGGGTCGAAAAGTGAGTTGTGGTTGAGAAACGAAGCCTCAATTGCAAAATTGGGACTCGTGTTCGCCGAGTTCGCAAAATGGCAAAATTCGGCGAGAGGACTTGTAACGTGTTTTAAACATGATTACAGTCGAGTTCGGTGCGTTTCGGGCTGACGCGAAGGGCATCGGGTCGAAAAGTGACTTGAACCCGAGGACTTAGCCAAAATCTGGAATTTCTGAAATTCTTAATCGCGAAGCGTTTTCGGAGCCCTGTTTCGAGGGCTTAGAGTGCTCCAAAATTTTAAAAGAAATCGTGGGGTGTCTCACAAAATTTTTCTTATTAAAAGGGGCGAAAAACCTAGGTATGTTATTAAGGAAAAATCGGAGAACGAAGCGAAGAAAAATGCTTCGAGAATTCTGAAAACTGCAGTTTTGACAGTGCAGATTAATCGCGAAGCGTTTTCGGAGCCCTGTTTCGAGGCTTAGAGTGCCCCAAAATTTTAAAAGAAATCGTGGGGTGTCTCACAAAAGTTTTCTTATTAAAAGGGGCGAAAAACCTAGGTATGTTATTAAGGAAAAATCGGAGAACGAAGCGAAGAAAAATGCTTCGTGATTGCTGAAACTGCAGTTTTGACAGCCCAAGTCAATCGCGAAGCATTTTCGGAGCTCTCTTTCGAGGGCTTAGAATAGTCCAAAAGTTTAAACAAAATCGTGGGAAGTTTAAGAAAAATTTGTAGATTAAAGGGGCTAAGAGAAATTACAATTTTGATTTCTCAGTTGACGGGAAAACGAGGTGAAAGAGGGCTATCCGATAAGGCTCACTGCAGGAAATTCTGCAGGAAAAGAGGGCAATTAGGTAATTTGGGGTTAGTTTGGGGTGTTTTTGTAAATTCACCCTCCCCTCCCAGCTACCCCCCTGCAGAGACTTTAATGCTCTCTCTCTCCCTCATTTTGAAACCACTCTCTCTCTCTCTCTCTCTCTCTCTCAGCTGGGAAAGAACGAAAGAAAGAAAGGAGAAGGAAAGGAAGAAGAGGAAGAGAAGGAGAAAAAAAGAAGAAGAAGAAGAAGAAGAAGAAGAAGAAGAAGAAGTAAGAAGGAGAAGAAAAGGTATTTTCCCTTTCTTCTCTCTCTCTCTTTATCTCTTCTCCCCCCTTTTTTTTTCCCCTTCTTGCGCAGGAACACAAAAATGGGGGCTGCAACCTTGCTGCTGCCAGCAGCAGCTTGCACTAGGTGCAGCTGCTGCCAGCAGCAGCAAGCCTTGCGCTGCTGCTGCTGCTGTGAGCAGCAGCAGCTGCTTGCGCAGCTGCATTGTGCAGCTGCCCTGGCAGCTGCTTGAGCAGCTGCCTTGGGGGCAGCTGCTGGTGCTGCTGCTGCTGCACAAGCTGCAGCAGCAGCCTGCTGCAGCTGCTGGCTGTGCTGTTGCAGCCAGCTGCTTGCTGCCAGCAGCAAGACTGCTAGCAGCCCTTACAAAAAAAAAAAGAAAGAAAAAAAAAAAAAAAAAAAAGATATATACAATATGTATGTATATACCTATATATATATATATATATATATATAATATATATAGTGGGGGGGGGGAAGCAGCAGCTTGAGCTGCTGCTCAGCTGCTGCTGCTGCTAAGCAGCAGCAGCTGGGCAGCAGGGCTGCTGCGCAAGGCAGCTGCAGGCTGCCTTGCGCAGCTGCTTGTGCTGCCGCAGCTGCTGCTGCTACCAGCAGCAGCAGCAGCTGCTGGTCCTGCTGCTTGGGCAGCAGCTTGCAGCTGCTGCCCAGCAGCAGGGGAAGATTACAAAAAAAAAAGAGGAAAGAAAGAAAGTGAAGAAGAAAAGAGAAGGAAAAGAAAAAAAGAAGAGAAGAAAAGAAGAAAAGAAGAATGGAGAGAATTCTTCTCTTCTCTTTTCTCCAATGAGAAAAGAATGCAAAAATTTCAATTTCTCGATTTTGCAAAATGCAAAATTTAGGAATTTGGGGTGGGGGAAATTGCTTAATTTGAGCTCCTCTAAAATTTAGAGAGCATTGGGCTTGTTTCCAATGTAAAATTTGCAATCCTCGACTTACCAAGTGCAAAATTGACGAATTGGGAGGAAATAGCTCAAATTGAGCTTTTCTCAAAATTTGGGGGGCTTTTTGACCCCGGATTGAGTTGAGCAAGTTTCTTTTTGGCAATAGGCCATGGGATGATCATTTTTCTCCTATTTTTGTAAACCAATCAAAAAGTAGCCTTTTGATGGGGAAAATGACCAAATAGGAATTTTTCCTTAAGTTATCAAAAGGGGGATTTTAGTTTGAAATGTTTATGGATTTAGAGATTTATGAGAATCAATTGTTCATGATTTTCTCTCCTTACAATTTAGGAAAAAGTTCGAGACCGGAAGAGTGGAACTTGTCTCCTTCAAAGACCGATAGAACACACCGAGGTGGGGGATTCTATCGAGCGAGGGTGACCTCTCCCCTTATCTTTTGCTTGTTTTTAGAAGCATGTTAATAGAGTGGCTAGGACAATATTTTCATGCTTATGTAGAAGTGGGTTGTGGTTTATGGAAATCTTGACTTAGGAGAAAACTTAGATTAGGCTCTAATGTGTGGCATTCACTATAGGACTTCACGAGTGGCATGGTTGTTGAGTCAATTAAGTGTGTGATGGAATTAGGGCCTAATTTAGAGTTATGGCTCTAAGGAAAACATAGTTAGTTGAGGTTAAAATCCAAAGTATTTGAAATCCCTAGAGTTGTCATAGGGAGTTGGGTTAATATACCTACACTTTAACTTCAACTTGAGCATAATGAAAGTTAAGAATTGAGTCTAAGGGACTTATGTACCTTAAGGCATGGACCTAGGGTAAATGCATGAGTATATTAATAAAGACAAGCTAAAAGCTTAATTGCAAAGAAAGAGAAAGGGCTAAGAGGCAATGTGAGCTATAAGCTCGATTGAGATGGAAGCTAAGTGCTAAAGAATAAAAGAAAGGCAAAGGCTTAAAAGAGCAAAGAGGCTAAATGCAAAGCAATAAAAGAAATAATAAAACGAGCGTACCTACGGGGTGAAACGTGGCCCATGTTGGAGTAGCAGGCAGTGTCCCTCTCCCGGGTAGAGACCCGTTCGGGACGTTTCCCCGTAGGGCGGGGTAACACTTGCGGGTGTTATCGGCAACCTTAGAGGACTTGTCTTATGGCAGCATGTCTGCCGGGCTAGGGCCCGTTGGGCAAGCTCCTCCGAGGGTTTAGCAACTTGAATTGAAACACCAAGAAAGTTAATGAAAGTTACTTGACAAGGGACAGGTTGGTTAGTTTGGCATCCTACAGCGACATAGAGCTATGTCATGGCAAAGGTAAAGGTATTAAGCATGCTAGCTAAGATTTACAGCTTTTATTTACTGTATTTCATTCTCTATTATATTGCTTCCATTAGACTAAGCGGTGCAGGGCATTTTCTCTCGGTGGTTGAACCCACTGGGAACTTCGTTGTAGTTCTCACACCCTTTGGGTGACATCCCCACAGGTCCTGGCACATCGAGGGAGGCACGCGACAGGGGCAAGGGCCCAGCAGAGTAGCGACCTAGCAGTCTAGAGTCGCAGTACCATTTTGGAGTTTTATTATCTTGAGCGAACTTTTGTATGTGAGGAACAATGTAATCTTTAAATGTTTAAGTTTCAAGTTGGAAAGGAAAAAAAAAAATATGGTTGTATTTTGCATTGTAGTTTCATGCTAAAAGAGAGTTGTAATATTAAACAGAAGTGTATGTCTTCGCTCAAGTGATGTACTTTCATTTCTTCTAACTACGTGTTGAATGATTGAAAGTTTAAATTTATAGTTCTTTACTCTGATTGCTTACTCTTCCGCTATATTGAAATGATATTGTTGGATTAAACCGTTCCTTTCGGGTCTTGAAAGGTCATGCCCGATTGGCGGGTCTGTTGGCGCGCCCGAACTGTTCAAATTGACGGTCTCGGGGCGTGACAGATTAGAGTGGTATCAGAGCCTAGGAATAGTCCTAGGTGGTTAGCAAACCTTAGGAAGACTCTAGGGTTTAGGCACGAGAGAGTGTGTGGATCTTTTGGCGAAAGTATATGATTGGGTTTTACGATTCCCAAGAAGGACATTGGGAATGGATCGAGGGTAATGAGCTTTCATTCTTTGGACTATTACGTTGGCGGCCGACAACGTAAGGTCAGGGGTGAAAGGGAGTGCCCTTATGTACTTTCGCATGATTGGGTCGACGAGCCTTTTGTTTGGTATCTAGCTTGCGCATTGTCCAAATTATCAAATTTGGGCTAATCGTTTCGTTGTGGTGTTGTTGCTTAGGGAATAGCAATGGCATCGAGTGATCGATGAAGAATAGGATCCGCGTCGACGCAATTTGAGCCCTTGGAGCGCTCAGGCTTGAGTGAAGCGAGTTGAAATTTGGTGCTTTAGTTTGTACTTTGGCCAAATTGGGCAAAGTGTGACCGATTAGGTCCGATGGTGACTCGGTGAAAGACCGACTCACGAGACGTTGGCGATCGTTAGATTGCGAGAGCCATGTTGAAATGTCCTAAGGTTTAGGGCAAGAAAGTTTTATGGACTTGGTGGTGAAAGTTCGCTCTTGGTGATAGTAGCGACCATGTGACGTGTCGATGTGACTGAATTGCCGCATAGTGCGTTGGTGAGGCCCAGGGTAGGCTTCAAGATGTGAGAACCTCTCGATAGAGCGGGAGTCTTGTGGTGCTGGTCCGATGGATCGGTATAACGGCAAGGGTTGCCACCGAAGGGTTCGCGTGTTAGTTGCCAAAATTGGAGAACTATTATTGTGGTGCCTCTACCCAGTTGGGGGGAAGTGCACAGGTACCATGGGTGTGCTTAAGCAAATCGCTTAACACCGTGGATTCTACGAGTTGACATAGAGGCGTAAGACGCACAATCTTGTGGGTGCTCATGGAGCACAGGTACCCTTTAGCCAGAAAGAACTGGTTAAGTGGCACCTTAGCGTTTGCTAAGTGTGATAGGAGTCGATAGAGAGTTTGTGTCGTAGATTGACGACTAGCGAGTGGGTTTTGCTCGGTGAAGAATAGTAGTCACGTGGCGACGCTTAGTAGGTTCGTTGAGGGACGATCCGTGCCTGGACCATATATGAAGACTGTGGAGCCTGTAGCCATGTGGGTAGGCGCAGTCGGCTGTGAGAGACAGTGGCCCGAGACCTGAGGGCGGGGCATAATAGATTTTTGGTCGGGGCGGTAGTCCGAGTGATGACTCGGGAACGTAGAGTGCCACGTGTGAGCCTCGAGGCTATTAGTACACTGAGAGTGTAGACGCGACCAGGCCATAGGGCTGGTGATGATTGAGATACTGTTACTCCTAGTGGGAGTGTTAGTGCGGTAGTCCTAAACGAGGATCTGACCGCATGATGATTGGGTCTGCATGCTAGTTACAGACGATATGTGATATCGAGTGGAAGGTTGGGCTATAGGCCTGCATTGGACCATGGTCTGTGGACCTGTCAATAGTCTGAAATAAACGGGTTGGCCGAGAACTCGTGGTTGAGAGCGCGAGTGGCGTGTGGAATAGTTGGGAGTAAGGATTGGTTTTCGCCCTCTAAGTCAAGCAAATAGGGCGGCGGAGTTGAAGGAGCTTAAGGCTAAATTGCAAGACCTGCCGGACAAGGGTTTCATCAGACCCAGCGTATCTCCTTGGGGAGCTCCAGTCCTGTTTGTGAGGAAGAAGGACGGGTCACTTCGGCTAGTGTGGACTATCGGGAGCTCAACAAATTGACGATCACGGACCGATATCCATTGTCGCGGATCGACGATTTGATCAACCAGTTGCAAGGTTCCCGAGTATTTTCGAAAATCGACCTTCAATCGGGATACCACCAATTAAAGATTAAGCCGGAGGATGTGCACAAAACGGCTGTTAGAATGCGGTATGGACACTACGAATTCACTGTAATACCGTTCTGGTTGACTAATGCTCCGGCGGCATTCATGGATTTAATGAACCGCCGTTTTCAGCCTTTCCTTGACCGATTTGTTGTCATCTTCATTGACGACATTTTAGTCTACTCTCGAAGTGACAACGAGCATGAGGATAACCTACGACAGGTTTTACAAGTACTTCGGGAGCGGGCCTGTTCGCGAAGTTGAAGAAATGCGAATGTTGGCTCCGGGAAGTGGCATTCTTAGGACATGTGATTTCTGAGGCAGGGGTGTCTGTAGACCCCAAGAAAATTGAAGCAGTGAAAGATTGGCCGCGACCAACAAATGTCACCGAGATTCGAAGCTTTATCGGACTCGCGGGCTATTATAGGCGGTTTGTGGAAGGGTTCTCTAAAATTACCATTCCACTCACCAGCCTTACAAGAAAAGGAGCTAAGTTCATTTGGAGCGATGCCTGTGAGAGAAGCTTCCAATTGCTCAAGGACAAGTTGACGATGGCTCCAATTCTTGCTTTACCCGTTGCGGGAAAAGGGTTCGTGGTTTATAGTGATGCTTCAGGGACTGGGTTGGGGTGTGTACTCATGCAAGACGAGAGGGTTATAGCCTATGCCTCCCGGCAGTTGAAGAGCTATGAAAAGAACTACCCCACTCACGACCTCGAGCTGGCCGCAGTGATTTTTGCACTAAAGATATGGCGGCATTACCTCTATGGGGAACATTGCGAGATTTACACGGATCACAAAAGCCTCAAATATTTGTTCACTCAGAAGGAATTAAACCTGAGGCAGCGTCGATGGCTGGAACTCCTAAAAGATTATGATGTTAGCATCTTGTACCACCCGGGGAAAGCAAATGTGGTGGCCGACGCGCTAAGCAGGAAGTCCGTGGAAAATCTTGCCATGATCATCACCGACCAATACCCGTTGCAATCCGAAATGAGACGGATGGGCTTGGAGGTTGTGGCTTCCGGTGCCCCCGCGAAGCTTATGACGCTCGTTGTGCAACCTACCTTGCTGGAGAGAATTAAAGAAAAGCAAATGGCGGATGAAAAGCTCCAAAAGGTTAGGTCTGATCTAGGAAGCGGGGAGGCAAGGGATTTTACTGTGGATTCTGAGGGAATCCTAAGGTTTCGGGGTCGCGTGTGTGTACCTAATGACGAGGATATTCGTGAAATGATCCTTCAAGAAGCACACCGATCGCCGTATACTATCCACCCCGGCGGCACAAAAATGTATAAGGACCTGAGGGCGCAGTTTTGGTGGCCAGGTATGAAGAAGGATGTTGGACACTTCGTGGCTAGATGCTTAGTGTGCCAACAAGTCAAGGCTGAACATAGACTTCCTGCGGGCAAGCTTCAGAATTTGCCGATTCCCGTGTGGAAATGGGAGAACATCGCTATGGATTTTATCGTGGGCTTGCCTCGGTCTCAAGCAGGCCACGACGCGATTTGGATGGTTGTGGATAGGTTAACCAAGGCGGCTCATTTCCTGCCTGTCCACACCACCTGGTCTAGGGATAAATTGGCGCAGTTGTATATTGATGAGATTATGCGCCTTCATGGAGTTCCTGTTTCTATAGTGTCGGATCGGGATCCTCGATTCGTGTCACAATTTTGGAAGAGCTTCCACGAGACCTTGGGAACACGCCTGGATTTCTCTACGGCTTATCACCCTCAGAGCGATGGTCAATCTGAGAGGACCAATCAAATCCTCGAAGATATGCTCAGGGCGTGTGTCTTGGACTATGGACCAGGGTGGCAGCGATATTTGCCGATGGCAGAGTTCGCCTACAATAACAGCTATCAAGCCAGCATCGGAATGGCACCTTTTGAGGCACTCTATGGCAGAAAGTGCAGGTCTCCACTGCATTGGAGTGAGGTTGGCGAGAGATCATCACTTGGTCCTGATGTATTGCAAGAAGCCGAGGAAAAGGTGCAAATTGCGCGTCAACGGCTGGTGACAGCGCAAAGTCGGCAAAAGAGCTATGCGGACAAAAGGCGGCGCGACCTAGAGTTTGAGGTTGGTGATCATGTATTTTTGAAGGCGTCGCCCACGAAGGGGGTAGTACGATTTGGGATGCGAGGAAAGTTGAACCCTCGTTTTCTTGGACCTTATGAGGTTTTGGAGCGGGTTGGCCCAGTGGCCTATAAAATAGCTTTGCCCCAGATTTGGCAGGAATTCATGATGTGTTCCATGTGTCACAACTCCGCCAGTATGTCCACGACCCGACGCACATAATCAACTACCCACCACTCGATCTACGGGAGGATATGAGTTACGATGAGTTCCCGTATAAGATTATTGATCGGCGTGATAGGAAGCTCAGGAACCGCTCCATTCCTTATGTGAAAGTGCTTTGGACGAGGCATAGCGAGGAGGAGGCCACGTGGGAGCCTGAGGCTGTGATGCGGGAGCACTATCCTCGCTTGTTCGAGGAATAAATCCCAAGGTACGTGAGTTTTAGTTTCGCGGACGAAACTCCTAAAGGAGGGGAGAATGTAGTGCACCGATTTCTGCGAAATAGCAAAACTCGGTAAAAATACTTGTAACGCGTTTCAAATATGATTACAAGTGGGTTTGAAGCGTTTTGAATCAACGCAAAAGCCGTTGGGTCGAAAAGTGAGTTGTGGTTGAGAAACGAAGCCTCAATTGCAAAATTGGGACTCGTGTTCGCCGAGTTCGCAAAATGGCAAAATTCGGTGAGAGGACTTGTAACGTGTTTTAACCATGATTACAGTCGAGTTCGGTGCGTTTCGGGCTGACGCGAAGGGCATCGGGTCGAAAAGTGACTTGAACCCGAGGACTTAGCCAAATCTGGAATTTCTGAAATTCTTAATCGCGAAGCGTTTTCGGAGCCCTGTTTCGAGGGCTTAGAGTGCTCCAAAATTTTAAAAGAAATCGTGGGGTGTCTCACAAAAGTTTTCTTATTAAAAGGGGCGAAAAACCTAGATATGTTATTAAGAAAAAATCGGAGAACGAAGCGAAGAAAAATGCTTCGAGAATTCTGAAAACTGCAGTTTTGACAGTGCAGATTAATCGCGAAGCGTTTTCGGAGCCCTGTTTCGAGGCTTAGAGTGCCCCAAAATTTTAAAAGAAATCGTGGGGTGTCTCACAAAAGTTTTCTTATTAAAAGGGGCGAAAAACCTAGGTATGTTATTAAGGAAAAATCGGAGAACGAAGCGAAGAAAAATGCTTCGTGATTGCTGAAACTGCAGTTTTGACAGCCCAAGTCAATCGCGAAGCATTTTCGGAGCTCTCTTTCGAGGGCTTAGAATAGTCCAAAAGTTTAAACAAAATCGTGGGAAGTTTAAGAAAAATTTGTAGATTAAAGGGGCTAAGAGAAATTACAATTTTGATTTCTCAGTTGACGGGAAAACGAGGTGAAAGAGGGCTATCCGATAAGGCTCACTGCAGGAAATTCTGCAGGAAAAGAGGGCAATTAGGTAATTTGGGTTAGTTTGGGGGTGTTTTTGTAAATTCACCCTCCCCTCCCAGCTACCCCCTGCAGAGACTTTAATGCTCTCTCTCTCTCCCTCATTTTGAAACCACTCTCTCTCTCTCTCTCTCTCTCAGCTGGGAAGAACGAAAGAAAGAAAGGAAAGGAAGGAAGAAGGAAGAGAAGGAGAAGAAAAGAAGAAGAAGAAGAAGAAGAAGAAGAAGAAGAAGAAGAAGAAAGGAGAAGAAAAGGTATTTTCTTTCTTTCTCTCTCTCTCTTTATCTCTCTCCCCCCCTTTTTTTTCCCCCTTCTTGCGCAGGAACACAAAAATGGGGGGGCTGCAACCTTGCTGCTGCCAGCAGCAGCTTGCACTAGGTGCAGCTGCTGCCAGCAGCAGCAAGCCTTGCGCTGCTGCTGCTGCTGTGAGCAGCAGCAGCTGCTTGCGCAGCTGCATTGTGCAGCTGCCCTGGCAGCTGCTTGAGCAGCTGCCTTGGGGGCAGCTGCTGGTGCTGCTGCTGCTGCACAAGGCAGCAGCAGCCTGCTGGCTGCTGGCTGTTGCAGCCAGCTGCTTGCTGCCAGCAGCAAGACTGCTGGCAGCAGCCCTTACAAAAAAAAAGAAGAAAGAAAAAAAAAAAAAAAAAAATATATACAATATGTATGTATATACCTATATATATATATATATATATAGATATATATAGTGGGGGGGGAGCAGCAGCTTGAGCTGCTGCTCAGCTGCTGCTGCTGCTGCAGCAGCAGCTGGGCAGCAGGGCTGCTGCGCAAGGCAGCTGCAGGCTGCCTTGCGCAGCTGCTTGTGCTGCCGCAGCTGCTGCTGCTACCCAGCAGCAGCAGCTGCTGGTCCTGCTGCTTGGGCAGCAGCTTGCAGCTGCTGCCCAGCAGCAGGGAAGATTAAAAAAAAAAAAGAGAAAGAAAGAAAGTGAAGAAAAAAGAAAGGAAAAGAAAGAAAAGAAGAGAAAAAAGAAGAAAAGAAGAATGGAGAGAATTCTTCTCTTCTCTTTTCTCCAATGAGAAAAGAATGCAAAAATTTCAATTTCTCGATTTTGCAAAATGCAAAATTTAGGAATTTGGGGTGGGGGAAATTGCTTAATTTGAGCTCCTCTAAAATTTAGAGAGCATTGGGCTTGTTTCCAATGTAAAATTTGCAATCCTCGACTTACCAAGTGCAAAATTGACGAATTGGGAGGAAATAGCTCAAATTGAGCTTTTCTCAAAATTTGGGGGGCTTTTTGACCCCGGATTGAGTTGAGCAAGTTTCTTTTTGGCAATAGGCCATGGGATGATCATTTTTCTCCTATTTTTGTAAACCAATCAAAAAGTAGCCTTTTGATGGGGAAAATGACCAAATAGGAATTTTTCCTTAAGTTATCAAAAGGGGGATTTTAGTTTGAAATGTTTATGGATTTAGAGATTTATGAGAATCAATTGTTCATGATTTTCTCTCCTTACAATTTAGGAAAAAGTCGAGACCGGAAGAGTGGAACTTGTCTCCTTCAAAGACCGATAGAACACACCGAGGTGGGGGATTCTATCGAGCGAGGGTGACCTCTCCCCTTATCTTTTGCTTGTTTTTAGAAGCATGTTAATAGAGTGGCTAGGACAATATTTTCATGCTTATGTAGAAGTGGGTTGTGGTTTATGGAAATCTTGACTTAGGAGAAAACTTAGATTAGGCTCTAATGTGTGGCATTCACTATAGGACTTCACGAGTGGCATGGTTGTTGAGTCAATTAAGTGTGTGATGGAATTAGGGCCTAATTTAGAGTTATGGCTCTAAGGAAAACATAGTTAGTTGAGGTTAAAATCCAAAGTATTTGAAATCCCTAGAGTTGTCATAGGGAGTTGGGTTAATATACCTACACTTTAACTTCAACTTGAGCATAATGAAAGTTAAGAATTGAGTCTAAGGGACTTATGTACCTTAAGGCATGGACCTAGGGTAAATGCATGAGTATATTAATAAAGACAAGCTAAAAGCTTAATTGCAAAGAAAGAGAAAGGGCTAAGAGGCAATGTGAGCTATAAGCTCGATTGAGATGGAAGCTAAGTGCTAAAGAATAAAAGAAAGGCAAAGGCTTAAAAGAGCAAAGAGGCTAAATGCAAAGCAATAAAAGAAATAATAAAACGAGCGTACCTACGGGGTGAAACGTGGCCCATGTTGGAGTAGCAGGCAGTGTCCCTCTCCCGGGTAGAGACCCGTTCGGGACGTTTCCCCGTAGGGCGGGGTAGCACTTGCGGGTGTTATCGGCAACCTTAGAGGACTTGTCTTATGGCAGCATGTCTGCCGGGCTAGGGCCCGTTGGGCAAGCTCCTCCGAGGGTTTAGCAACTTGAATTGAAACACCAAGAAAGTTAATGAAAGTTACTTGACAAGGGACAGGTTGGTTAGTTTGGCATCCTACAGCGACATAGAGCTATGTCATGGCAAAGGTAAAGGTATTAAGCATGCTAGCTAAGATTTACAGCTTTTATTTACTGTATTTCATTCTCTATTATATTGCTTCCATTAGACTAAGCGGTGCAGGGCATTTTCTCTCGGTGGTTGAACCCACTGGGAACTTCGTTGTAGTTCTCACACCCTTTGGGTGACATCCCCACAGGTCCTGGCACATCGAGGGAGGCACGCGACAGGGGCAAGGGCCCAGCAGAGTAGCGACCTAGCAGTCTAGAGTCGCAGTACCATTTTGGAGTTTTATTATCTTGAGCGAACTTTTGTATGTGAGGAACAATGTAATCTTTAAATGTTTAAGTTTCAAGTTGGAAAAAGGAAAAAAAAAAATATGGTTGTATTTTGCATTGTAGTTTCATGCTAAAAGAGAGTTGTAATATTAAACAGAAGTGTATGTCTTCGCTCAAGTGATGTACTTTCATTTCTTCTAACTACGTGTTGAATGATTAAAAGTTTAAATTTATAGTTCTTTACTCTGATTGCTTACTCTTCCGCTATATTGAAATGATATTGTTGGATTAAACCGTTCCTTTCGGGTCTTGAAAGGTCATGCCCGATTGGCGGGTCTGTTGGCGCGCCCGAACTGTTCAAATTGACGGTCTCGGGGCGTGACACAAATCCACAACCACTCTCCTGGTGGTCCAACAAAATGAACTCGACGCCACCAACGCTCGGCGTCCCTATCCAAAGGTGCGCAACCAAGTGCACCTGATGCTTCACCTGAATGAACAAGTCCACGGGCAACTTTTCCATAGCTGCAATCTAGTTCTCGGCCTCCCAAGGCTCCAACTCTGCCCCGAAATCTGTAGGGGATGGAACTGGCGGATGAACAACAACCAATCAGCAACCTCTCGCTGCTCCCGCACTACTCAGAGTGCGAACTGGGTCGAAGTCGACGATGTCGCGGCCGGAGGTATTACTGGCGACACCTCGGGAAATGCTCTCAGCCCAAACCTGCGCATCACGCGCTCCATGTTCTCTTCCTGGAGCCGCGTCGCCTCAACAACTGAGCTACCTGGGCCCGTAACTCTCCGACCTCACTCTGCTCTGTCCATTCAGCCTCCCGCTGTTCGGGCTCCTCATTCCAGGTCAACGTGCCCTCGCCGCTGCACGGCGTCTCACAGGCAACAAGGACAACTGCCACAACCAAACAACAGAACCACAAACACTCTCGACCCAATCAAGCGAAAGTCTAAACATGTCAACCATTCTAAAGCATTATGTTGTCTGCAGCCAACATAATCACTTTAGAGAATAAACATGTAAAATCACTCGCCCCAATCCCTCGGGGGAGGTACAACTCAATCAGGACTCTCGCTAAAATCTCGTCTCTCACGACAGTCATCCTACTGTCCAACCAAAAGCCTAGGGTCACTAAGTCCCCAACAACCTATATTCCTAGGCTCTGATACCACCCTAATCTGTCACGCCCCGGGGTCGAAACTGCGACCCGGGCTCGCCAACAGATCCGCCATCTGTACGGAAACTGCCGCACAGACGAAGCGTCTACCCTGCAAGTCAGATCTAGCTAAAACATGTATCAGAGCTGAAACTAGTAACCAATGCTATAGAAAAAAAAACCACTGAACATCTGATATAAGAAAATCATCCTCAATACAACATCTCTCAACTGCCAAATAAAATACAAAGCCTCACCAACTCTCAGACTGTCCAATACAAAGTGGAAACATAAAATGCAGGGTACGTCTACCTCTGACTCTCAAAACTGGTCAGGAACTACTCGGCCACGTCCTCACCTTGATCAGCTGTCCCCTCCGCGCGAACCAAGCCGAATCAGCTACCTCAGAACCTGTCACCGCAGCGGGTGTGAGATCTACTGCAGAAGGTAGATCTCAGTGGGTACCGTCACCAATATCCACAGTATGCCCACTAAGTCTACTGGAGGCACAAAACAGATAGATATGCAGATAGATAGATAGATAGATAGATAATATGGTAAGCTGAAAGAAAACTACAGCTAATGTGTCTCAAACATAAAAACTCACAAGGAAACTCTATCATAAACATGCTATGCATACTCTCGCTACTGCTAAATTGCCTCAGTATCAATGCTCAAAGAGATACTAATCGAACCAATAGAACCATCGAACCTTCGCCACTCACTGGGCGGCATCGCCACTCACTAGGCGGCATATCACGGAACTAATAGAACCCTCGTGTGAAAACCGCCTCAACAGCCAAACCTTTCGCTACTCACTGGGCGGCATCGCCTCTCACTGGGCGGCATCTCACGGAACCGCCTCAACAGGCTAAACCATCGCCACTCACTGGGCGGCATCGCCACTCACTGGGCGCATCGCCTCTCACTGGCGGCATCTCACGGAACCGGCTCAACAGGCCAAACCATCGCCACTCACTGGGCGGCATCGCCCCTCACTAGGCGGCATCCCACTCACTGGGCGGCATCGCCCCTCACTGGGCAGCATCTCACGGAACCGCCTCAACAGGCCAAACCATCGCCACTCACTGGGGCGGCATCGCCACTCACTGGGCGGCATCGCCCCTTACTGGGCGGCATCGCCACTCACTGGGCGGCATCTCACGAAACCGCCTCAACAGGCCAAACCATCGCCACTCACTGGGCGGCATCGCCACTCACTGGGCGGCATCGCCTCTCACTGGGCGGCATCTCACGGAACCGCCTCAACAGGCTAAACCATCGCCACTCACTGGGCGGCATCGCCACTCACTGGGCGGCATCGACTCTCACTGGGCGGCATCGCCTCTCACTGGCGGCATCTCACGAAACCGCTCAACAGGCCAAACCATCGCCACTCACTGGGCGGCATCGCCACTCACTGGGCGGCATCGCCCCTCACTAGGCGGCATCGCCACTCACTGGGCGGCATCGCCCCTCACTGGGCGGCATCTCACGAACCGCCTCAACAGGCCCAAAACCATTGCCCACTCACTGGGCGCATCGCCACTCACTGGGCGGCATCGCCCCTCACTGGGCGGCATCTCACGAACCGCCTCAACAGGCCAAACCATCCGCCACTCACTGGGCGGCATCGCCACTCACTGGGCGGCATCGCCTCTCACTGGGCGGCATCTCACGGAACCAGTAGAACCCTCCACGACTCAATCCGATAAAGCCCATGAAACTCCCAAGACACTAGAAACTCTCCACGGAGTCAAGTAAAATTCCACTCGGCCACCAGGCACAAGGGCACATGCACTCTGAACCCGTCCGACCCTTTTGGGCAATCTAATAATTTAAAAGGATATTTTTAAAGTCACATTTCCATTAAAACAAGGTTCGGTGATTTTTAGGACGGTTCAGATGCAGTCCGAATGCCAACTAAATATACAGGCTAGTGTCCAATGATAATAGTAACCTACTAAAAATAATTAGGGGCACAGGTTAGCATTATACAATATTCCAGGCAATTATCAGATTTTTCATTATAATAAAAATCCATGTTAGACATACAGGATATTCATGCAGAAGCATTAGGGGACATTCAATAAAGTTTGGAAGACTTCCAACCCACCTGGAATGCTTTCCGCAGGCAAACCGCTGAAGTCGGTGAAGTGCCGCATCTCTTACTGTCAAAATCTGCCGAAACACCCAAAACTGCGCCGCGCGCGCACAGCACACTGTCGCAATCCTCGGAAAAATTCCCGGAAGCTCGCACCATCCTCTTGAGTCCTCTACAAAATTTGCGCTCACTCCGATCCTCTACGGCCGGCTCACGGCACGTGCACGGCACCTCGCTCCGCGCAAAGAAAACTCCACTCCCTCAGCCCACAGCACAAAGGAGAAGAAATACACCATAACCAACTCAAAAATCTCATTGTAAATCAAAGAATAAATCCAAGGTTCCAACTATAAAATCTGCCAACATACCTCTTACGTTGCTCGACGCGCGCGCGGCTCTCAAAAGACCAAGAAGCAGGGAACCAAGTTGTCAACATCGCCATGCTTCTTCATTTTTTTTTTTTTTTTTTTTTCCTTCTCATTCTCTCTTTCTTTTTTCCATGCTTTCCTCTTTTCTTTTCTTTCTTTCTTTCCTTTTCTCTATCTCCAGGGAAGAGAGACAGGAATCCAATTAAATAGAGAAGAGGGCTTGGCTGGGTCAATTTGAGGGTTTAGAGACATGAAAAGACCGAATTGCCCTTGCTAAAACCACCCAAAAAAACTCAAACAGCATGTTGGGTACCGGTACTCTTCATACAGTACCGGTACCCAAGTCCCCGTTCCGGAACCCCTTACCTGGTTCCCGGAACACCAAGTCAGCACCCACGCACCTGCTCGAGCCTCCGCACGCGCGGCGCCCAGCTTCGCGCAGCGCGGCGCCCATGCGCCTGCCGCGCGGCGCCCTGGCCCGCGGCACGCGTGCGCGCCCGTGCCCAAGCTGCGCGCGCACCTGCTGCGGCGGCACCTCCAAAATTGACCCCAGCTTCTCACACACACACACACCCACAACACTATCATCCTCCAAAACCCAATCAACTCCAAACCATCAATAAATCCAAAAACCCAAGCTTCAAAAAAAACAGCATTGCTACACCTTATGCCAATTCTTCGCGCCGGTTCCGCTCGGCGCTACGCGGCTACTAGCAATAGATTCGTGCCGTCAAGACGATCAAAACCCTCTTTTACTTCCCCTTAAATCTTCTTCTTCTTCTTCTACTTCTTCTTTTTCTCATTCCTCTGTTAGTGAACAATTCCTCTGTTTCTCATTTGAGAAGATGATGACATGGCACCTTATTAATTAAGGGATGGTGCATAGTGTATGGTGTATAGGACTTATACCTTTTCCACACCAACAATAAATACATTCAAAACAACAAAACACCTCTCTTTTAAATTTCTTTATTTCTTTACACAATCTTTAATTAATTCCTTCACAGGCCTCTAGTAATTAATTAATAATCAATTAAATAGCCAATTAAGCCCACTCCAACTCACTTTTTACCCTCGGGGCCTCCGCATCAGTCCGGAACATCCCGAATTCCGCTGTTAATCTGAAAATGCACATGTCCACGTTTCCCCCACTCAATAAGCTCAACCGTAGAGTCAATGGGCTCAATCCAAAA
>CM054941.1:8080523-8185903 GCA_029168755.2 Tillandsia fasciculata | reverse complement strand
GTGCAATTTCAATCCGGATCACAGCAATGCCGACGGATCCCGAACATGCGATTTTGCGAATTGCATTGAACGATCCGGATCTGCCCTTGCAATCGGATCCCGAAACGTTGGTTTTCTGGATCGGTCAATCTAGTTACGGACGATCCGGATCGAAGTAATCCGGATCCGGATCGCCGTCCTGAAATTTCCAGATAAGGTAAGTTTGTTGATCTTAGCTCTTTCAAAGGTTTCTAACTATAAAATAGACATTTAGGGTTTCTCAAAAACGTGGGGAGCACGGGCGATCAATTATAAAACCATTGAGAGAAACACTAGAGGAGAGGTTTTTATCGTTCTTCTTTATAGCCTCTTTTAGGTCATCGATGGTTTCTTTCAAGAACATATCTTTTGTCGAATTGATTCTAATCTTTGCTTAGAGATTTTTCCATGGACTTTCATTGATAATCTAAGAAAAGGAGTCACCCATCAAAAGCCAATATTCTTACCGGCGAAGTTTGCGTCGTGGAATCGACGTGGCAACAGGGATGCGGTGTGTGAAGAGTTTCGTGGATTCGAACGTAGTGCTCGTGGATTCGAGTGGCGGGTTCGTGGATCTCGAAACGTGTGCAGCCTCCAGTGACGTGCAAACGTTTGGAGGACGCAAGGTCCGAAGAACTTGAAAGGAGGGGTGTTAAATCCGTGGAGACGGTAATCCACTGTTATTCTTCTTTCTTAAGTGGTTGTTATTGCAGTGGATATCAACCGAGTCAGCGCAAGGTCCGAAGGAGCTGAAGGAGGTTGAGTCCGTGGAGTGGTAATCACTTTGTATATCTTCTATTTCTTAGTGGAGAATGTTATTGCGTGTTGGGTTCCCGTGTTTTTCTCCTGGATGGAGTTCCACGTGAAATCATCGGGTGTGTTGATTTTTATTTTCCGCATGTTTGTTATTTTGCACTGAGATTGGTTTTTTATAATATTACACCTATTCACACCCACTCAGGTGTTTGATAGGACCTATTTTAAGTACTTGTGGATCCTAAAAACTCTACAATTGGTATCAGAAGAGGTTTTAGGTTATCTATCATGTGCGGGTGAAAAAGTGGTAATTATTTATCGACCTACTCTTTTGGATGGGACCAGATTATGTTAGTGGAAAGTGCGGATGAGAGCTTTTCCTAATCTCAATTGATGAGCGGGTTTGTGTGGGCAAACCGTGGAAATACGGTTGGCGGTGCATCCGGTGTGAGGAAGTAGGATAATACTACTACCCAAAAAACTCGCTCTAGATGGTCCAAAGAGGAAACGAAAGATATTCTTACACGGGAAAGGTAGAACCTTATTTAATTCTCTTTCCTCGACTGAGATTCCACCAGCGAATTTCTGGTCGTGAAACGAAGGAAATGTTGGGATATTCTAAAATTACACCTGAGGGTACTAATCTTGTAAAAATTCAAAAGCTCCAGATGCTTACAAGTCAATTGACTCTATTCATATGGAGAGCATGAATTGTTTACAGATTATTACACTAGACTTCAAGATGAATGAAACATGTGCTAATTTAGGAGAAAGATCCCGGAGTCGAAAATTGTAAGAAGATTCTTCGGACTCTTCCGGAACGGTTTAGGGCAAAGGTTACCGCCATTGAAACGTTAGTCTCCGGATGAGATGAGTGTAGAGGAATTAGTAGGTGCTTTACAAACTTATGAGATGACTTTTCCTACTAATCAAAATTCTTCCAAGTCTTCTTCTAAGCTACAGTATGCATTCAAATCAACAAAGGAAGAAGATGACGAATCGAGTTCCGACGATGAAATCTCTCTTGCCGATTTTGAAGAACAATTGGCGCGGATCACAAAGAAATTTCGTCGGAAATTTTGGAAGAATCGAACCGATGGATCTTCATCCACGAAACCATCTAAAGGATCATCGGGTTCTCAATCCTCTAAACTCAAGGGCGTTGCAAAACCTTCTAAAGAAAAAGAAAAGATGATTTCGAAGGGGAAATCCTGTTATCGATGCAAAGGCTACGGCCATATTTCAACGGATTGTCCTTCTCGAATCATATAAAAAGAAGGCGTTGCAAGCAAAAACTTGGGACGATTCTAGTTCCGATGAATCGACCTCAAGTGAAGAGGAAAAGAAAAATTGTTGCTTTTCATGCCTCGCAACTCCCTCTTCTAAATTTGTGTTTAGCATCTTTAGTCACTGACTTATTCTTTAATTTGCATGAAACATCAACATCCGGAGGAGAGTCATCAAGTGAGGGGGAGTCGGGACGAAAGAAGAACTCGTTGAGGCATACCAACAACTTCTTGCGGAATCAAAGAAGATGGCCAAGCATAACAAGAAGTTGAGGAAGCAACGACATGAAGTTCAAGACGAGAATCAAGCTTTAAAGATCAACACTTCATGATCTCGAGGAGGAACATGGACGAGTATTAGACAACAATAGAATCCTCCAAGAAAAGCTAAACCAATCGGAGACAAACGCTAAATCATATATGGACAAGGTTGGTTTTCTTGAAAAGCAGTTTGAAGAAGAAATTCATGTCACCAACCAAGCTTTGACCAGCAAGTTCATGAACTCAAATCCGACATACAAAGGCTTTTCACGGTTCCCAAGAAACTAGATTGTATGTCCGGATTAGGTCAAGCAAGCAAGGTTGGTTTGGGATTTAAAAAGAACCAAACTGTGCAGGCTTCAAGTTCCACAATGATTGAAAGGAAGACATGTCACCTTGTGGACTTGAAGGACATTTGGTGAAGAATGCCCGAAAAAGAAAAAAAAATCTTCGGCAACTTCATCTACGGAGCGGACTCAACGGAATCAAAAGACACATCAAGTCAAAGGAGTTCACTCAACCCACCAAAGGTCCGAGCCACAACATCAATCATACAAGTGGATCATTGCGAGGCAAAGACCTAAGGTGGATCAACAGTCAAAGCGGACAACCCCCGGGCACAACGAATCAAGACAACCCAAAATCCAGCGATTTTGGATTCGGAAAGGTGATATCTTTCCTTGTCTTAAGTTCTAAATAGCTTATGACTGTGTGTAATGCTTTGATTGGTTTTCCCTTCATATTTTGCTTAATCTTTGCATTACATGTTTTTCAATGCTCTTTGTTTTTATACTTTGTTTTTGAACAAAAGGGTTTTTAACGAACAAGTGCATTGAATAAAAAGGGCTTCACGTTCATTCACTCCAAATTAAATTTTACTTGGATTATCAACTTGACTCCATAATCATAATCTTGAAGACACTTCATTAGAGGAGTTGTTTAATTGAGCATTGGTTAAATTGACTTTAATTGCATCCTTTCACGCATTTAGAAATTTATTATGCTTTTGATATCATAATATTTCAATGTTGCAATGATCATTTATGTTAATTAATTCATCTTTTAAGTGATCAAAGTCAATTTCTCTCTCAATGATCTCTTGGTATAGTCATTATCATATTTGATTGCTTAGTCGAGTATGAATGCGAGATCAATTTTTGGTTGAATACCTTATATATTAAATAATTGATAGCCAATTGAGGGGGAGTCAAAGAAAAGTAAAATGCTCAAAAGATGTGGAAAGAGTTACATCCCAATGAGGAGTGTGAAAACTACCACCACATGGAGAAAAGAAAGAAAAGAAAAAGATACCCCATGTATGCAAAGCAAATTTTGTTTTAAAATGTTGATGAAATGCATATTGAAATACTTGACTCAGTCATATTTCAGGTTGGTATAAGGTGGGATTTTTGATAAAAGATGCTCAAAGAGCCACTCCTTCAACAGATTGTCTAGATATATTATCTAACTATCGGGGATTTCAAACATCTATTGATCTTGTATTTCATTTTCTTTACCAAAATTGATGATTTGATAAAGGCATTACTCATAAGATCAGGTTAGATGTAATTGAAAGTGGTCAACTTTAAGAGTTTTAATTTTCATAAATTTTCGTTTCATTTTTGAGTATTTTTGATAGATTTGGTATAATCTATTTCTTGTTGCATGAAACGATGACTTTTGTTTAAAGTTGATACGCTAAAGTGCTTACATACTCTTTCTGGTTTTATTTTTCTAAATTATTCTAATGAAAGAAATTTGGATTGAATGACATCTATGTGAATTCATTGTTCTTCAAAGCACTTAAATGGATTTCTTGATGGAATACAAATCGGTATTTGAAAAGTTTCCAAAATCTGGATTTGTTTCAAGAAATTATTTGATTTTTGCTTTCTGGTACCGGTACGCAATCTGCATTTTTGTTATATACCGGAACTGAGCTTTTATCTCTCTTTCTCTATGAACTAATTTCCTTTTGTCTAGTATGTTCACTGTTTGACAATTTGTGACAAAAAGGGGGAGAAGAGAAATGATGGAGATGAGATCATCAAGAGAGGACAAACGAAAATGGAAAAAATGGGGGAGAACGGAAAATGATGATCGTATCACAAAGGGGGAGAACAGAGATGCTCAAGAACATGGAGAACATGGAGACAGAGATGATGCTCAAGATAGGGGGAGACAAAGAAAAGATTGAAAGAGCCGAAAAACAAAAGAACCAAAAGGACGAATCAAATGTAGGATTTTAATTTCTAACGACTAACGTTTGATTTTGTGTGGAGTTTTGTTTTGCAGGAATTACATCACTTTAAGACTCCAAGTCCTAAGTCATAGAGTATGTTCTAGGACTGTTTGGTTCAAATGTAATTTTGTATTTATTGGATCTTTCACGCAAAGAAAATCAATGTTTTGGTGATGACATTGAATTTCGATTTTTTGGTTTAAGATGAGTGACTTGAGCGTTTTATGTATTTTGGGTTTTGTCACGAAATTGCCAAAGGGGGAGATTGTTACGGCTTTTTGGTGTTGGCATATTTCGTGAGTCAAGTCAGTGAGTTGAGTCGGAGTCTTAAAGGGATCAAATTGTCAATCAGCAAAAAGACTTAGAGAAGATTCAACAAGAGCTCAAGTTGACACTCAGTGTCTTGAGTCTTGAAGATTGAAGATGAAGAATTGTGGATCAGTTACATCAATCTCAAGAAGAAAGTATTCAAAAGGATCAGGTATGTTTAACTAAATAATTTTGGTGATCCGAATACTTTCTTATAGTGTAGAAACACTTGGATGAATTTTTAATTGCATAAAAATCAAAAACTGGACATGGGACATGTTCAGGATCCGGATCAGATGATCCAATCCGGATCCCGAAGGGTATTAGTTCATGTGCAATTCAATCCGGATCCAAGCCATTCCGATCCGGATCCCGAACATTGGATTTTGCTGAAATTCATGAACGATCCGGATCGGACCTTGCGATCCGGATCCCGAACCCTTGGATTTCTGGAATCGTCAATCTCGTTACGACGATCCGGATCGCAGTAATCCGATCCGGATCGCCGTCCTGAAAAATTTCCAGATAAGGTATGTTTTTGATTCTTATCTCTTTCCAAAGGTTTCTAAACTATAAATAGACATTTAGGGTTTCTCAAAAACGTGGGGAGCACGGCCGATCAATTTATAAAACACTTGAGAGCAACCCTAGAGGCTAGGTTTTTATCGTTCTTCTTTATAGCCTCTTTTAGGTCAATTCGATGGTTCTTTCAAGAACATATCTTTTGTCGAATTGATCTAATCTTTGCTTAGAGATTTTTCCCATGGATCTTCATTGATAATCTAAGCAAAGGATCACCATCAAAGCCAATATTCTTACCGGCTGAGTTTGCGTCGTGGATTCGACGTGGCACCGTGGATTCGGTGTGTTGAAGGCGTTTCGTGGATTCGAAACGTGTGCTCGTGGATTCGAGTGGCGTTCGTGGATTCGAACGTGTGCAGTGGACGTGCAAACGGTGGAGCGCAAGGTCCGAAGAAATGAAGGAGGGGTTAAATCCGTGGAGACGGTAATCACCTTGTTATTCTTCTTTTCTTAGTGGATTGTTATTGCGTGGATATCCAAACGGTCAGCGCAAGGTCCGAAGAAGCTGAAGGAGGGGTGAGTCCGTGGAGTCGGTAATCACCTTGTTATTCTTCTTTCTTAGTGGATTGTTATTGCGTGTTGGTCCCGTGGTTTTTCTCCTGGATTGGAGTTTCCACGTAAATCTCGGTGTGTTGATTTTTATTTTCCGCATTGTTTTTTATTTTTGCACTGAGATTGGTTTTTATAATATTACACCTATTCACCCCCCTCTAGGTGTTTGATAGTACCTATTTAGATCCTTGTGGATCCTAAATAACTACATATTAGTTCGTCTTGGGTATCTGGATAGCGGGTGTTCCCGTCACATGACCGGTGACAAAAACTGTTTTCAAACCTTTGAGAAAATCTCCGGAGGACTTGTTGTTTTCGGAGATGGTCGGTCTTCCAAGATTGTTGGAAAAGGAACTATAGCTATTCCGGATGGCCCGGTTCTAAATAATGTGTTATTTGTTCATGGCCTTAAGACTAACCTCATAAGCATAAGTCAACTTTGTGATAGTGGTTATTCAGTTAATTTTTCATCTGATAAATGTACTGTAACTGACAAGAACCATGCTTTCTTTTTAAAAGGGGTTAGATCAGAAAACAATTGTTATGTAGTTCCTCATAAATTTCTGAAAAATGTAACCTAGCATCTTTGAAAAATGAAACACTTTGGCATGAAAGGCTAGGTCACATAAACTTTAAGGAACTTGCTAGAATTTCGAACAAAGATGTGGTCAAGGGGGTTCCTAAACTTTCTTTTGAACAAAACATTGTGTGTGGCGGTTGCCAAAAGGGAAAACAGTCTAGGACTGCACACAAGAACTTGAACCACATAGGTACAAAACGGCCTTTGGAACTTTTGCACATGGACTTAATGGGGCCAACTCGTCAACCATCTTGGGAGGTAAATGGTATATTTTCTTATTGGTTGATGATTTTTCTAGATATACTTGGGTAGCATTTTTAAAAGAAAAAGCTGATACTTTTGATTCTTTTCACGAGATCTGCCATCGTATTATGATTGAAAAGAATGAAAGATTACTCGAGTTAGAAGTGATAGAGGTGGAGAATTCATAAATTCCAAATTCATTGATTTTTGCTTTAAATGGCATTAAACATGAATTCTCCGCACCTTATACACCTCAACAAAATGGTGTAGTCGAGCGCAAAAACAGGGTCGTACAGGAGATGGCACGTGTTATGCTTCATAGCCGGAACTTACCTTTATATTTTTGGGCTGAAGCGGTGAACACTGCTGTCTATGTTATTAATCGCGTGTATTTGCGCCCGGGGACTTTGAATACACCATATGAACTATGGTTTTGTAGAAAACCTAACATCAAATATTTTCGTATCTTTGGGAGTCGGTGTTTTATTTTACGTGATCGCGAGAATCTTGGAAAATTTGACTCTCGAAGTGACGAAGGGATTTTCTTAGGTTATTCTACAAACAGCAGAGCATATCGAGTTTTTAACTTAGAATCTAAGACGATCGTAGAATCGATAAATGTTAAGGTAGATGAAGCTTTTCACTTTGAATCTGAAAAATCTACCCTCGATATCTCTCTTGATGATGATACACCTGCTAATGCATCTTCTTCTAACAATTCTTTCGATAATAATGATGCATCTAACGGTTCTTCAAGTTTATCTGATGTGCAGGAATCATCTCGTGTACCTCCGACTACTCCTCTACCTCAAACGTTACGCATCTCCAAGGATCATCCTGAATCGAACATCATTGGAGATCCACAAGAAGGAGTTAGAACACGGAGACAATTGGTTTGCGGATTTGCATGCTACGTATCTCAAATCGAACCAAGGAATGTTGATGAAGCTCTTCAAGATGACTACTGGATTAAAGCAATGCAGGAAGAGCTCCATCAATTTGAGCGAAACAAAGTCTGGGAATTAACGAAGCCTCCGAAGCAACACAATGTGATAGGTACCAAATGGATTTTCAAGAACAAGAAAAATGAAGAAGGTACTATCATCAGGAACAAAGCAAGGTTAGTTGCTCAAGGCTACTCTCAAGTAGAAGGTATAGACTTTGATGAAACTTTCGCCCCTGTAGCTAGACTCGAGTCCATTCGTATCTTATTTGCGATAGCTTGTCATTTTAAAATCAAATTATTTCAAATGGACGTTAAGAGCGCCTTTTTAAATGGGTTTTTAAATGAGGAAGTTTATGTGGCTCAACCGAAAGGTTTTGTGGATCATAAACTACCTAACCATGTTTTTCGTCTGAAAAAGGCTCTTTACGGTCTGAAACAAGCACCGCGAGCATGGTACGAAAGGTTGACAAAGCACCTTTTGGAAAAGGGCTACACTCGAGGGGGAGCTGACAGGACTCTCTTTGTGAAGCATTATCAAAACAATTTCATAGTTGCACAAATCTATGTCGATGACATTGTATTTGGCGCAACAAGAGATAATGATGCTTCTAAATTCGCGGAGACCATGGAAAGCGAATTTGAGATGTCCATGATGGGCGAATTGACTTATTTTCTTGGATTACAAGTTAAACAAAACGATGAAGGTATTCACTTGTGTCAATCCAAGTATGCAATGGAGTTGGTCAAAAAGTTTGATCTAGAAAATTCTAAGGATTTTCCGACTCCAATGGGAACTAGCCATAAGGGACTTGGAAGTGAATCACATAGTGAGAATGTAGACGAGAAACTGTATCGCAGTATGATTGGAAGTCTACTATATCTCACGGCTAGTCGCCCGGATATATCCTTCAGTGTTGGGATTTGCGCGAGATATCAATCAGCACCGAAGGAGGTTCACCTGAAAGCGGTGAAACGGATCATCCGGTATATCAAAGGTACAATAATTTCGGAATTTGGTATCCTATGGGAACAAGTTTGGATATTGTTGGATACTCAGATGCCGATTGGGCTGGATCGGTGGATGATCGGAAAAGCACGAGTGGTGCATGCTTCTATCTTGGCCATTGCCTTGTTGCATGGCACAGTAAAAAGCAGAATTGCATAGCACTCTCGACTGCCGAAGCGGAGTACATTTCTGCAGGAAGTTGTTCAACCCAATTGATTTGGATGAAAAGCGTGTTGAGCGATTTCCGGATTTCAGCATCTTCGGTAACCATTTTATGTGACAACACTAGTGCTATTAACATTTCTAAAAACCCTGTGTTGCACTCTAGAACAAAACATATTGAACTTAGATATCATTTTCTTAGAGAGCTAGTTGAATCAAATATTCTTCAACTGAGGATCAATTAGCTGATATCTTAACAAAACCTTTGGATCAAAAACGTTTTATTCACTTGCGTAAAGCAATTGGCATGCTTTCCTTGAAATAACTCTTTTGAAACCTTTGCTTAGGTTAGGTTTTGTTTTTGTTTTTGTTTTGTTCTTTATCTATGTTTTGTACATAGGACATTAATTGAGCATAAATCATAATTGACTTTAATTGCATCCTTTTATGCATTTAGAAATTTATTATGCTTTTGATATCATAATATTTCAATGTTGCAATGATCATTTACGTTAATTAAACATCTTTTAAGTGATCAAAGTCAATTTCTCTCTCAATGATCTCTTGGTATAGTCATTATCATATTTGATTGCTTAGTCGAGTATGAATGCGAGATCAATTTTTGGTTGAATACCTTATATATTAAATAATTGATAGCCAATTGAGGGGGAGTCAAAGAAATGTAAAATGCTCAAAAGATGTGGAAAGAGTTACATCCCAATGAGGAGTGTGAAAACTACCACCACATGGAGAAAATGAAAAAGAAAAAGATACTCCATGAATGCAAAGCAAATTTTTGTTTTAAAAATTGTTGATGAAATGCATATTGAAATACTTGACTCAGTCATATTTCATGGTTGGTATAAGGTGGGATTTTGATAAAAGATGCTCAAAGAGCCACTCCTTCAACAGATTGTCTAGATATATTATCTAACTTATCTGGGATTTCAAACATCTATTGATCTTGGTATTTCATTTTCTTTACCAAATTGATGATTTGATAAAGGCATTACACATAAGATCAGGATAGATGTAATTGAAGTTGTTCAACTTTAAGTGTTTTAATTTCATAAATTTTCGTTTCATTTTTGAGTATTTTGATAGATTTTGTATAATCTATTTCTTGTTGTATGAAACGATGATTTTTGTTTAAAGTTGATATGGTAAAGTGCTTACATACTTTTTCTGGATTTTATGGAATTTTTCTAAATTTTTCTGAAGAAAAAGTTGAGCCGATCCGGATCGGACAAGTGATCCGGATCCCGAACGCAGGATTCTTCCTGCGGGTAGCCGATCCGGATCACATTCTCGATCCGATCCGGATCACGGCTAGGGTTTTTAATAGAACCAAAGGATTTTGATTTCTTTTACCCTAATCTTTTGTTCTCAAGTCTCTAGAGCTTCTCTCTCTAGATTTCTTGCATCTTGGAGCTTTCCAAACTCAAGTTCTTCGAATCCAAGTAAGTTTTATTGATCAAAATCTCGGTTTTTCACAGGTTTTTCTATTTTCTTCAAACGTGATGAAATTTTGAATCTTTTTCGTTTGTGAATGGTTTTTGATCAAATTTCTTTTGAAATAAGAACTCTGGGTAGATTAGTTTTGATTTTATGCTGGGTTTTCACCTGATTAACGAATTTTTGGGCTTCGATTTCTAAAAATTCTGTTTTAGGGCATAAAAGAGGAATTTTTGAAAATCATGCGATTGATCTATTTTTAAAATTCTTTTTGCAAAACTAATTTGATTCTTAGCTTCTCTACATGATTATGATTGTTTGGGTACAATTTTTCAAATTTTTCAAAATTGACAATTTTCATGTTCTTGAGTTGGTCTTCACAGGACACATTTCTCACTAGCGATCAAAATGGTGATCACCTGGATCATTTTCCTACTTGCTGCCATGGTCCATGCTAAGGACACTGTCAAGCCTAAAAGGCTAAACGACCAAGAAGACTAAGAATGATTCTCGATACGGAATCAGAGACGGCTTCGATTGATTGGGATAACATCGAGATCGAGGAGGATGTCCCGTTATCTCCAAAGGGAAAGCACCTGCTGAAGCTTCAAAGACAAAGCTCCTCCTACTGCTGCAGAGAAAGGAAAAGCTCCCATGGACCCAAGTCCAATCGGAACAAGAATAAAAACCGGTGCAAGAAAAAGAGGCAGTGCTCGGGGCATTTCGATTAACGAACCATTGCTAGCCAGCCTCCTCCACAAGAATTCATCAGCTCCTCAAGAATCAAAGATTTTGAGAAGAGAGAATGCATTGGGGAAAGACATGTCAATGTCCAACCGATGAGGAACGATCTGCAGTCTTTGGGACTCTGTTTGACCAGGCCGGTCTTGGTCCCATATGCAACTTCACTGAGAATACCGGGTACTGTCCACACTCAGTTCGAATGTTTTATCAGAACGCTGCAAGTCTAATTGATCACGATGATGGACGTCGAGAATTTCATACTTTGGTTAAAAATATCAAAATCAAAGTCACTCCCCATTGATTGGAGAAGTACTAGGAATGAAAGCCAGATCTGATGGACTCCATTACCTAAAGACTCAAAGCTTCAACGACAATTCCTGGAGAGTTGTAGTCAATGGAATTTGTCTTCCGGATACTTTGTCAACCGGAAATTCTGTTTTCTCTAAAGAACTTCGACCAGAGTATCGGTATATAAATTTCATTGTCTGCTACAACATTCTTCCCAACATGAATACGAAGGTTCTTCGATGGGATAGATGTTATTCCTTTATCTTCTTGGAAACCCGGCCGCATTGATGGGAGCAAACTTGAATATTCCTTTTCTGATTTGGTCAAGGATGGCGCGGTATGTGGAACACTCTCACCCCACAGAGAGACTACCTTATCCAATGATCATCATGCGCATCCTTAGGAAATTTAAAGTCGATACAAGCGCGAGCTCTTACATGTACAGTTTGGGCACCATTAATGAGACAACAATTGTGAAGTCTCTATCGACAAAACAAGATGACCCTCTTCTCCTCCAATCGACAACGAGCTCGACCAACAAGCAACTACTTCTACAGCTCCTGTTCCACCAGCACAGCAGGCACCTCCATCCACTTCTGATGATGATGCTTCTGTTAGCTCAATATTTAAAGAACAACAGCGACTCTCAAATGAGCAAGAACGGATGTCACAGGAATTCACTGAAATGAGAGGAGAAATTCAAGTAGTGAAAAAGGAGCTGGAAATCATCACTGCCTCTCAAATCACTTTGACCAAGTCCGTCTCTTCAATGAAAAAACTGATGAAGAAAATGTTTGCAAAAATGGGATGCACCACCTCTGATGACTCCGACTCTCAGGAGTAAATTTTTGTTCTAACTTTCTTTTGTTCTTTGCAGGATTTTCACTTTTCATGTTGTTTATCTTTTTAACTCTCCTTTGTTTTGTAATTATTGGCTTTGTTTTGTGACAAAAAGGGGGAGAGAGTTTAGAGAGAACTTGAACAATGACATGAACAATGATGATGTGAAAATGAAAACTGTGTGAATGTGTGATCATTAAGGTAAGTATCATCAACTTCAACTTTGTTTTTATCTTGTGATTTGTTGCATGTACCTTCTAACTATTCGACTAACTATTTGGGCATGTAATATGACTAACAAGTTGATGTTGGACTAACATTTTGTGACATTTGGTTTTTGAATGCTTAGAAGATATGTTGGTTTTAACTATGATTTTCTTACATATCTGAATTCTCAAATGTCATGATGAGAATAAACTCTATCTCTGTATTTGGTTTTGTATGTTTCAATTCTTGAGGTATCTAACGATTTCTTTTGTCAAGAATGATTTCTTTGTGCAGAGAGTACAGATGTCTAAGTCTAGAGTCTATTTTAGGAGTTTATCTCATGTTTTTAATTTTTGGATCTCCATTGTAAATTTTTGTTGTATGGTGATAGCAACAAAAATATCTTTTTGAATTTTCTTTTGTGGATTTGTGTTTTGTCACGAAACCGCCAAAGGGGGAGATTGTTACGGAATTTGAGTTGGCGTATTTCGTGAAATGTGTTAAGTCTTGAAGATTGAAGATGAAAGAACTTTGGATCATATACCTCAATCTCAAGAAAGAAGAATTCAAAAGGATCAGGTATGTTTAACTAAAGATTTTGGTGATCCGAATACTTCTTGTAGTGTAGAAACACCTGGAAGAATGTTTAATTGCATAAAAATCAAAAACTGGACTTGGGACATGTTCAGGATCCGGATCGGGCCTTGCAATCCGGATCCCGAAGGGTGTTCGTTCATACACTGGTTCAATCCGGATCGCAGCATCTCATGATCCGGATCCCGAACACTAGTTTTACCTTTTTACTTGCACGATCCGGATCAGGATTTGCAATCCGGATCCCGAACGTTGATGTTTGGTGAAACTGTATGAACGATCCGGATCGGGGACTTCGATCCGGATCCCGAACCCTGTTTTCTGGAATTGTCTTTCTTGCTACGCGATCCGGATCGCAGTAATCCAATCCGGATCGCCGTCCTGAAATTTCCAGAAACGGATGTTTTTGATCCTTATCTTCTTCCAATGGTTTCTAACCTATAAATAGACCCTTTATTCATTTTCTAGGGTACGGGATTAATAGAAAAATACGCCGAAAGAGAAAAATCCACATATAGAGAAGAAAGGAAATCAATAGATTTATTCTATGTTTCTTCATCTTCATCTATATTGATTGATTTGATTCTAGGTTTTCCATACTCAGATTTTGAGTAGAATCAAATCAATGAATACTTAGATGGTATTTCCGATCTATTTCTAATCTAAGTATTCGGCGGATCATCACCACCCAAAAACAACGATTTACCCCAAATCGGCGCGTGGACTCGCGTGGCCTTGTGGATTCAAGGTGCAACCGCTCTCGTGGATTCGGAGCGAGGTACGTTCGTGGATTCGAAGCGTGCTACTGGGTGAAGACCGTGGATTCGGTCGGACGTCGTGGACTCGACGTTGGACGCTGTGGATTCAGCGTTGGGCGCAGATCGTGGATTCGAGAAGCGTCGTGGAGCGAGCGGAGAAGATCTACTAGGAGCGTATGGTAAAAGGTTGAGTCGTCTGTGAGTACGTTATATCACCTTGTACGTGTGTTAATTCTAGTGGATTTCGCCGTGTTATCAGTCCCGTGGTTTTTTTACTCCGGTTTGGAGTTTTTCCACGTAAAAATCTTGCGTGTTATTTTTATTTCCGCATTGGGTTTTATTGCGCAATGATTTTTTGAGTGTTTATTGTTTACACCTATTCACCCCCCTCTAGGTGTTTTTTCCCCTATTTAGATCCATATTAGTATAACCCAACAGATTGAAGGTGAAGAATTGTGGATCAATTGCATCAATCTTAAGGAAAATGGATTCAGATTGATCAGGTACGTTTAACTAAATAATTTTAGTGATCCGAATACTTTTTATAGTGTAGAAACACTTGGATGAATTTTTTATTGCATAAAAATCAAAAACTGGACATGGGACATGTTCAGGATCCGGATCAGACAATCCAATCCGGATCCCGAAGGGTGTTGTTCATTGCAAATCCAATCCGGATCCAAGCCAATTCTGATCCGGATCCCGAACATTGGATTTTGCTGAAATATATGAACGATCCGGATCGGGCATTTCAATCCGGATCCCGAACCCTTGTTTTTCTGGAATTGTCAATCTCGTTACGACGATCCGGATCGCAGTAATTCCGATCCGGATCGCCGTCCTGAAAATTTCCAGATAAGGTTGTTTTTGATTCTTATCTCTTTCCAAAGGTTTCTAAACTATAAATAGACACTTAGGGTTTCTCAAGAGGTACCGATAATTAAGAAAACACTCGAGAGCAACCCTAGAGGCTAGGTTTTTACCGTTCTTCTTTTTAGCCTCTTTTAGGTCAATTCGACGGTTCTTCCAAGATCTATCTTTTGTCGAATTGATCTAATCTTTGCTTAGAGATTCTTTCTACGGTTCTTCAATGATAATCTAAGCAAAGGATCACCATCGAAGCCTATATTCTTATCGGCTGAGTTTGCGTCGTGGATTCGACGTGGCACCGTGGATTCGGTGTGTTGAAGGCGTTTCGTGGATTCGAAACGTGTGCTCGTGGATTCGAGTGGCGTTCGTGGATTCGAACGTGTGCAGTGGACGTGCAATCGGTGGAGCGCAAGGTCCGAAGAAGTTGAAGGAGGGGTTTGAGTCCGTGGAGTCGGTAATCACCTTGTTATTCTTCTTTTCTTAGTGGATTGTTATTGCGTGTTGGTCCCGTGGTTTTTCTCCTGGATTGGAGTTTCCACGTAAATCTCGGTGTGCTGATTTTTATTTTCCGCATTGGTTTTTATTTTGCACTGAGATTGATTTTTAAATATTACACCTATTCACCCCCCTCTAGGTGTTTGATAGTACCTATTTAGATCCTTGTGGATCCTAAATAACCTACAATTGGTATCAGAGCGGGTTTTAGGTTTATCTATCATGTCGGGTGAAAGTGGTAATATTTTTAGACCTCCTCTTTTTGATGGGACCAATTATGCATATTGGAAAGTGCGGATGAGAGCTTTTCTCATCTCAATTGATGAGCGTGTTTGGCAAACCGTTGAATACGGTTGGGTGCATCCGGTTGAGGAAGTAGGAAATTCTACTACCCCAAAACCTCGCTCTAGATGGTCTAAAGAGGAAATCGAAAGATCTTCTTACAATGGGAAAGGTATGAACGCTTTATATAATTCTCTTTCCTCGACTGAGTTTACACGAATTTCCGCGTGTGAAACCGCGAAGGAAATTTGGGATATTCTCAAAATTACACATGAGGGTACTAATCTTGTAAAAATTCAAAAGCTCCAGATGCTTACAAGTCAATTTGACTCTATTCATATGGAAGAGCATGAATTGTTTACAGATTATTACACTAGACTTCAAGATGTAATTAATACATGTGCTAATTTAGGAGAAAAGATCCCGGAGTCGAAAATTGTAAGAAAGATACTTCGGACTCTTCCGGAACGGTTTAGGGCAAAGGTTACCGCCATTGAAACCGTTAGTCATCCGGATGAGATGAGTGTAGAGGAATTAGTAGGTGCTTTACAAACTTATGAGATGACTTTTCCTACTAATCAAATTTCTTCCAAGTCTTCTTCTAAGCTTACAGGTATTGCATTCAAATCAACAAAGGAAGAAGATGACGAATCGAGTTCCGACGATGAAATCTCTTTTGCCGATTTTGAAGAACAATTGGCGCGGATCACAAAGAAATTTCGTCGGAAATTTTGGAAGAATCGAACCGATGGATCTTCATCCACGAAACCATCTAAAGGATCATCGGGTTCTAAATCCTCTAAACTCAAAGGCGTTGCAAAACCTTCTAAAGAAAAAGAAAAAGATGATTTCGAAGGGGAAATCCGATGCTATCGATGCAAAGGCTACGGCCATATTTCAACGGATTGTCCTTCTAAGAAATCATACAAAAAGAAGGCTTTGCAAGCAAAAACTTGGGACGATTCTAGTTTCGATGAATCGACCTCAAGTGAAGAGGAAAAAGAAAAAATTGTTGCTTTTCATGCCTCTCAAATTCCCTCTTCTAATTTGTGCTTATCATCTTTAGTCACTGACTCTATTCCTTTGATTTTGCATGAAACATCAACATCCGGAGGAGAGTCATCAAGTGAGGGGGAGTCGGACGAAGAAGAACTCGTTGAGGCATACCAACAACTTCTTGCGGAATCAAAGAAGATGGCCAAGCATATCAAGAAGTTGAGGAAGCAACGACTTGAGGTTCAAGACGAGAATCAAGCTTTAAAGATCAAACTTCATGATCTCGAGGAGGAACAAGGACGGTTATTGGATAACAATAAAATCCTCCAAGAAAAGCTAAACCAATCGGAGACAAACGCAAAATCATATATGGACAAGATTGGTTTTCTAGAAAAGCAGTTTGAGGAGATTCATGTCACCAACCAAGCTTTGACCAAGCAAGTTCATGAACTCAAATCCGACATACAAAGGCTTTCAACCGGTTCCAAGAAACTAGATTGTATGTCCGGATTAGGTCAAACAAGCAAGGTTGGTTTGGGATTTAAAAAGGACCAAACTGTGCATGCTTCAAGTTCCACAATAAAATTGAAAGGAAGAACTTGTCACCTATGTGGACTTGAAGGACATTTGGTGAAGAATTGCCCGAAAAAGAGAAAGAAAAATCCTTCGGCAACTTCATCTACGGAGCGGACTCAACGGAATCAAAAGACACATCAAGTCAAAGGAGTTCACTCAACCCACCAAAGGTCCGAGCCACAACATCAATCATACAAGTGGATCATTGCGAGGCAAAGACCTAAGGTGGATCAACAGTCAAAGCGGACAACCCCCGGCCACAACGAATCAAGACAACCCAAAATCCAGCGATTTTGGATTCGGAAAGGTGATATCTTTCCTTGTCTTAAGTTCTAAATAGCTTATGACTGTATGTAATGCTTTGATTGGTTTTCCCTTCATATTTTTCTTAATCTTTGCATTACATGTTTTCAATGCTCTTTGTTTTTATACTTTGTTTTTGAACAAAAGGGTTTTTAACGAACAAGTGCATTGAATAAAAAGGGTTTCACGTTCATTCACTCCAAATTAATTTTATATGGATTATCAACTTTACTCCATAATTATAATCTTGAAGATACTTCATTATAGGAGTTTTTGATAGTTATAAGCATCAAATTTTAGAAATCATGTGTGATCTTTAGATGCTTAATCTATCTCGGTTGTGTGAATTCATTGTGATAAACGTGAGACAACTGATAGACTAAAATTTGGGATTTAATTCTTTCACGTAAGAGATTGCATTCTTACAAAGGTAAATAATTGAATTGCAAAAGATGTGGAAAGAGTTACATCCGAAAGGAGTGTGAAAACTACCACCACATGTTGGAAAGAGCTACCACATGTTTTTGGATGCTTGGAAAATATTTTATGAGAAAATCTTTAGTTGAAGCATTCGGAGATTTAAATTCAAAGTTCTTATTTTAAACAATCTCCTGGTTGGTATAAGGTGGGATAGTTAAAAAGATGCTCAAAGAGCCACCCTTAGGTATTTTAGTGCTTATCTCAATTTGAAAGGGTAGAATTCAAGATTGATGTCATTTGGAAATCTCCGTAAGTCATCTTTGTAAATCCGTTACATCTTGATAGAGTTTGGATCTCAAGATTATTTTTGATGACTTGTGTTTGATGAATATAACATGAAAAACTGTTTATAATGTTTTATCTTTGTTTTTCATGATTTAGGAGTAAATCTTTTTAATTTTGTGAAATTAATTGGATTGAATGGCATCTGTGTGAATTCATTGTTTAAAGCACTTAAATTGATTTCTTGATGGAATACAAATCGGTATTTGAAAAGATTTCAAAATCTGGATTTGTTTCAAGAAATTATTTGATTTTTGCTTTCTGGTACCGGTACGCAATCTGCATTTTTGTTATATACCGGAACTGAGCTTTTATCTCTCTTTCTCTATGAACTAATGTTGTTAGTGATTTCCTTTTGTCTAGTATGTTCACTGTTTGACAATTTGTGACAAAAAGGGGGAGAACAGAAAATAATGATCGTATCACAAAGGGGGAGAACATAGATGCTCAAGACAGGGGGAGAACATGGAGAACATGGAGAACATGTTAGAGATGCTCAAGATAGGGGGAGATAAAGAAAAGATTGAAAGAGCCGAAAAACAAAAGAACCAAAAGGACGAATCAAATGTAGGATTTTAATTTCTAACGACTAACGTTTGATTTTGTTTGGAGTTTTGTTTTGCAGGAATTACATCACTTTAAGACTCCAAGTCCTAAGTCATAGAGTATGTTCTAGGACTGTTTGGTTCAAATGTAATTTTGTATTTATTGGATCTTTCACGCAAAGAAAATCAATGTTTTGGTGATAACATTGAATTTCGATTTTTTGGTTTAAGATGAGTGACTTGAGCGTTTTTATGTATTTTTGGGTTTTGTCACGAAATTGCCAAAGGGGGAGATTGTTACGGCATTTTGGTGTTGGCATATTTCGTGAGTCAAGTCAGTGAGTTGAGTCGGAGTCTTAAAGGGATCAAATTGTCAATCAGCAATCGAAGACTTAGAGAAGATTCAACAAGAGCTCAAGTTGACACTCAGTGTTTTGAGTCTTGAAGATTGAAGATGAAGAATTGTGGATCAATTACATCAATCTCAAGGAAAATGGATTCGGAAGGATCAGGTACGTTTAACTAAATAATTTTGGTGATCCGAATACTTCTTATAGTGTAGAAACACTTGGATGAATTTTTAATTGCATAAAAATCAAAAACTGGACATGGGACATGTTCAGGATCCGGATCAGACAATCCAATCCGGATCCCGAAGGGTGTTGTTCATTGCAAATCCAATCCGGATCCAAGCCAATTCTGATCCGGATCCCGAACATTGGATTTTGCTGAAATTATGAACGATCCGGATCGGGCATTTCAATCCGGATCCCGAACCTTGTTTTTCTGGAATTGTCTGTCTCGTTACGACGATCCGGATCGCAGTAATTCCGATCCGGATCGTCGTCCTGAAAAATTTCAGATAAGGTTAGTTTTTGATTCTTATCTCTTTCCAAAGGTTTCTAAACTATAAATAGACACTTAGGGTTTCTCAAGAGGTACCGATCAATTAAGAAAACACTTGAGAGCAACCCTAGAGGCTAGGTTTTTATCGTTCTTCTTTTAGCCTCTTTTAGGTCAATTCGACGGTTCTTCCAAGATCTATCTTTTGTCGAATTGATCTAATCTTTGCTTAGAGATTCTTTCTACGGTTCTTCAATGATAATCTAAGCAAAGGATCACCATCGAAGCCTATATTCTTATCGGCTGAGTTTGCGTCGTGGATTCGACGTGGCATCGTGGATTCGGTGTGTTGAAGGCGTTTCGTGGATTCGAAACGTGTGCTCGTGGATTCGAGTGGCGTTCGTGGATTCGAACGTGTGCAGTGGACGTGCAGTCGGTGAGCGCAAGATCCGAAGAAGTTGAAGGAGGGGTTTGAGTCCGTGGAGTCGGTAATCACCTTGTTATTCTTCTTTTCTTAGTGGATTGTTATTGCGTGTTGGTCCCGTGGTTTTTCTCCTGGATTGGAGTTTCCACGTAAATCTCGGTGTGCTTGATTTTTTTTTCCGCATTGGTTTTTATTTTTGCACTGAGATTTGTTTTTAAAATATTACACCTATTCACCCCCCTCTAGGTGTTTGATAGTACCTATTTAGATCCTTGTGGATCCTTAATATTAAAAACCAACAGGGCCTGAGAGCCGAGTGGGGTCTGGTGGCTGGGTTAGGCCAGTGTTGGTGATTTGGGAACCATTTCAGATAAACGGTGTTCCCGGGTTTTTTAGTTTTCGCTGTTCTTCTCGTCACCACCATGTTGTGATCGTGGTGCACGTGTGTTAGCAGGACCTTGAACCCAGAACCTTTTTGGACGAACACATGATTTTAGTCAGCCAATGTTTTCTTCCAAGCCTCGCAGGGTCGCCTGAGTCTGTTCTTGTTTGATAGGACGAGGGCATTAGCTCTTCGAAATTTTGACATAAAACTTGCTTTCGAATTATTTTCCAAAAAGACTAAAAATCATTAAAAAGATGGATTTCTCTCAGATCAAATGGTTTTATGTAATAAACGTCACTGTTTCTTATAAACTTATCCACTCGAGATGATTCGAGTGATCTGGGTTCTAAGGGCTGATTTCTTTCTTGGGGCCGTAGGTACTAGTCCCCCGGGGTTTTTGGACCCTTCGCGGATCTGGCTGTGGAGCATCTCCAGCCGTGAGTTTGTGTGATGAGATAGTTTCCCACTTTAACCGAGAGGGGCCGAATCCCTGAACGGTAATGGATCGAGAACTTCGATAGGCTGAGCCTAGAGTCTGTTCTTGTTTGATTGGGGTTCTAGGCACCGGTCTATCGGGATTTTCGGATCTTTGCCGCGTCAGTCGGTTCTTCTCGCCGATGAGTGGGGTGATGTTGTGGGAGCCGTTTGGAGTGACGGCGGTCCCAGCTGTGTAGTACTTTCCTTTAGTGAGTTGGCGTTGGGAGCTTGAGTCGTAGAGGGTTCTCCGACATAGCTGTGAGAGTGGTTGAGCTATTTATTTTTGAGTCGAGGTTCGTTTCCGACTGTGTTGTGCTGTTGAGCATTGAGTACCGATCTGTTTGATCGAGGATTATAGCCTGCTGAGCCTGGCATTTTATGCCAGTTATGAGATACTTGAGATACTTGAGTTCGGTGGGGTCGCTCCCCTCGAGCTACGCCCCGGGTGCGATGATGATACCGAGCCTGACGAGGCTACGATGATGCGACTAGTTGATACACTAGAGTTCGCTTGAGATTGAGTTAGTCCATGTGGGACACCCTACGTAAGACCAAGCCCTGTTTGGGCGTAGTGGCAGTAGGTTTGGCGCAGGCTTGACTGGACCCTATGTGGCAGTCACTGAGATTTGGGTTACTGTGAGAGAGTATGCATATCATGTGTCTTAGTGAGTTTTCCTTTGAGCATTGTACTTGACATATTGTCAGCAGTGAGTGGATGCATACCATCATCTGTGTTCTTTTTCCTATTGAGCATAGTAGATAGAGGCATGATAGCTGTAGATACTTTTCCAGCTTATTTTTCATTATCACAGTCTTTTTCTGTTATCTTATGCCTCTAGTAGACTTAGTGGGCAGACCGTGGGTCCTGGAGACGGTACCCACTGAGAACTACTGTAGGATGTAGTTCTCACACCCTCTGTCGGTGACAGGTTGCTGAGGCTTTTCTTCCGTTCCTGCCCGAGTTGGCTGGACGGATCGAGGACAGGGAGTCGCATGATAGTTCCCTACCAGCATAGTTCCTTTAGAGTGTGGTAGATGTACCCTTTTTATATTTTGGGAGTTTTTTGTTGAGAGACCTTTGTTGTGAGGTATAGAGTTGTATTTTACTTTACAGTTTGAGAGACTGTTGTAGTGAGGATATTTTGTATCGAGAGCTTGTACACTGACTTATTTATTGGAGATACCTCCCTTTTGGGTTTTTGTATCAGAGGACTTTTTATATGATAGTATTTGGGGAGATGGATATTGTATTATTTTCAGTTGTACAGTGATTGGATTTCAGTTTTTAGTAGTTTACTTTCAGCTCTGATATCTGTATTCTGTAGTTGATTCTTTTTGCAGGTTAGACGCTTCGTCTGTACGGCAGTTCCGTACAGATGGCGGATCTGTTAGCGAGCCCGGGCCGCAGTTTCGATCCCGGGGCATGACATGAACCGTCACACCTGCCGGTAAAATCCCAAGTCTCCACTGTACTGATCATGCACCGCAACCCTCTACTCATAGGATACCGCCAAGAATCTAATGGCTAAAGCAAGTAGTGATAATCCTATCTCTTATCCATGCAAAAATGCAGATGCCCCACAAACATATGCAGGAAAAACAGCAGTACAGGGATGCTCAAACTTAGCTGGCAGAAAAATAAAGTCATGCCTGCGGCGTCACGATCTGCTGCCAGGGTGCCCTCCACCAGGGCTGCGTAGACCCGCCCACTGGGTGCTGAAGATCGTCGTCCTGTCTGTCCCGAAGTCGTGACCCACTCTGACTGACGGTATGCCGGAGGAGCTTCCTGAACAGGCAAGGGAGGTGCTATAGCAAGAGGTCGCACTGACAAAAGGGCTTGGGGATAAGCTGCTCGAAAATGTCCCAACTCTCCACACAGGAAACACCGTCCCTGTCTCTGGTCACACTGCGATGGTGGATGAGGCCCGCCATAGATAACACACTGATCCAGTCGCTGCTGCCGATACTGCTGTTGCTGCTGGAGCCCACCTAATCTCTGGCGCCTCCGATACCTACAATCCTCAGGGTGAGATCGTGGAGGTCTCGGAGGTCCCAGCCGACTCGACTGTCCCTCGTCATCCTGAGCTGGGCGCTTCGCCCCCGGAGTCACTGCGGGAGCTGGGGCCACCTCATCCATCACAGCCTCTCCGCACTCAACATAGAGTGCCTGCTCCATAGATGCGTCCAAAGTCTGCAGTTTGCGACAACGGACAAACTGATAAATCTCCCGGCGCAAACCTCGCTCGAACATATAAATCCAATGCGCCTCGTCCCTGGCCGCGTGTGGTACACAGGCCAACAGCTGGTTGAAATCTGTAATATACTCGTGCACGGGCCGATCTCCCTGTCGGAGATTCCTCAACTGCTCCTCCAACCTCTGCCGTACGCTCTCCGAAAAGAAAGCTCCAAGAAGTAGACTGCGGAACTCCGCCCAGGTAAGAAGCTGAGCCCCAGGAGGACCAGCTGGTCGAACACGCCGCCACCAAGCCTCGGTGTTTCGCTCCAAGAAGTTTGTCGCCAACAGCACCTGATACCGCTCCTCAATAAACAGGCTCTCAAAATGTCGCTCCATCATCATGATCCATGACTGTGCCTCCCACGGCTCCGAAGTCTACCCCGAAAACCGAGGTGGGCCAAACTGACGAAACCTCAACAACAAATCAACCACCTCACGCTACTCTACAGGGGTCAACTGTCCTGCCGTCCCAGACGGCTGTCCACTAGTAAATGGTGCAATAGGGGGTGCCACGGCTAGCGGAGGAGGTGCGGGGAAACTCTCAGTGGGTGTAACAACGGGCTGCGCTCTCTGCTCCAACATGCGCATCATCCGGTCCATGGTCTCCTCCTGACGCCGAAAAGTCTCCTGCTGGCGTCGTGAAGTCTCCTCCTGACGTCGGAGAGTCTCTGACAAATGGGTCATCTGAGCCCGAAGCTCCTGTACCTCAAACTGCTGACCCGGTGCTGACTCCTCCTGCTCAGGCTCATCGGAGGAGGAAGGCTGAGAACGCGTCCGCATCCTGCGTCGGGGAGGCATCGTTCTCACCTGCAGCAACATTCAAACATCAGGACAGAACCAAAACAACACTCGACCCAATCTAGCGAAAGTCAAAGACATGTCATCCATTCCATAGCATTATGTTGTCTGCAGCCAACATAATCGCTTAGGAGAATAAACATGCCAATCACTCATCCCGTCTCTTGGGAGAGGTATAAAACTCAATCAGAACTCTCACTAAAAATCATGACTCTCACGTAGTCATCCTAATGTCCAACCACAAGCCTAAGGTTTCTAAGTCCATAATGACCTACAACCTAGGCTCTGATACCACTCTAATCTGTCACGCCCCGGGGTCGAAACTGCGACCCGGGCTCGCTAACAGATCCGCCGCCCATACGGTGAACCCCGTATAGACGAAGCTGTTGGGTTATAAGTAATTGGATCTAAATAGGAGAAAAAAAACACCTAGAGGGGGGTGAATAGGTGTAAACAATAAACACTCAAAAATCGTTGCGCTATAAAACCCAATGCGGAAAAATAAATGAACACGCAAGATTTTTACGTGGAAAAACTCCAAACCGGAGTAAAAAATCACGGGACCGATAACACGGCGAAATCCACTAGAATTGAAACACGTACAAGGTGATATAACGTACTCACAGACGACTCAACCTTTTACCATACGCTCCTAGTAGATCTTCTCCGCTCGCTCCACGACGCTTCTCGAATCCACGATCCGCGCCCAACGCTGAATCCACAGCGTCCAACGTCGAGTCCACGACGTCCGACCGAATCCACGGTCTTCACCCAATACACGCTTCGAATCCACGAACGTAGTTGCACCTTGAATCCACAAGGCCACGCGAGTCCACGCGCCGATTTTGGGTAAATCGTTGTTTGTTTGGGTGGTGATGATCCGCCGAATACTTAGATTAGAAATAGATCGGAAATACCATCTAAGTATTCATTGATTTGATTCTACTCAAAATGTGAGTATGGAAAACCTAGAATCAAATCAATCAATATAGATGAAGAAACATAGAATAAATCTATTGATTTCCTTTCTTCTCTATATGTGGATTTTTTCTTTTCGGCTATCTTTTTCTATTTGTGCCGCTCAATATGGATGCCCTAGAAAATGAATATAGGGCTATTTATAGGTTAGAAACCATTGGAAGAAGATAAGGATCAAAAACTGCCTTTTCTGGAGATTTTACGACGGCGATCCGGATTGGAATTGCACGATCCGGATCGCAGAAGCAAGAAAGACGATTTCCAGAAAAATGCAAGTTCGGGATCCGGATCGTAGTCCCCGATCCGGATCGTTCATACAGTTTCACCAAACATCACGTTCGGGATCCGGATTGCAAATCCTGATCCGGATCGTGCAAGTGAAAAGGTAAAACCAGTGTTCGGGATCCGGATCATGAAATGCTGCGATCCGGATTGAAACAGTGTATGAACAAACACCCTTCGGGATCCGGATTGCCGAGCCCGATCCGGATCCTGAACATGTCCCATGTCCAGTTTTTGATGTTTATGCAATAAAACATTCTTCCAGGTGTTTCTACACTATAAGAAGTATTCGGATCACCAAAAACTTTAGTTAAACATACCTGATCCTTTTGAATTCTTCTTTCTTGAGATTGAGGTATATGATCCAAAGTTTTTCATCTTCAATCTTCAAGACTTAATACTTTCACGAAATACGCCAACTCAAATTCCGTAACAATCTCCCCCTTTGGCGGTTTCGTGACAAAACACAAATCCACAAAATAAAATTCAAAAAGGATATTTTTGTTGCTATCACCATACAACAAAAATTTACAATGGAGATCCAGAAAATGAGATAAACTCCTAAAACAGACTCTAGACTTAGACATCTGTACTCTCTGCACACAGAAAGCATTCTTGACAAACAAAATCGTTAGATACCTCAAGAATTGAAACATACAAAACCAAGTACAGAGATAGAGTTTATTCTCATCATGACATTTGAAGAATTCAGATATGTAAGAGAATCATAGTTAAAAAACAACATATCTTCTAGGCATTCAAGAACCAAATGTCACAAACTGTTAGTCCAACATCAACTTGTTAGTCATATTACATGCCCAAATAGTTAGTCGAATAGTTAGTAGGGACATGCAACCAATCACAAAAGAAAAAAAACCAAAGTTGAAGTTGAGATCATACTTACCTTGATATTCACAATGTTCATACATTTTCGTCATTGTTCAAGTTCATTGTCCAAGTTCTCTCTAAACTCTCTCCCCCTTTTTGTCACAAACAAGCCAATAATTACAAAACAAAAGGGAGTTAAAGAGATAAACAAAAATGAAAAACCTGCAAAGAGCAAAAGAAAGTTAGAACAGAAAATTTACTCCTGAGAGTCGGAGTCATCAGAGGTGGTGCATCCCATTTTGGCAAACATTCTCTTCATCAGTTTCTTCATCGATGAGACGGACTTGGTCAAAGTGATTTGAGAGATGCAGTGATTATTTCCAGTTCCTTTTTCACAACTTGAAGTTCTCCTCTCATTTCAGTGAACTCAGCCGACATGCGTTCTTGTTCATTGGAAAGTCGCTGTTGTTCTTTAAATATAGAATTAACTGAAGCATCATCTTCAGAGGTTGATGGAGGTGCTTGCTGTGCTGGTGGAACAGGAGCTGTAGAAGTAGTTGCTGGTTGTCGAGCTCGTCGGATTGGAGGAGATGGAGGATCATCTTGTTTTGTCGATAGAGACTTTACAATCGTTGTTTCATTGATCGTCCCCAAACTGTACATGTAAGAGCTCGCGCTTGTATCCACTTTAAACTTCTTAAGGATGCGCATGATTATCATTGGGTATGGTAGTCTCTCTGTGGGGTGAGAGTGTTCAACATACCGCGTCATCCTAGCCCAAATGAGATAAGGAATGTTCAAGTTTGCTCCCATTGCAGCGGTTGGGTTCCCAAGAAGATAAAGAAATAACATCCTATCCCATCGAAGAACCTTTGTATTCATGTTGGGAAGAATGTTGTAGCAGACAATGAAGTTGATATACTTATACTCTTTTCGAAGCTCTTTAGAAAATACGAATTTCCGGTAGACAAAGTATCCGGAAGCAAATTCCATTGACTACAACTCTCCAAGAGTTTTCTGTGAAGACTTGAGTCTTCAGATAATGAAGTCCATCAGATCTAGCTTTCATACTGAGCACCTCTCCAATCAGTTGGGGAGTGACTTTGATTTTGATACCTTTAACCAAAGTATGAAATTCTCGACGTCCGTCAACATGATCAGTTAGACTTGCAGCATTTTGATAAAACATTCGAACTGAATGTGGACAATACCCAGTCGATTCAGGAAAGTTGCAAATTGGACCGAGACCAACTTGATCAAACAAAGTCCCAAAGGCTGCAGATCGTTCCATCATTGGTTTGACATTGACATGTCTCTCACCAATGCATTCTCTTTTCTCAAAATCCTTGATTCTCGTGGAGCTAATGAATTCCTGAGGAGGAGGCTGGCTAGCAATTGGTTCCTCAATTGAAATTCCCTTTGCACTGCCTCTTTTTCTTGCACCAGTTTTCGTTCTTGTTGTAATTTGACTTGGTTCCATTGGGGCTTTCCCTTTTTCAGCTGCAGTAGGCTTTGAAGCTTCAGCAGGTGCTTTCCCTTTTGAGATAATGGGGACATCTTCCTCGATCTCGAGGTTATCCCAGTCAATTGAATCCGTCTCCGAATCCGTATCGGAATCATTCTGAGCTCTTTTAGTCCTCTTAGCCTTCTTAGGCTTTGCAGCGTCCTTGACATGGACCATGGCAGCAAGTAGGAAAATGATCCATGTGATCACCATTTTGAATGCTAGTGAGAAAGTGTCCTGTGAAGACCAACTCAAGAACACATGAAAAATTGTCAATTTTGAAAAATTTGAAACATTGTACCTAGACAATCATAATCATGTAGAGAAGCTAAGAATCAAATTAGTTTTGCAAAAAGAATTTTAAAAATAGATCAATCGCATGATTTACAAAAATTCCTCTTTTATGCCCTAAAACCGAATTTTTAGAAATCGAAGCCTAAAAACTCGTTAATCAGGTAAAAACCCAGCATAAAAGCAAAACTAATCGACCCAGAGTTCTTATTTCAAAAGAAATTTGATCAAAAACCATTCACAAACGAAAAAGATCCATGATTTCTACTCACGTTTGATGAAAAAATATAAAAACTGTGAAAAACCGAGATTTGATCAATAAAACTTACTTGAATTGAAGAACTTTGAGTTTGGAAGCTCCAAGATGCAAGAAATCTAGAGAGAGAAGCTCTAGAGACTTGAGAACAAAAGATTAGGGTAAAAGAAATCAAATCCTCTTTGTTCTTATAAAAACCCTAGCCGTGATCCGGATCGGATCGAGAATGTGATCCGGATCGGCTACCCGCAGGAAGAATCCTGCGTTCGGGATCCGGATCACTTACCCGATCCGGATCGGCTTCAACTTTTTCTCCAGAAAAATTTAGAAAAATTCCATAAAATCCAGAAAAAGTATGTAAGCACTTTACCATATCAACTTTAAACAAAAATCATCGTTTCATACAACAAGAAATAGATTATGCAAAATCTATCAAAAATACTCAAAAATGAAACGAAAATTTACGAAAATTAAAACACTTAAAGTTGAACAACTTCAATTACATCTATCCTGATCTTATGTGTAATGCCTTTATCAAATCATCAATTTTGGTAAAGAAAATGAAATACCAAGATCAATAGATGTTTGAAATCCCAGATAAGTTAGATAATATATCTAGACAATCTGTTGAAGGAGTGGCTCTTTGAGCATCTTTTATCAAAAATCCCACCTTATACCAACCATGAAATACGACTGAGTCAAGTATTTCAATATGCATTTCATCAACATTTTTAAAACAAAAATTTGCTTTGCATTCATGGAGTATCTTTTTCTTTCTTTCATTTTCTCCATGTGGTGGTAGTTTTCACACTCCTCATTGGGATGTAACTCTTTCCACATCTTTTGAGCATTTTACATTTCTTTGACTCCCCCTCAATTGGCTATCAATTATTTAATATATAAGGTATTCAACCAAAAATTGATCTCGCATTCATACTCGACTAAGCAATCAAATATGATAATGACTATACCAAGAGATCATTGAGAGAGAAATTGACTTTGATCACTTAAAAGATGGTTTAATTAACGTAAATGATCATTGCAACATTGAAATATTATGATATCAAAAGCATAATAAATTTCTAAATGCATAAAAGGATGCAATTAAAGTCAATTATGATTTATGCTCAATTAATGTCCTATGTACAAAACATAGATAAAGAACAAAACAAAAAACAAAAACAAAACCTAACCTAAGCAAAGGTTTCAAAAGAGATTATTTCAAGGAAAGCATGCCAATTGCTTTACGCAAGTGAATAAAACGTTTTTGATCCAAAGGTTTTGTTAAGATATCAGCTAATTGATCCTCAGTTGAAATATATGACAGTTGAAGAATATTTGATTCAACTAGCTCTCTAAGAAAATGATATCTAAGTTCAATATGTTTTGTTCTAGAGTGCAACACAGGGTTTTTTGAAATGTTAATAGCACTAGTGTTGTCACATAAAATGGTTACCGAAGTTGCTGAAATCCGGAAATCGCTCAACACGCTTTTCATCCAAATCAATTGGGTTGAACAACTTCCTGCAGAAATGTACTCCGCTTCGGCAGTCGAGAGTGCTATGCAATTCTGCTTTTTACTGTGCCATGCAACAAGGCAGTGGCCAAGATAGAAGCATGCACCACTCGTGCTTTTCCGGTCATCCACTGATCCAGCCCAATCGGCATCTGAGTATCCAACAATATCCAAAGTTGTTCCCATAGGATACCAAATTCCGAAATTGATTGTACCTTTGATATATCGGATGATCCGTTTCACCGCTTTCAGGTGAACCTCCTTCGGTGCTGATTGATATCTCGCACAAATCCCAACACTGAAGGATATATCCGGGCGACTAGCCGTGAGATATAGTAGACTTCCAATCATACTGCGATACAGTTTCTCGTCTACATTCTCACTATGTGATTCACTTCCAAGTCCCTTATGGCTAGTTCCCATTGGAGTTGGAAAATCCTTAGAATTTTCTAGATCAAACTTTTTGACCAACTCCAGTGCATACTTGGATTGACACAAGTGAATTCCTTCATCGTTTTGTTTAACTTGTAATCCAAGAAAATAAGTCAATTCGCCCATCATGGACATCTCAAATTCGCTTTCCATGGTCTCCGCGAATTTAGAAGCATCATTATCTCTTGTTGCGCCAAAAACAATGTCATCGACATAGATTTGAGCAACTATGAAATTGTTTTGATAATGCTTCACAAAGAGAGTCCTGTCAGCTCCCCCTCGAGTGTAGCCCTTTTCCAAAAGGTGCTTTGTCAACCTTTCGTACCATGCTCGCGGTGCTTGTTTCAGACCGTAAAGAGCCTTTTTCAGACGAAAAACATGGTTAGGTAGTTTATGATCCACAAAACCTTTCGGTTGAGCCACATAAACTTCCTCATTTAAAAACCCATTTAAAAAGGCGCTCTTAACGTCCATTTGAAATAATTTGATTTTAAAATGACAAGCTATCGCAAATAAGATACGAATGGACTCGAGTCTAGCTACAGGGGCGAAAGTTTCATCAAAGTCTATACCTTCTACTTGAGAGTAGCCTTGAGCAACTAACCTTGCTTTGTTCCTGATGATAGTACCATCTTCATTTTTCTTGTTCTTGAAAATCCATTTGGTACCTATCACATTGTGTTGCTTCGGAGGCTTCGTTAATTCCCAGACTTTGTTTCGCTCGAATTGATGGAGCTCTTCCTGCATTGCTTTAATCCAGTAGTCATCTTGGAGAGCTTCATCAACATTCTTTGGTTCGATTTGAGATACATAGCATGCAAATCCGCAAACCAATTGTCTCCGTGTTCTAACTCCTTCTTGTGGATCTCCAATGATGTTCGATTCAGGGTGATCCTTGGAGATGCGTAACGTTTGAGGTAGAGGAGTAGACGGAGGTACACGAGATGATTCCTGCACATCAGATGAACTTGAAGAACCGTTAGATGCATCAACATTATTATCGAAAGAATTGTTAGAAGAAGATGCATTAGCAGGTGTATCATCATCAAGAGAGATATCGAGGGTAGATTTTTCAGATTCAAAATGAAAAGCTTCATCTACCTTAACATTTATCGATTCTACGATCGTCTTAGATTCTAAGTTAAAAACTCGATATGCTCTGCTGTTTGTAGAATAACCTAAGAAAATCCCTTCGTCACTTCGAGAGTCAAATTTTCCAAGATTTTCGCGATCACGTAAAATAAAACACCGACTCCCAAAGATACGAAAATATTTGATGTTAGGTTTTCTACAAAACCAAAGTTCATATGGTGTATTCAATGTCCCCGGGCGCAAATACACGCGATTAATAACATAAACAGCAGTGTTCACCGCTTCAGCCCAAAAATAAAAAGGTAAGTTCCGGCTGTGAAGCATAACACGTGCCATTTCCTGTACGACCCTGTTTTTGCGCTCGACTACACCATTTTGTTGAGGTGTGTAAGGTGCAGAGAATTCATGTTTAATGCCGTTAGAAGTGCAAAAATCAATGAATTTGGAATTTATGAATTCCCCACCTCTATCACTTCTAACTCGAGTAATCCTATCATTCTTTTCAGTCATAATACGATTGCAGATTTCGAGAAAAGAATCAAAGGTATCAGCTTTTTCTTTTAAAAATGCTACCCAAGTATATCTAGAAAAATCATCAACCAATAAGAAAATATACCATTTACCTCCCAGAGATGGTTGACGAGTTGGCCCCATTAAGTCCATATGCAAAAGTTCCAAAGGCCGTTTTGTACCTATGTGGTTCAAGTTCTTGTGTGCAGTCCTAGACTGTTTTCCTTTTTGGCAACCGCCACACACAATGTTTTGTTCAAAAGAAAGTTTTGGAACCCCCTTGACCACATCTTTGTTCGAAATTCTAGCAAGTTCCTTAAAGTTTATGTGACCTAGCCTTTCATGCCAAAGTGTTTCATTTTTCAAAGATGCTAGGTTACACTTTTCAGAAATCTTATGAGGAACTACATAACAATTGTTTTCTGATCTAACCCCTTTTAAAAAGAAAGCATGGTTCTCGTCAGTTACAGTACATTTATCAGATGAAAAATTAACTGAATAACCACTATCACAAAGTTGACTTATGCTTATGAGGTTAGTCTTAAGGCCATGAACAAATAACACATTATTTAGAACCGGGCCATCTGGAATAGCTACCGTTCCCTTTCCAACAATTTTGGAAGACCGACCATCTCCGAAAACAACATGTGATAACCGCGGGTTTAGTTGTCCTTCTGGACTCTCCTTTGAACTGTTATGGAACCGTTTTGCGACCAAGGGGATTCGGGGGTGACTTAATTTTGCCTTGTTCCTGGGCAGACCGTCGGGGCTCGCGGGTATTTTTGGATAATAAAGCCCGCGAAACGAAGACCGGCGGCGCGATCGGATCTGATTTCCGACCCCGGAATCTCCCGGAATAATTTTCCGGGGTTTGTAGCAGCTCGGGTGTTCAGCACGTCTAATTAGGGGTAGACCAGACCCGGGTTATTTAATTTAACCTATTTTAATTGGGTAATTTAACTTAATCTATTTTAATTGGGTAATTTAATTTAATCTATTTAAATTGGTAATTTAATTTAATCTAAACTTAATTTACATCCGATTGGGTTCAGACCCAATTACGCCAATCGTCTATTAAATAAGGGTTGGGGGGTTTAGGTTTGGGAACCCTATTTCCCTCCTCTCTCTTTTTGGCGTGAGTTGCCCCGAGCGTGGACGAAGAACGCTCTCCCCCAAACCCTTCCCCTTGATCGGCGTGGAGCATCGTGACGAAGCAACCGAGAGGGGGGAAGAACACCGCACGCCTTCTACCGGAATCGGGCACGCAAGAACGGACGATCCTCCCCCCCCCCTCTCAACCATCGTCGTTGAAACCAAGGTGAGACGGAGTTTTTCTGTTAATTGTCTTTTGGGGTTTTTGATCGTTCCATCGGCGAGGAGGGAACGCACGCTTTCTTGTTTCGTTTCTTGGTTCGTTTCTTGTGTCGTTCTTGATCCGGGCGAGGGAAGGGAAATCCTTGAATTTGTCGGGGTGGGATTTCCCTTCGTCTCGTGCCGCGAGCGAGGCAATTTTGGGGACCAAACGGGAGGCCGCCGCCGCCGTGGTTAAACGGGAGGCCGCCGCCGCCGTCACCGTGTTCACGGGGTCATCGCCGGAGCCGCCGTGATCGCGGGGTCGCGATCGGAGTCGAAAACGAACCACCGTTGGGGTTTTTCTGGCCGCGGTCCACACGCCCGGGTGCACCCGGCCCACGCCGTTCCGGCCCGGGGCCGCGGACCCGGCGCACAAAGCTGTGCGCCAGGCCGCGCGGTCCACCGGGCCGGCGTGCGCCCGGCGCACGCGTTCCGGCACGGGGCCGCAGACCCGGCGCACAAAACTGTGCGCCAGGCCTGCGCGGTCCACCGGGCCGGCGTGCACCCGGCGCACGCCCTCGCGGCCCGGGGGCGCGGACCCGGTGCACGGCGCGATGCGCCTGGACGCGCGGTGCACGCCCGAGCGTGCACCCGGCGCTCGTCAACAGTAGCGGGGGGGGGCCGTGGACCCGGTGCGCGCCCGCACCCGTGCGCGGCCCGGCCCGAGACGCCCGGTGCACTGCTGCAGGGTGCTCCCGGTCTGCGCCGCGCCCGCCCGTCGCCGTGGACCCGGTCCACGCCTGGTCCCGTGCACCAAGGCTCCAAATAAAAGCCCAGAAGCTCCGTTTTTAGCCCGTTTCGCGCCATTTTTGAGTGTTTTTAACCACGAAGACGTTTTTAACAAGTATAATTTTATTGTAGCGGTCTGGGCACACAGCGAGGGCATTTTAGTTGGAGTTCCGCACGCCTTCTCCTTCGCACAGAGGTGGGTTGTTGTTTTAAGCCCTTGCATTTAATTCTATTAAATTGGGTGGGGTCAATCTTGTGCATACTTGGGTTAAAGACCGAAGGGATGTTCTAAACTTTATATGGATCTCGTGCTTGAATTAAAACAGGGTGGGTTTTATTTTGGGATTGGATGTCGGATCCCCGACTGTTGTATTTCAACTTTAAATAATTCAAGAAAATCTGTTTTAGGTTAACGTAAGAAAAGTTGCAAGGCATTTGTTGATACTGACCTGGTAGTTCTCATAGTCACTATTATCTGTTATACTGTTATTATGTGGTTACTTGGCTCGAGGCTGCAGCACGCGCACCCGCGGTTTGGCCACCGCTAAGGGTGCGCTTTTCCGGAAAAGTGGTCGATGACCCGTGTAGACCCACGAGGTGACGTAGTGGGGGCTCCCGTAGGTGGGGAGTTTGAGGCGCCGAGGTGCGAGCGTTGAGACCCGTCGGGGTAGGTGCCCGACGTGGTTACCGAGGTAGGTGCTCGGATGGGACGCCGGGGTAGGTGCCCGGATTTTGGTTGTGCAGGTGTGCGAGGTTTTTCTCCCGTGTTGGGGGAATGGTTGCTCCGGATAGTTTACGATTGGACGCACTTATTACTTTCCTGCTTACTATCGCTTTTATATTGTCGCTGACTTCCCACTTTGTGACAGGGTCCTTTGGGGGGGGAGAGTAGCCGACGGTGAGGACGAGACTGGAGTTTCGGGTCTTTGGAGACCCCGTTTGCACTTCCTCCTTTACTTCCCGCTTTACATTTATTAGTGTAGTCTCGTGCGTGGTTCTCGATACCCTCGTGGGGTCGGTGTGGATGTCGATAAACTTCTACTTATTTACTAAACTGTCTTTCTTCTCTCTGTTGGCCGCTTTTAAAAAGAAAAAAAAAGAAAAGAAAAAGGGATTGCGAAAACTATTTTTAAACCTCAGTGTCGTGTGGGCACTGTTTTCAAAACCCTGTGATTATTTATGGATTTTAAAAAGGGATTTCAAAACGTGAGTGTCGGGTGGGCACTGTTTTCAAAACCCTGTGGCTTTATGTTGTTTTCGAAATGGACTTAAAAATTCTAGGCGCCGAGTGGGCGCTGTTTCTTTAAAATCGTGGATTTATCCTTTCAAATTGACCGGCCGTGTGAATACTTCCGTCTTGTGAGCATGTAGACCTAGATGTATGATTTTGGAACTGTTGTGATTGAATTGTGGATTGTGATGAAACATTGTACAATTGCGACGCCGTGCATATACAGGGGAGACTCTGTCCGTGTGCAGAGTGACCCTGTGTATGCGGCGGGTCTGGGCACGCACCGGGGGGAAGAGCTTTTCAAAAAAAAAAATTTGGTACAGGTTAAATACGCACTCTTGGTGAACTACTTCCGCTAAACAGAAACCCCCGGGGCGTGACAGATTAAGATGGTATCAGAGACTGCTTTCAATCACAACAGTAAGTGCCGACATCCACGGGGATACCCCACTTGACTACAACTAAATGAAATGGGAAAGGAATAGGAGAGAAGAACGTGAGTGATCGGGGAGGGGAAATAGTCTAAGTCCTTTCTCTCGATGAGTGGTTCTTTTATGGGTTAGCGAAAACTAGAGCTAACCTGTGTGTGTGTGTGATAGGTATGGCCCGTACTAGATCGTCAGCCGAGGACACGGGGGCGGATGCGGCAGCGACGACGGCCGCGGAGAATCAACTCTTGCGGCAACAATTGCGAGAGATGGCGGGGCAGCTGGCAACCCTCGCGGACCACGTGCGTCAGTTGACGCAACAGCAACAAGCAGCGACGGTGACCGTCGCTCCGGCCCCTCCACTGGGGCCAACGCCGGCATTGGGACCGCAAGTGACGGGGGTCTGGACAGGGGTGGCCCCTCCATCGACTACCGCAGCCGGGGTACCGCCAACCCAGGCAGCGGCGCCAGCAGCAGCACCCGCGACAGCAACTACGGAGCAGGCGCCGGGGACCCTCAGCGGGGGTGTCCCAGTTGCAACCGTGCTGACGTCCTCCCCGGCAGTGGCTGCCGCCACGGGGGAGGGGTCGGTTCCGCAGACTGAGCGGGACCGGGTGCGGGCCAACTTGAGGGATTTCAAGAAACACGATCCGCCCATGTTCGAAGGGGACACGACCGATCCATGGGTCGTCGAGAAATGGGTGGGATCAATGGAGAAATTGTTTGAAGATTTACTCATGGAGGACCACGAGCGGGTTCCCTTAGCAGTCCACTTCCTAGAAGGGAACGCCCGCTTGTGGTGGAAGACGGTGCGCCCCGACCCTACAAAGAGTACCGCACTCCCGTCCTGGACGACATTCAAACAAGAGCTGTTCGGGGCCTTCTTTACCAATAGCGTCAAAAAGAAATTGGAGGATGACTTGAACCATATTCAGCAGGGGAGCAGAACAGTCATGGAGTACCAACGTGAATTCGTGAGACTCGCTAACTGTGTCCCATTCGTCATAAGGGACGAATCCCACAAGGCGCAACTCTTTGTCGATGGCCTGCGGAGCAACATTTTCGAGGTGGTGCAAGCAGCCGATTTGCACACCTTCCAGAAAGTGGTCGACAGGGCCACTACGGTGGAGCGCGGGTTCGCGGTCACGCGCGCCAGAAGGGAGGATTCGGTACGGCAAGAAGATAGGAAGCGACAGCCGCAGAACTTTGGGGAAGGCTCTTCTAGTGGGAGCCGGCCCCCAAAACGTTGGAGACCACAGGCGGGACCTCGGAACGCGCCGACGGGAGGACCAAGACCGGGGGATGGACCATGTGTGATTTGCGCGGGCCCGCACCGTGTGGACGACTGCCCCCTGCGGCGCGATCACTGCTACCGCTGCGGCAAGCAGGGGCACTTCCGCCACAACTGCCCCTTGATCCTGGGAGCGGTCACTTCAGCGGCTTCAGCACCAGCACCACAACATTCTGGACAGGGAAAGGCTCCTTCGGGGTCTACTCGATGAACCGCCGGGAGTCAGACCCACCGGAGGACGCGCTTGCAGGTATCACCTCTGTTTCAAACTCCCATGCTAGAACTTTGTTTGACACCGGAGCAACACATTCTTTCATATCTTATGACTTCGTGTTCGTGCATGACCTTGAGGGAGTGCCCCCCCCCCCCCCCCGACCTCTTTACCACCGCCCGGGTTTGAGTTTCGAGGACGAAACTCGTTTTTAAGAGGTGAGTGGTGTGATAACCGCGGGTTTAGTTGTCCTTCTGGACTCTCCTTTGAACTGTTATGGAACCGTTTTGCGACCAAGGGGATTCGGGGGTGACTTAATTTTGCCTTGTTCCTGGGCAGACCGTCGGGGCTCGCGGGTATTTTTGGATAATAAAGCCCGCGAAACGAAGACCGGCGGCGCGATCGGATCTGATTTCCGACCCCGGAATCTCCCGGAATAATTTTCTGAAGTTTGTAGCAGCTCGGGTGTTCAGCACGTCTAATTAGGGGTAGACCAGACCCGGGTTATTTAATTTAACCTATTTTAATTGGGTAATTTAACTTAATCTATTTTAATTGGGTAATTTAATTTAATCTATTTAAATTGGTAATTTAATTTAATCTAAACTTAATTTACATCCGATTGGGTTCAGACCCAATTACGCCAATCGTCTATTAAATAAGGGTTGGGGGGTTTAGGTTTGGGAACCCTATTTCCCTCCTCTCTCTTTTTGGCGTGAGTTGCCCCGAGCGTGGACGAAGAACGCTCTCCCCCAAACCCTTCCCCTTGATCGGCGTGGAGCATCGTGACGAAGCAACCGAGAGGGGGGAAGAACACCGCACGCCTTCTACCGGAATCGGGCACGCAAGAACGGACGATCCTCCCCCCCCCCTCTCAACCATCGTCGTTGAAACCAAGGTGAGACGGAGTTTTTCTGTTAATTGTCTTTTGGGGTTTTTGATCGTTCCATCGGCGAGGAGGGAACGCACGCTTTCTTGTTTCGTTTCTTGGTTCGTTTCTTGTGTCGTTCTTGATCCGGGCGAGGGAAGGGAAATCCTTGAATTTGTCGGGGTGGGATTTCCCTTCGTCTCGTGCCGCGAGCGAGGCAATTTTGGGGACCAAACGGGAGGCCGCCGCCGCCGTGGTTAAACGGGAGGCCGCCGCCGCCGTCACCGTGTTCACGGGGTCATCGCCGGAGCCGCCGTGATCGCGGGGTCGCGATCGGAGTCGAAAACGAACCACCGTTGGGGTTTTTCTGGCCGCGGTCCACACGCCCGGGTGCACCCGGCGCACGCCGTTCCGGCCCGGGGCCGCGGACCCGGCGCACAAAGCTGTGCGCCAGGCCGCGCGGTCCACCGGGCCGGCGTGCGCCCGGCGCACGCGTTCCGGCACGGGGCCGCAGACCCGGCGCACAAAACTGTGCGCCAGGCCTGCGCGGTCCACCGGGCCGGCGTGCACCCGGCGCACGCCCTCGCGGCCCGGGGGCGCGGACCCGGTGCACGGCGCGATGCGCCTGGACGCGCGGTGCACGCCCGAGCGTGCACCCGGCGCTCGTCAACAGTAGCGGGGGGGGCCGTGGACCCGGTGCGCGCCCGCACCCGTGCGCGGCCCGGCCCGAGACGCCCGGTGCACTGCTGCAGGGTGCTCCCGGTCTGCGCCGCGCCCGCCCGCCGCCGTGGACCCGGTCCACGCCTGGTCCCGTGCACCAAGGCTCCAAATAAAAGCCCAGAAGCTCCGTTTTTAGCCCGTTTCGCGCCATTTTTTGAGTGTTTTTAACCACGAAGACGTTTTTAACAAGTATAATTTTATTGTAGCGGTCTGGGCACACAGCGAGGGCATTTTAGTTGGAGTTCCGCACGCCTTCTCCTTCGCACAGAGGTGGGTTGTTGTTTTAAGCCCTTGCATTTAATTCTATTAAATTGGGTGGGGTCAATCTTGTGCATACTTGGGTTAAAGACCGAAGGGATGTTCTAAACTTTATATGGATCTCGTGCTTGAATTAAAACAGGGTGGGTTTTATTTTGGGATTGGATGTCGGATCCCCGACTGTTGTATTTCAACTTTAAATAATTCAAGAAAATCTGTTTTAGGTTAACGTAAGAAAAGTTGCAAGGCATTTGTTGATACTGACCTGGTAGTTCTCATAGTCACTATTATCTGTTATACTGTTATTATGTGGTTACTTGGCTCGAGGCTGCAGCACGCGCACCCGCGGTTTGGCCACCGCTAAGGGTGCGCTTTTCCGGAAAAGTGGTCGATGACCCGTGTAGACCCACGAGGTGACGTAGTGGGGGCTCCCGTAGGTGGGGAGTTTGAGGCGCCGAGGTGCGAGCGTTGAGACCCGTCGGGGTAGGTGCCCGACGTGGTTACCGAGGTAGGTGCTCGGATGGGACGCCGGGGTAGGTGCCCGGATTTTGGTTGTGCAGGTGTGCGAGGTTTTTCTCCCGTGTTGGGGGAATGGTTGCTCCGGATAGTTTACGGTTGGACGCACTTATTACTTTCCTGCTTACTATCGCTTTTATATTGTCGCTGACTTCCCACTTTGTGACAGGGTCCTTTGGGGGGGGAGAGTAGCCGACGGTGAGGACGAGACTGGAGTTTCGGGTCTTTGGAGACCCCGTTTGCACTTTCTCCTTTACTTCCCGCTTTACATTTATTAGTGTAGTCTCGTGCGTGGTTCTCGATACCCTCGTGGGGTCGGTGTGGATGTCGATAAACTTCTACTTATTTACTAAACTGTCTTTCTTCTCTCTGTTGGCCGCTTTTAAAAAGAAAAAAAAAAGAAAAGAAAAAGGGATTGCGAAAACTGTTTTTAAACCTCAGTGTCGTGTGGGCACTGTTTTCAAAACCCTGTGATTATTTATGGATTTTAAAAAGGGATTTCAAAACGTGAGTGTCGGGTGGGCACTGTTTTCAAAACCCTGTGACTTTATGTTGTTTTCGAAATGGACTTAAAAATTCTAGGCGCCGAGTGGGCGCTGTTTCTTTAAAATCGTGGATTTATCCTTTCAAATTGACCGGCCGTGTGAATACTTCCGTCTTGTGAGCATGTAGACCTAGATGTATGATTTTGGAACTGTTGTGATTGAATTGTGGATTGTGATGAAACATTGTACAATTGCGACGCCGTGCATATACAGGGGAGACTCTGTCCGTGTGCAGAGTGACCCTGTGTATGCGGCGGGTCTGGGCACGCACCGGGGGGGAAGAGCTTTTCAAAAAAAAAAAAATTTGGTACAGGTTAAATACGCACTCTTGGTGAACTACTTCCGCTAAACAGAAACCCCCGGGGCGTGACACAACAAGTCCTCCGGAGTTTTTCTCAAATGTTTGAAAACAGTTTTTGTCACCGGTCATGTGACGGGAACACCCGCTATCCAGATACCAAGACGAACTATCATATGCATGCAAAGAAACATTAGTAACAAGACAAGGGAAAATTTCACCTTTGCGCACCCAAACCTTTTTGGAATGCGTCGGTAATGGTCGTGAAGTTGATCTCCTAGGTGAAAGCGTCTTGTTGAAGAATTGCTGCTCCTTGATGATGTCGTCTTGAGCGGTGTACTACCAAGGCTCTTTTCCTTTCAATGATTTGCAGTTGATTTCTGAGGAATCGCCTTTTGGTAGTCATTGCAAGAGGTGCTTGAGGTGTGCGTTTGGCTCCCGTCTTGCAATTTCTCCTTATGTGCCCTGAAATGCCACAACGAAAACATACCTTAGGTCTTGACGATCCGAGGAGGATGAAGTAGGCTTGTTGTCGTTGCTTGTCGTGAATTCCGGTGTCGGAGGAGGAGATACCGACTGAGGCACAAATACTGTCCCACTCGAACTTGGAATGTCTCCAGTTTGAGTGTATCCGAGGCCGAACTTATTTGTTTGACCAAGACCAAGAAGTCTGTCCAACTTACTCCTTCCAGAAGAAAATCTCTTTAAGTCATCCTTCAGTTGGCGTATGGTCTTCGTCATTTCCAATTTTTCCTGTCGAGCCTCGCCGTTGAGCTTCAAGAAGTAATTCGCTTTGTTCACCATATCCATATAATTCTTCTCGAGTTGCTCATTGGACTCTTGAAGGGAAACATTTGTTTTAATCAGATTATCCCTTTCCACTTCAAGATCGGTTGAGAGAGAGGTTACCCTTTTTACTTCTTCTTCGAGATCCTGCAATCTCCCTTTCAACCCCTTGTTTTGCTTAGCCAGTTTCTTTGAATCCCTCAAAAGTCTGTGGTAGGCTAGAGCAAAATCTTCACCTTCCGAATCATCTGATTCATCGTCCGTTGCAATCTTTTCAACAGTGGAGTTGGACAGTGAGTCGGATGTACTTGCCATTAAGCACATGAAGGGTGAAGAGGTGGACGCGTGGAATGCTGTCGCGTTGTCTTCTTCATCACTTGACGATGACTCATTTGACGTGGAGTTGTCATCCCAAGTGACGACTTGCATCGCCTTCTTCTTTGCCGGATTCTTGTTGGGACACTCCGTTGAAATGTGGCCGTAGCCTCGACATTTGAAGCACTGAACTTGTCCCTCTGAACTTTTCTTATCCTTTGAGAAGTTCTCTTGCTTTCTTGACTTGTAAGTTGAAGAACCCTTGCCTTTCTTCGACTTTCCGAAGGATGGAGTTTTGCTTGAATTTCCCCTTCGAAAGTTGCGGCGAAACTTCCTTGTCAAGAGAGCGAGCTGCTTCTCAAAGTCCTCCATAGAAAGGTTCTCGTCGTCGTCCGAGGAGGATGAATCCGCGTCTTCTTCTTTAGTTGTTTTCAATGCGTAACCTGAAGACTTAGAAGAGGATGCCTTTCCAGAAGAATAGTTAGTAGGAAATGTCATTTCATAAGTTTGTAAAGCACCTACTAATTCTTCTACACGCATTTCGTCCGGGTGTTTAATTGTTTCAATGGCTGCGACCTTCGGGCGAAATCGTTCAGGAAGAGTTCTTAGAATTTTTCTTACAACTTTAAATTCTGGAATCTTCTCTCCCAAGTTAGCACATGAGTTTACGATGTCTTGCAATCGTGTGTAATAGTCAGTGAAAGATTCATTCTCTGCCATAGAGATAGAGTCAAACTTGCTCGTAAGCATTTGCAGTTTCTGAATCTTCACAAGGTTAGTTCCCTCATGCGTAACTTGAAGAACATCCCAGATTTCTTTCGCAGTCTCACATGCCGAGACGCGAGAGAACTCTGTTTGTGACAAAGCATTAAATAGAGCATTAATTCCTTTGCCATTGTAAGAAGATGAATCTATCTCTTCCTTGGTCCATTTCGACCTAGGTTTTAAGGTGCGAACATCATCTAATAATTTCAGTTGGATTAGACCATCCTAATTCAATTGATTGCCACACCCTTTCGTCGATGGAAATTAAAAAGGCTTTCATCCGTACTTTCCAGTACGCATAATTTGTTCCATCAAAGAAAGGGGGTCGATTGATGTTTCCACCTTCAACCATTGTTTACAACCCTATTCCCGCTCTGATACCACTTGTTGGGTTATAAGTAATTGGATCTAAATAGGGGAAAAAACACCTAGAGGGGGGTGAATAGGTGTAAACAATAAACACTCAAAAAATCATTGCGCAATAAAACCCAATGCGGAAAAATAAATGAACACGCAAGATTTTTACGTGGAAAAACTCCAAACCGGAGTAAAAAACCACGGGACCGATAACACGGCGAAATCCACTAGAATTAACACACGTACAAGGTGATATAACGTACTCACAGACGACTCAACCTTTTACCATACGCTCCTAGTAGATCTTCTCCGCTCGCTCCACGACGCTTCTCGAATCCACGATCCGCGCCCAACGCTGAATCCACAGCGTCCAACGTCGAGTCCACGACGTCCGACCGAATCCACGGTCTTCACCCAATACACGCTTCGAATCCACGAACGTAGTTGCACCTTGAATCCACAAGGCCACGCGAGTCCACGCGCCGATTTTGGGTAAATCGTTGTTTGTTTTGGGTGGTGATGATCCGCCGAATACTTAGATTAGAAATAGATCGGAAATACCATCTAAGTATTCATTGATTTGATTCTACTCAAAATGTGAGTATGGAAAACCTAGAATCAAATCAATCAATATAGATGAAGAAACATAGAATAAATCTATTGATTTCCTTTCTTCTCTATATGTGGATTTTTTCTTTTCGGCTATCTTTTTCTATTTGTGCCGCTCAATATGGATGCCCTAGAAAATGAATATAGGGTCTATTTATAGGTTAGAAACCATTGGAAGAAGATAAGGATCAAAAACTGCCTTTTCTGGAAATTTTACGACGGCGATCCGGATTGGAATTGCACGATCCGGATCGCAGAAGCAAGAAAGACGATTTCCAGAAAAATGCAAGTTCGGGATCCGGATCGTAGTCCCCGATCCGGATCGTTCATACAGTTTCACCAAACATCACGTTCGGGATCCGGATTGCAAATCCTGATCCGGATCATGCAAGTGAAAAGATAAAACCAGTGTTCGGGATCCGGATCATGAAATGCTGCGATCCGGATTGAAACAGTGTATGAACAAACACCCTTCGGGATCCGGATTGCCGAGCCCGATCCGGATCCTGAACATGTCCCATGTCCAGTTTTTGATGTTTATGCAATAAAACATTCTTCCAGGTGTTTCTACACTACAAGAAGTATTCGGATCACCAAGAAACTTTAGTTAAACATACCTGATCCTTTTGAATTCTTCTTTCTTGAGATTGAGGTATATGATCCAAAGTTTTTCCATCTTCAATCTTCAAGACTCAATACTTTCACGAAATACGCCAACTCAAATTCCGTAACAGAAGCGTCTAACCTGCAAAAGAAAGATGCTATACTAAACAGATATCAGAGCTGGAAGTAAACTGCTAGAAATAAAATATATACAACTCAAAGTCCTCACCAAAAGTACATAAGTCCCTCAGCAAAAACAGAAAAGTACAACTCTATACCTCACTACAAGGTCTCTCAACAAGTAACTCTCAAAATATAAAAGGGTACATCTACTCTCTGGACGACGACTGGTAGGGATCTAGCTCGCGACTCCCTTACCTCGATCTGAAGAAGCAGCAGCTGGAGCAACAGGAACAGAAGCAGACGTCCCTGGGGAAAAAGACACCACGACGGGTGTGAGAACTACATCCCACAGTAGTTCTCAGTGGGTGCCGTCAACAAGCCCAACGGTCTGCCCACTAAGTCTACTAGAGGCATAAAGTAACAAATGAAATACTGAAGGAAAGAGCTGGAGATGAATAACCCTACAGCTACTATGCCCCTATCTAGATGCTCAAAAAAAAGGAAACAGATGATAACATGGTGCATTTACTATCCCTCAACTCAGATCACCCAATCTACCTGACTGCCTCCTCGGGTCCAGTCAAACCTGCGCCTACCTACTGCCGTTACATCCCGGAGGACCGGACTGACGTAGGGCGTCCGTAGCTGCCAAAACTGGGCCAGCCAGAGGGACTGTGTCGACAAGTTGCGATACAAAAGTAACAAATCCACCCCGGGCGTGGCTCTCGAGGGGCGCGACCCCACCGAGGAAAAGGTATCCTCGCACTCTGTCGCTCAGGTGGCACTGCAGGCTATAGTCCAAAATCCATGCTCACGCTCTGAACGGAAAGACTCAGAATCCTCAATCATCTCACACAACGATCGGAGCACTCTCGACGACTCAGCTGATCAGCTCTCACGAATACGAGACACTAGCCTCTCCAATAACTCACAGCACAAAACACACTGGCTGGAGATACTCCAAAGCCAAGATCAACCCACCACTCAGGGCTAACAAAACTGGTCGGAGAACACTCAACGACCCGGGATCACCGTCAACCCCGACGGTTCCCAACAACAAAACATCAACCCAACCTGCAGACTCGCTGACAGGATAAACTCCACAACAGACACAATCAAACAAGAACAGGCTTTAGGCATAGCCTCTCGTTGTTCTCGTCCCAAAGAAAAAGGCAGCCCTTGGAACCCAGACCACTCAAATCATCTCGAGTGGTTAAATTTATAGGAAAAAGGTGACATTTCGTACTGAAAGCCATTTGATCTGAAAGAAATCCATATTTAATGATTTTTAGTTCTTTTTAGGAAAACAATTGAAAACAGGTTTTATATCCAAGCCTCATAGAGCTAATGCCTTTGTCCAATCAAACAAGAACAGACTCGGGCGACCCTACGATGCTTGGAAGAAAACATTGGTTGACTAAAATCATAGGTGTGTCCAAAAACAGTTCTGGGTTCAAGGTCCTGCTATCACTGATAAACCGCTGCCACTAACACAGCGGCGACAGATAAAATAAGAAAAAGGAACATCTCGGGACCGCCGTCTACCCAAACGGCTCCCGCCACAGATGATCGATCAACTACATCTACCAGACTCCACTCTGCTCCCAAGCACGAGTGTAAAATGCATCCCACACTAAAGGAATCCCGACCACTCGGCCCACTACCCGGGCGAGTAACACTATGTCCAGAAAAGAAAAGAAGTGTGGATGTCTAAAGCAGAATAAACCTAGCCCAAGTTGGAGTTTTCAACTGTTCTGGCTACACATGCAGCATATGACGGGGGTGCTAGGTCAAGATCTAAGATAACAACAATTTTACATATGGTAGAAAGCAAGGAGATGACAAAATCATCAGGTAAAATAAGGAATAGCGATTCCTACATTCTAGCATGCTGTACAAGAATTCACTATCATGCATAGCCCTACAATAGCAGGCTTAAAGTACAGTCCATCAATCTTGGAGACAGGGCCACCCACCTGAAAATGCTAACTGTCCAAGGTTCCACAGCTGAAAATACCAGGAAATTGATATGTCCAAATCCAACGGGTCCAGCAATACTCGCAAACCCTCCTGGGTACAACACAAAGCTAACAGTTACACTTAATTCCACAATTTACCCAAACAAGATACAATCTGAATTCAGCCACAAAGATGTCACTTTTTCACTTGCAAACAATGCTCCAAAAATTCCAATAAAAATACTACGGTGATCGTCGCGTCGAGACCTTCGAAACGGGTACCTGCACACCCAATTCCGAGCACCGTAGGCCAAGTTACAAATTCCACAACACAGGGTGCTCACAACCTCTCAACAACACGACTGTAAATCCATGCACAGTTAAGGGAGAAAATTATACTTCTAGGCAAGCCTCAGAAAAATCCAAAAAAAATATGGTAGTAATCCTCGCGTCGAGTAGATGCAAAAAGTGTATAAAAGCGTCTCAATCCGATACCCGGATGCGGAGATAACGCCAGAACACCGAGCCGCTGTCCAAGACTCCACCACAAAAACCGTGTCACAGTAAACTCGGAAAAACACCTCGAAAAGTGCAAAACCAGGGGAGGCAGGAAATACCAAAGTCGTAGCTTTGTCAGTCGCCGTTCCAATGGCGCAAGAATAGCCTGAAAAGGTGGTCGGAATAGGCCGGGGGAGCTCGCGCACCGAAATGCGACGAAAGGGAACAACGCCGAAGGAGCGTCGCGACGCGCCGAAGAAAATGGTACCTCGAAAAGTGTGCCACGTTAAATGCCCGAAATCCTCAGGTGGATGCAGAACACGAAGGGGAGCAACTTTGCTGAAGTCGTCGTGGCGAGGGAAGGCTCGGAAATGGCGGAAAAGGGGAGGAAGAAGCGGCTCGGATCGCTTAAATAGGCCAAAAAAACAATTTGTGAAATGACCAAATTGTCCCACGAATCGGGCGCCCGAAATTTTTCGGGCGCCAACAGTGGCGCGATCTGGTGACTCGCGAAGCGCCCGGAATTACCCGGTTCCACCACGTCACCCTCCAAACAGGCGACAGCAACACTGGCCACTCACCGCTTGACACGTGGCCCGTCCCGGAAGGCGACGCATGGCGCGACAGCCGGTCAACACGCGCCTGGCGCGCGCATGTGCGCGCGCCGGCGCCGCCTGCGCACCCTGCAAGGCACACGCCCCGAGGCGCCCCGGGCCTGCTTCGTGGTCCCGGGCCACTCCAAGCCCGCCACGTGTCCTGCCCGCGGTGCACGCCTGCCCCGTGGACCGCGCGCCTGCCCGCGCGCCCGTGGGCCTGCCCGCGCCCGCGCGCCTGCCCGCGCCGCCGCGCTCCGCCGCTGCCCGCCGGCGGCCGGAACAGTACCACCTGCCTCGAAAAACGTGCGCGTCATCCGGGCTCCGAAAAAAATAAGTGAATAGTCCATTTTCATCGTTTTCGCGCGCTGAATCCAAATCCGAAGTCCGTTTTGCCAAATTCCAAACCTCAATTTTCCTGAAGGCATCCGGAAACGTGATCTTTGTCCAAACTTCGCACTGAGTCCAATTTTAATCTCCGTTTCGCGCGAAACTACTTCTATACACTCTATGGGTCCTCCAATTACCCACGCGATCCCTTTTTTAGCCTGAAGTCCTCCACTTGTGTCCAAATTGCGCACAAACACCACCAACACACCACGCAGGCCTCTGAAAGCTGCCAAACAACCAGCAAACCCAACGCGGGGATCCGGGTCCTCACGGTATCAGCAGCACCAGCAGCGACAGCAGTATCAGCAGCAGTACCCCCGACAGCAGCAGTTTCGGCAGCAGCGACAGCAGCGGTGTGTCATCTGTGGCGGGCCTCATCCACCTTCGCATTGTGACGACAGGGACGCTGTTTCCTATGTGGAGAGTTGGGACATTTCCGCGCAGCTTGCCCTCGAGCCATTCTGTCAGTGCGGCCTATTGCGACAGCACCCCCCTTGCCTATTCATGTAGCGGAAGCCCCTCCGGCACACCGTCAAACAGAGTGGGCCATGATGTCGGGACAGACGGGACGACGATCTTCAGCACCCAGTGGACAGGTTTATGCAGCCCTGGTGGAGGGCACCCCGGCAGCAGATCGTGTCGCCGTAGGTATGATTTTATTTTCAGTTAGCTGAGTTGAGCATTTCGGTACCTCTGCATCCTTCTGCATTCTTAGTAGAGCATATGCATCTTTGCATGGGTCTGGGTTAGGAATTTATGCTACATGTTTTAGCGATTGGATTCTTCCCAGTATCCTACGAGTAGATGAGAATTGCGGTGCATGATCAGTACAGTTGAGACTTGGGATTATACCGGCAGGTGTGACGGTTCAGGGACAGCTCCAAGACCTTGATTGAGCACATGGGTTGGACCGGTTGGTGCAGTACTGTGCTACAACTGATTGTGGAATGAGAGCAGTTACCCTTCCGCGAGTTGGACAGGAGGAGTTCATTTTCTCGAGTTGCCGAAGTATCCTTCCTGCAATGTTGGCTTCAGCGGCATTAGACAGACGCCACCTTGGGGGCAGATGTGATGTTTAGGACTAGAGGTTGTGTCCTTAGGAGTCTTAGTTAATTTGTAGCTTTCATTTTTGTAGCCACAGCAGGAACGGCATCAACACTTCTCTCCCTTTTTTCTCGTCTTTGTGCTGAAATTTATGAATGGGACGAAAACTTCGAAAGGCCGCTCCAGAAATGGAGACAGTGCCTGAACCTATTCTTGTTTGATTGGGGCGAAGACACTGACCTTTCGAAATTTTCGAACTTTTCGATAATTTCAGCTGTTTTCAAAATTGAGAGATGGGGTTGACGACTTTCCTGCTGGTGGGGCCTTTACCCTTCTTTTTTGATTGTGTTGGCATACTTCGTGTAGATTTGGACTCTTTGCCCGTGTGGACTCGCTTCGCGGAGTGTGGGTAGCGACTGGGGAGCTGGAGACAGTGTTGATGAATACTTACCCATGGCTTTGGGACTCCCTTTTTGAGCCGTGTTAGTTTCGAGGATGAAACTTTCTTTTAGTGGGAGAGGATGTGAGGACCCGAATCCTCACTTAAGAGTTTACTGATGGATTAGTGGCCTTTGGGAGTGTTTGTTCGCGTGTCGGGCCCAAGAAATGGATTTATGATGTAAATTCGGAGTAAGTTTGCATCACCGGAGGCCTTTGGGAAATTTTGGAATTGGGAAAAACGGACTTCGGATTTGGATTCAGCGAGCGAAAACAATTAAGATGGACTATTTACTTGTGTTTTTCGGGGCCCAGACGTAAAAACACGGATTTCGAGGTGTGGGTGTACTGTTCCGGCGGCCGGAGAGGCGCCGGCGCCGGAGGCGGGCGGCGGAGCACGGCGGCCGGCTGAGGCGCAGCCGCTCGGTCCACAGCGGAAGCGTGCCCCCAGGCGCGGGACACATGGCGGCTAGCAGAGGCGCAGGCGGCGGCGCAGGGCGCACGTGGGCGCGCGTTGACTCGGCTTCCCGCACTCGGGCGCGCCACGCGTCGACGTCCGGGGTGGCCACGCGGCGCAGTGTGAGTGGTGGTGTTTGCTGTCCGTTGTTTTGGCGCTGACGTGGCACACCGGTGGCGTTTCGGGCGCTGGTTGGTCGGGTCCATGCACCCGATTTTCGGCGCACGAAAGATTCGGGCGCCCGAAACCAGGGACAAATCGAGTATTATCCGAATTGTTTCTTTGAGCCTATAAATAGTCCGAGCCGCCTTCTTCATGGGTTTTTCCACGTTTTCGAGCCTCATTTCACCTCGGACTCTACAGTGAAGTTGCTCCCCAACTTGTGCTGCATCTTTGGGAGGATTTCGGGGATTTTATGTGGCACGCTTTTCGAGGTTCCATTTTTCGACGCGTCACGACGCTCCTTCGCCGGTGTTCCCTTTCATCGCGTTTCGTTGCGCGAGCTCCCCCGGCCTACCCCGACCACCTTTTCAGGCGATTCTTGCGCCATTGGAACGGCGACAGACACGGCTTCGATCTTGGTATCTCTAGCTTCCCCTTATTTCGCGCTTTTCGAGGTGTTTTTTCGAGTTTACTGTGACACTGTTTCTATGGTTGAGACTTGGACAGCGGCGCGGTCCTTCGGCGATATCTCCGCACACGGACATCGGATCGGGACGTGCCTGTACCCTTTTTGCATCTACGCGTCGCAAGGATTATTGTCGTATTTTTTTGGAGATTTTTTAGAGACTTGCCTGAAGGTATATTCTTCCCCCTTTACTGTGCAGAGTATTACAGTTGTGTATGTTGTGAAGTTTCGCGCTCACCGCGTTGTGGAATTTGTAACTCGGCCTACGGGACTCGGATTGTGACGTGCAGGTACCCGTTTCGAAGGGCTCGACGCGACGATCGCGGCAGTATTTTTATCGGACTTTCCTAAGTCTGTTCTGCAAGTGGAAATTTCAGATCTTCAGGACTGTTTTCTGCAGATTGTTGTACTTGGATATTTTTTGGAATAAAATGTAACTTTGGACTGTATGTTTGTACTAGGAGGAGTTGTTCAGTGTCTTTGGACCTTAGGGACTGTGGATTAGTGGAGGTTGTTGCTCCTTGTATTTTTCAGCTGTTGGACTTTGGACAGTTAGCGCCCTCAGGTAGGTGGCCTTGTCTCCAAGATTGATGGACTGGACATTAAATCTGCTATAGTAGGACTATGCATGATAGTGAATTTCTTGTGTAGCATGCTAGAATGTAGGAATTGCTATTCCTTGTACTATCTGATGATCTTGTGATCAACTTGCTTTCTACCATCTGTTAAATTATAGTTATCTTGGAACTTGACCTAGCACCCCCGTCATATGTTGCATGTGTAACCAGACCAGTAGAAAACCCTCACTTGGGCTAGGGTTATTTATGTTTAGACATCCACACACTGTACCTTATTCCTGGACATAGTGTTATCCTCGCCCGGGTAGTGGGCCGAGTGGTCGGGACTTCCTTTTAGTGTGGGATGCATGTTGCACTCGTGCTTGGGAGCAGAGTGGAGTCTGGTAGATGTTGTTGGTCTTTTATCTTTGGTTGGGGCCGTTTGGGTAAACGGTGGTCCCGGGATATCTTGTTTCCCTGTTTGTGTTGTCGCCACTGTGTTAGTGGCAGTTGTGTACCAGTGTTAGCAGGACCTAGAACCCAGAACCTTTTTGACATACACATGATTTTAGTCTACCATTGTTTTCTTCCAAGCATCGAAGGGCCGCTGGAGTCTGTCCTTGTTTGGTTGGACAAAGGCATTAGCCCTTCGGGGTTTGGGTATAAATACTTGTTTTCTAACTGTTTTTCCTAAAAGAACTAAAAATCATTAAAAAGGGGTTTCTTCTCGAATCAAGATAGTTTTTCAACAAAAAAGGGAACTACTTTTAGTCCTCACCCTGCGTAGGTTGAGTTAAAATAGTTTTCAGTAACAAATGTCACCTTTTTCCTGTAAACTCCCCCACTCGAGAGGATTCGAGTGGTCTGGGTTCTAGGGGCCGTTCCTTTGTCGGGACGAAAGCCACGGGGGCCGAGCATGGAACCTGTTCTTGTTTATAGGGTTGTAGGTGTTGGTCTCCCGGAACTTTCGGGCCCTGGTTGGTGTCTTCTGCGTGTCGTACCGAGGTTGTCGTGTTCCCGAACTGTAAGGGGGTCGGGAACTTTGATAGGCAGAGCCTAGAGTCTGTTCTTTTTTGATAGGGTTCTAAGCACCGACCTATCGGGTTTTTCAAACCCTTATGGTGTCGGTCCTTCCTGTGTTATCTGTGAGTTTGATGTTCTGTCGTGGGGAACCGTTGAGTAGACGGTGGTCCCGGGCCGTCGAGTGTTGTCCGACCAGTTTTGTTAGCCCTAAGTCGTGGGTCGATCCCGGCTGTGGAGTATCTCTAGCCAGTGTGTTTTGTGCTATGAGTTGGTGGAGTTTGCTAGTGTCTTGAGATTCGAGAGAGCTGATCAGCTGAGTCGTCGAGAGTGCTCCGACCGTTGTGCGAGATGTTTGAGGATCCTGAGTCTTTTCATTCTGAGAGTGAGCGTGGATTTTGACTATAGCCTGCAGGAGCCACTTTGAGCTTGACAGAGTGCGCGGATACCTTTTTCCTCGATGGGGTCGCGCCCCTCGAGTGCCACGTCCGGGGTGAATCTGTTACTTTTGTATCGCGACTTGTCGACGCAGTCCCTCTGGCTGGGCCAGTTTTGGCAGTCACGGACGCTGTCCCTCTGGCTGGGCCAATTTTGGCAGTCACGGACGCCCTACGTCAGTCCGGTCCTACGTGGATGTAACCGCAGTAGGTAGGCACAGGTTTGACTGGACCCTATGTGGCAGTCAGTGTAGATTGGGTGACTATACTTGAGAGTTAGTAGATACATCATGTTTCCATCTGTTTCACTTTTTGAGCATCTAGATAGAGGCATAGTAGCTGTAGAGTCATTCTTTTCCAGCTCTTTTCTTTCAGTGTTACTTTGTTACTTTATGCCTTTAGTAGACTTGGTGGGCGGACTGTCGGGCTTGTTAACGGCATCCACTGAGAACTACTGTTGGATGTAGTTCTCACACCGGTCGTGGTGTCTTTTCCCCAGGGACTTCTACTCCTATTCCTGCTGCTCCAGCTACTGCTTCTTCAGATCGAGGTAAGGGAGTAGCGAGATAGATCCCTACCAGTCGTCGTCCAGAGAGTAGATGTACCCCCTTACTATTTTGAGAGTTACATGTTGAGAGACCTTTGTAGTTAGGTATAGAGTTGTACTTTTCTTTTATTACTGAGAGACTAATGTATTTTGGTGAGGACTTGGGTTGTATATTTTGGAGTTGTATTATTTTATTTCAGCATTTACTTTTCAACTCTGATATCTGTTTAGTGTAGATGATCTTTTGCAGGTTAGTTGCTTCGTCTATACGGGGCTTCCCGTATGGGCGGCGGATCTGTTGGCGAGCCCGGGTCGCAGTTTCGACGCCGGGGCGTGACATCATGTAGTGCATGCCATCCAGCCTAGCCTTTATTCCAATTACTTCTCCAATCAACTGAGGAGTAATTGTCAGATGAGTGTTCCGGACCGTTGTTCGAAACTCCATTGGTCCGCCTGCATTGTCCTGAAGGTTGTTAGCACAGAGATAGAATGTTCGTACAAGATGAATACAATAACCTGTCGATTCCGGGTAGTTGCAAATGGGAGACATGCCAATTCTATCAATAAGACGACCAAAAGTCGCAGATCGGTCTCGCAAGTTCCCGATATTGACATGGCGTTCCCTAATGCACTCTCTGTTTTCAAAAGCTTTCATCCTATCCGTGTTGATGTGAACAAAATCTTGCGGAGGTGGCTCACATGTCAGTGGCTCTTGATCTCAATACCTCGCGCCCTCCCTCGCTTTCTTACAACACTCTTCCTTTTCATGGACATGGGTGTTGATTGCATGGGAGCTTTCCCTTTTTCGGCAGCAGTAGGCGGAGTCTTTGCCTTTGTAGAAGCAGGGGCTTTCCCCTTTTCTGCCACTGCAACCAATGCTGCGGTTTCCTCAAGGACTTTATCCCAGTCCTCCGATTCTGTCTTCGATTCATCTACGGAGATATACTCTCCTTCCTCTTGAGTTCTTTTCGTCCTCTTGAGCTTGTTCGTCGCTCGCGTGCTGACCATGGCAACAATGAGCACTATTATCCAACCAAACACCATCTTGGCTGAGGGTGTTGAAAAAGTCGCCTATGAGCAAAAACTCAAAGAACAAGAAAAATTGTTTAATTTCCAAAAATTTAAAAAATCTTACCAAAACAATCCTTATCATGTATAGAGACTAGGAATCAAGTTAGTTTTGCAAAAAGAATTTTAAAAATAGATCAATCCCATGATTTTAAAAAATTCCTAAATTTTGCCTTAAAATCGAATTTTTAGAAATCGAAGTCCAAAAATCCGTTAATCAAATGAATACAAGGTATAGAAACAAAACTAATGTCTCCAGAGTTATTATTTCAAAAGAAATTTGATCAAAAACCGTTTAAGAATGAATTCATAGCATGAAATTCTCTTGCGTATGGAAGAATATGAACAAAACAATGAATAATAATGATTTTGATCAAAAGAACTTACTTGGATCGAGAGAAATCAAGTTGAAAAAGATCCAAAACTCCTGGATTCTAGAGAGAGAAACTCTAGGAAGCTAGAAACAAAAGTTTAGAAGTAATAGAAATCAAATTACCCTTCGTTTCAATAAAAACCTAGCCGCGGTCCGGATCGGCTACCCGCAGAAAATCCAATTGTTCAGGATCCGGACTGAGTCCATCCAGTCCGGACTGCCTGCAACTTTTTCTCCAGAAAAATTTGTAAGAATTTTAGAAAATGCAGAAAAAGTATGTAAGCATTTTAACATATCAACTTTAAACAAAAAGTATCGTTTCACATCAAAAGAAATAGATTATGCTAAATCTATCATTAATACTCAAATAATGAAACGAAAATTTATAAAAGTTAAATCTTCTAAAGTTGAGCAAGGTCTAAACATCAATCACGATCTAATGAGTAATGAATTTATCAAATCATCAATTGAATAAAGAAAATGAAACACAAAGATCGATAGATGTTTGAAATTCCAAATAAATTAGATAATGCTACCTAGTCAATATGTTTTAGGGAGTGGCTCTTTGAGCATCTTTCAATTTGAAATCCCACCTTATACCAACCTTGGAATTCGACAAAGTCAAGTATTCCAAAAAGCATTTTATCAAGTAAACTAGAAATCACCATGCTTGGTAAAACATGTGGTAACTGCACACAATACTCGGACGACCGAGGTGGTAGCTCTTTCCTCCATGTGGTGGTAGTTTTCACACTCCACTAATGGGATGTAACTCTTTCCACATCTTTTGAGCATCAAACATTAAATAATACTCCCCCTCAATTGGCTATGAATTATATAAAATGTAAAGTATTCAACCAAAAATTGATCTCGTGTTCATACTTAACTCAATTATCAAATAAGATAAAAACTATACCAAGAGATCATTGAGAGAGGAATTGACTTTGATCAATTAAAGATGAAATAGTTGATATAAATGATCAGTGCATCAAGAGAGTTATAATGATATTCAAATCATAATAAATTTCTCAAAAGATGAAAAGATGTAATTAAAGTCAATTTAACAAATGCTCAGTTAATGTTCTATATACACAAAATACAAAACAAAACCTAAGCTAAGCAATGGTTCAAAAATTGTTATTTCAAAGAAAGCATTCCAATTGCTTTACGCAAATGAATAAAACATTTTTGATCCAAAGGTTTTATCAGAATATCGGCTAATTGATCTTCAGTTGAAACATAAGAAATTTGTAAAGTACTTGATTCAACTAGCTCTCTAAGAAAATGATATCTAAGTTCAATGTGTTTTGTTCTTGAGTGCAACACAGGATTTTTAGAAATATTTATGGCACTAGTGTTGTCACAAAGTATTGTTACCGAAGTCGCAGTAATGCGAAAGTCGCTCAAAATACTTTTCATCCAAATCAATTGAGTTGAACAACTTCCCACTGAAATGTATTCCGCCTCGGCAGTAGAGAGAGCAATGCAGTTTTGCTTTTTACTATGCCATGCAACAAGACAATGGCCAAGGTAAAAATATGTACCACTCGTGCTCTTCCGATCATCCACTGATCCAGCCCAATCGGCATCCGAATATCCTATTATATCGAGAGATGTGCCCATAGGATACCAAATTCTGAAATTAATAGTACCTTTGACGTACCGGATGATCCTTTTCATCGCTTTCAGGTGAATTTCCTTCGGTGCTGATTGATATCTCGCGCAAATCCCAACACTGAAGGATATATCCAGGCGACTAGCCGTGGTAGAGTAGACTTCCAATCATGCATCGATAAAGCTTCTTCTACACTTTTTCCGTGAGATTCACTTCCTAATCCCTTATTGCTAGTTCCCATGGGAGTCGGAAAGTCTTCAGAATTCTCTAATATGAATTTCTTGACCAACTCCATTGCATACTTGGATCGACATAAATGAATGCCATCATTACTTTGCTTAACTTGCAATCCAAGAAAATAAGTAAGTTCGCCCATCATGGACATCTCAAATTCGCTTTTCATTGTTTCGGCGAATTTTGAAGCATCGTTACTCCTTGTAGCACCAAACACAATGGCATCCACATATATTTGTGCTATAATGAAATTGTCTTGAAAATGCTTCACAAAGAGTTTCCGATCGGCTCCCCCGTGAGTATAGCCCTTTTCCAAAAGGTGCTTTGTCAATCTTTCGTACCATGCTCGCGGTGCTTGTTTTAAACTGTAAAGAGCCTTTTTCAATCCAAAAATATGATTTGGAAGTTTATGATCAATGAAACCTTTCGGTTGAGCCACATAAACTTCTTTATTTAGAAAACCATTTAAAAATGCGCTCTTTACGTCCATTTGAAAAAGTTTAATTTTAAAATGGCAAGCGATAGCAAATAGAATACGAATTGACTCGAGTCTAGCTACAGGGGCGAAAGTCTCATCAAAGTCTATACCTTCAACTTGTGAATAGCCCTGAGCAACTAAACGTGCTTTGTTCCGTACAACGGTACCATCTTCATTTTTCTTGTTTTTGAAAATCCATTTTGTACTGATTATGTTTTGTTGCTTCGGGAGCTTCGTTAATTCCCAGACTTTGTTTCTTTCAAACTGATTAAGCTCTTCTTGCATAGCTTCAATCCATTAGTCATATTGAAGAGCTTCATCAATGTTCTTTGGTTCGATCATGGAGACATAGCATGCAACTCCACAAACCAATTGTCTCCGAGTTCTAACTCCTTCTTGAGGATCTCCAATGATGTTCGATTTCGGGTGGTCCTTGGAGATTCGAAATGTTTGAGGTAACGGAGCACTCGGAGGTAATTGCGATGATTCCTGCACATTGGATGAACTAGAAGAACCATGAGATGCATCAACATTTTCAAAAGAGTTATCATGCAAAGATGCAATATCATTAGCAGGAGATTCATCATCAAGAGACATATCAAGAGTAGATTTATCATAAGACAAATGAGAAGCTTCATCTACTTTAACATTAATTGATTCTATCATCGTCTTCGATTCAAGATTGTATACTCGATATGCTCTACTATTTGTAGAATAACCTATAAAAATTCCTTCGTCACAACGAGATTCGAACTTTCCAAGATTTTCACGATCACGCAAAATGTAACAGCGACTCCCGAAGATACGAAAATATTTGATATTAGGTTTTCTACAAAACCATAGCTCATATGGTGTATTTAAAGTACCCAGGCGCAAATAGATGCGATTGATCACATAGATCGCGGTGTTAACTGCTTTAGCCCAAAAATATAAAGGGAGTTTCCGGCTATGAAGCATAACACGCGCCATCTGTTGAACAACTCTATTTTTTCGCTCGACTACACCGTTTTGTTGCGGTGTATAAGGTGCAGAGAATTCATGTTTTATGCCGTTTGAAGTGCAAAAATCAATAAATTTAGAATTGATGAATTCTCCACCTCTATCACTCCGAACACGAACGATCTTTTCATTCTTCTCAATCATAATACGATGACAAATCTTATGAAAAGAATCGAAAGTATCCGCTTTCTCTTTTAAAAATGTTACCTATGAATATCTAGAGAAATCATCAACCAAAAGAAAAATATATCATTTTCCACCCAAACTTGGTTGACGAGTCGGCCCTATTAAGTCCATATGCAATAACTCTAATGGCCGTTTAGTTCCTACATGGTTCAAATTCTTGTGAATGGATCTAGTTTGTTTTTCCTTTTGGCAACCACCACACACAAGATTTTCTTTGAAGTTCAATTTAGGAACGCCTTTAACTATGTCTTTGTTAGATATTCTAGATAGTTCCTTAAAATTTATGTGACCTAGTTTTTCATGCCAAAGTGTTTCATTATCAAGTGACACTAGTCTACAATGTTCAGAAAATTTATTAGGAACTACATAGCAGTTATTTTGTGATCTAACCCCTTTCGAAAAGAACGAATGATTTTTGTCAGTTACAATACATTCAGCAGAAGAGAAATTAACTGAGAAACCATTATCACACAATTGACTAATGCTTATGAGGTTAGTCTTAAGGCCTTCAACAAATAAAACATTGTTCAAAACCGGGCCATCTGGAATAGCAATTGTTCCTTTGCCAACTATTTTTGAAGATCGTCCATCTCCGAAAACTACAAGTCCTCCGGAGGTTTTCTCTAAAGATTGAAAATAGTTTTTATCACCAGTCATGTGACGGGAACATCCACTATCCAGATACCAAGACGAATTGTCATATGCATATAGTGAAGAATGAATGACAAGACAAGGGAAGAGTTCACCTTTGTGCACCCAAACCTTACGAGTTTTGGAATACGTCGACAATGATCGTGACATTGGTCTCCTTGGTGAACGCGTCTTGTACGTTTGATCACTTTTCTTTGGAATCCATGATGACGTCGTCTTGTGGGGTGTACTACCATTGTTCTTGACCTTTGGTTGATTTCTTCTTGAATTCTGGTCTTTATTCTTGATGGTAGTCATTGCAAGAGGTGCTTGATTTGATCGCTTCGCTCCGTTCTTGCAATTCCGTCTTATGTGCCCTAGAAAATAACAACAAAAACATACCTTTGTGAAAGTTGAACCCGAAGTAGATGAGGTAGGCTTGTTAACGTTGGATGCAGTGATTTTCGTCGGAGAAGGAGAAACCGACTAGGGCACAAACTTTGTACCGCTCGAACTTGGATCCTCACCGGTTCGAGTGTATCCAAGACCAAACCGATTCGATTGACTGAGGCCAAGCAGCTTGTCCAACTTGCTCCTTCCAGAAGAGAATCGCTTCAAATTCTCCTTAAGTTGGAATATGGTCTTTGTCATCTCCAATTTTTCTTGTTGAGCCTCGGAGTAGATCTTTGAGAAGTGATTTACATTATCCACCAATTTGATATTTTCCTTCTCGAATTGCTCGTTCTTCTTTCGAAGGGAAACATTTATTTTGGCCAAGTTATCCTTTTCCTGTAATGTACCGAAATTTTGGCACATAAATAAATGTAAATAAAGGTGGTATGAAATACTAGTGTTATGAAAGTTGGGGAAGTAAGGAACATTTGGACGCGAGTTGGGCCCAATTCGGGTTAAAATGGAGAGATCTAAAAATTTATTGGAGAAAGGGGGCCCAGATTTTTAGTAAAAAATTCACAGTGTCAGAAAATTCCGAGAAAATTACGGGAGCCCCGTAAATATGTTTTAAGACCACAGAAAAAGTTTCGCGTTGATCGGATGCCTGATAGTGAGAACGGGCTCCGCCAACAGTGTCGAAAAATTCTGAGAAAATTATGGGAGCTTCGTAATTATGTTTTAAGGCGACAGTAAAAATTTCGCGTGGATCGGATACCCGGTTTGCGAGAACGGGGTCCGCAAATGATTTTGGATACAGCGAGGCTTTTGGGGCCCAAAAATAGCCCAAAGTGAAAATTTAAATTTTTCTGTGATAAATTTAGCTGAGACGAACCCGCCTGTCAAATTTGGACGAAAACGGACAAAAAACGGACAGAAAACGGGACAAAAAGGGATTTCCAGGCGCGCGGCGCGTTGCGCCACGCGCACAGCTGGCGCGCAACAGGGCGCGGGGGCGCGCGCCACCTAGCGTGGGGGGCGCCGCCTGGACCTGGTGCGCCCCCCCCTTGTGTGGTGGACCGCCACACGGCGGCTCCCCATTGGTGGCCCCGTGGACCGGGTCTACACCACCCCTCTCCTTTTTTTCCTTCCTTTTTCTCTTCTTCTTCTTCCTTCTCCCCGCAACTCTCCCCTCCTTCTTCCATTTCTTCTCTACGCGAGCACGAACGAGAGAGAGAGAGAGAGAGAGAGAGGAAAAAAATGGGGGATTTCGTGGGGCGCGAGCGCGCCGTGAACCTCGTGGAGCGCGCGAGGCGTTTCCAAAAGCTGATGGGCAGCACGACTTACGAGGTAACGTTATCTTTCTGTATTTTTGGGCACAATTTGTAGGGTTCATTTTTGGACATTAAATTTGACCCCGTGCCGTTTTGCGTGCGGATTCGACAAAAATGCGCAGTTTTGGGCGCAAACTCGGAAAACGTGCACCGTTTTGCGTGCAACGTTGAAAAAGGAAAGTGCACCGTTTTACGTGCCAAATCGAGGTATGTGCTCCGTTTCGCGTGCAACTTATATTATCGCGCACAGTTTTGCGTGTAGTTTATAATATTATACATCGTTTTTCATACAGAGATAGAAAAATATGCACCGTTTTGCGTGCAATCTTACAGTTAAGTGTGCATCGTTTTGTGTGCAGATAATTTTATCGCGCACCGTTTTGCGTGTAGTTTATAATATTATACATCGTTTTTCGTACAGAGATAGAAAAATATGCACCGTTTTGCGTGCAATCTTACAGTTAAGTGTGCACCGTTTTGCGTGCAGATAATTTTATCGCGCATCGTTTTGCGTGCAGTTTATAATATTATACATCGTTTTTCGTGCAGGGATAGAAAAATATGCACCGATTTGCGTGCAACTTTACAGTTAAGCTTGCACCGTTTTGCGTGCAGATCGTTTTGTCGCGCACCGTTTTGCGTGCAGTCTCTAATATTATACATCATTTTTCGTGCAGGGCTAGAAAAACGTGCACCGTTTTGCGTGCGACCCTACAGTAAAGCGTGCACTGTTTTGCGTGCAGATTTGATGTACGTGCACCGTTTCGCGTGCAGATCGTGTTGTCGCGCATCGTTTTGCGTGCCGGCTGATGTGGCACGCAACATTTTACGTGTGGGTTTTTAATGACATGCACCGTTTTGCGTGCAGGTGTAGGGGACGTGCACCGTTTTGCGTGCGGACTCGGCGAATGCGCGCCGTTTTGCGTGCAAGCTCAAGAAAACGAGTGGAATCGCGTGGAGACCAATTGCAAGTGTCTACAAGCAATTGGGTACACTACAAGGTGGGGAATTCTGCCGAAATTGGGTGACCTCTCCCCTTGCTCCTTTGCTTTTCGATTCGAAGCATGATAGTAGCCTGTTAGAGGTGTTAGGTAATTATGAATAAGATTGCATGTTTAGAGGAACACAGATGAAAAGAGCAACTGTTGGTTGCCAATAACAGATGATGTATGTGCATGTGTAGAGAAATTTAGAGAAAAAGTGATATGTATGATTTATCCACAATAGGGGATAAATATGTATGTGTAGATGGACACAGATGATAAATACAACTGTCGGTTGCCAAAAGGAGATAATTCAGTTTTATGTGCAAAAAAGGACTTAGAGGATAAATATTATTTTTATGATGGATATGAAAATAATTGCATGCGTAGAAATGAGTAATTACTTGATGACTGTGATCATGTTAGGGTACAACCCTAGGAATCATGTGATATAAGGGAACAGAACTTGTTGGTAGTAAGACTAGGAGAAAACCTAGTTTAGGGGTTTGACGAGTGACATCAACTTAGGAGTTATCCTAGGAAGGATGAGTGGCATGGTCTTAGGTGACAACCTAAGGACACTGGATAGGGTGATCAACATAGAGTCAGAAAACTCTAGGGTGTATATGACATGGAACTTAGGTAAAGAGAACCTAAGGAGAACTAGTGTTCAACATAGAGTCAAGGAACTCTAGGACAAGTATGACATGGAACTTAGGTAAAGGAAACCTAAGGTGAACTAGAGGTCAGCATAGAGTCATGGAACTCTAGGACAAGTATGACATGGGACTTAGGTAAAGGGAACCTAAGTTGAGCTAGAAGAGTTTAAACTCACAGACAGGAAAATAGAGTCAAGTCGACTCTAGGATTCAGTAAGGAATCAAGAGAACGAAAAGTAGGTCAAGTGTGGTGACATGAAAGGAAAAATGAGAAATAGATCAAGTGTGGAGATATGGAAGGGGAAACAGGAAATTAGAGTCAGTGTAACTCTAAGTTAATAGTGGAACAGGAAAATAGAGTTAAGTTAACTCTAGGATTCAATGAGGAATCAGGAAAGTGGGATAAGATCCCAAGGTTAAAGAGTTGATCAAATATAACCCTAGAAAGTTATAGGGTGTCTGGGCAAATGGATAATAACTTTAACTTCAATTTGAGTTAAAGAAATAAAAGAGAAATGTTTAAGAGTCCAGGGGACTCTCTAGTTATCCTTATGGCAAGGCCTAGGATGAGAGGAAAAATTATTGCAAAAAGGCAAAGATTAAAAAGCAAGGTAAAAGTGGCTAAAAGTATAAAGAAAATGTAAATGGCGCCTTCGAATTTGAGACTCGTCAAGTGGAGCAGGACTCCCTGGGCAGTGACCCGTCGGACGAGGTACTTTCGAAGGGCTAAAAGTGAAAGCAAGGAGCTAAATGCTCAAAGAAAAGAGAAAGTGATTTGCCAGTGGCAAAAAGGGAGCTATAAGCTCGAATAAGAAAGGAAAGCAAGTGTTCAAAGGCAAAGAGGCTAAGAACTAAAGTAAAAAGAAAAGAAAGAAAATATAAAGATAAAACGGGCGGACCTACGGTGAAGCCAGCCCATGTTGGAGGTACGGGCAGTATCCCTCTCCCGGGTAGAGACCCGTTCGGGACGCTTCTTCCGTAGGACGGGGTAACACTTGCGGGTGTTATCGGCAACCTTAGAAATCTTATCTTATGGTAGCAGGACTACCGGGCTCGGGCCCGTTGGATAAGTAATTTCTGAGGGTTAACTTGAACTAAAGCACCAGAATCTAAAGAATAAAGAAAAATAGAGTGGCCAAGGTGGCCGGGTTAGTTGGACCCTGTATACAGCGGCATAGTGGCCGAGTTGGTGCTTAGCAGCCTAGTGTGGCTAGACAGAGTAGTGCTGAGTCGATGAGTATACACAGTTAGTGTAGTGACCTATTATATGGTAGCCTAGTATGGCGGGACAGTGTAGTGCTGGGTTGATGAGTATATACAGACAGTGATGTATTATTTTGTATAGCTGCATTTGATATGGAGGATTTTAGTTTCCTGGCACTATTATTATTGCTTCCATTGGACCAAGTGGTGTAGGACACTTTTTCTCGGTGGTTGAACCCACTGGGAACTCAGATGAAGTTCTCACACCCCTTGGGTGACCCCCCCCCACAGGTTCGGGAATGGATGCAGCGGTCGAGACAGATCCGATGCAGACGACAGCGAGGCTTACGACAGGGGCAAGGGTCCAGCAGCATAGTGACCTAGAGGGTCTAGCAGAGGTATCCCTTTCTATATATTTCTTGAGTGAACCTTGTATGGTGAGGAATTATGTAAAGGAAATGTAATAATTTATTTGCAAGTTCAGAATTGTAAAGTGTAATAGGTTTAATTTATGGTTCACTCCTGTATGCTTTCATTTCCGCATTAGTTATTGAATGAAAGTTTTAAATTTATAGTGATTTTTAGTACTCTGATATTGAGCTTCCACATACACTTGTTGCGTTATTATGGATGTTACCGTTCCTCTCGGGTAGAAAAAGGTTTTACCCGATTGGCGGGTCTGTTGGCGTGCCCGAACCGTACCAATTGGCGGACTCGGGGCGTGACATTTCCTCTTCAAGAGCGTTTGAGAGAGAAGTTGCCTTTTTAGCTTGTTCTTCAAGATCCCACAACCTTCTTCTCAAACTCTTGTTATGCTTTGCCAATTTCTTTGAATCCTTCAATAATTTATGGTAGGCAAAAGCAAAGTCTTCACCTTCGGAATCGCTAGGTTCATCATCCGTTGCAGTTTTTTCATTCAAGGAGGAGATGGATAGTGAATCAAAGGAGGTCGCTGAAAAACACACGAAAGGTGAAGTTGTGGACGCCATGAATGCTGTGGCGTTGTTATCCTCATCACTAGAAGATGACTCATCAGAAGAGGAAGTGTCATCCCATGTGATGGCTTGCATAGCCTTCTTCTTTGACGGATTCTTGTTGGGACACTCCGTTGAGATATGGCCATAACCTCGGTATTTGAAGCACTGGATTTGTCCCTCGGTGTTCTTCTTGTCCTTTGAAGAACTTTCTTGCTTTCTTGATTTAAAGCTTGAAATTCCTTTGCCTTTCTTTGACTTAACGAAGGAAGATGGTTTGCTTGAATTTTCCCTTCGAAAGTTTCGGCGAAATTTCCTTGTCAAGAACGCAATCTGTTTCTCGAAATCCTCCATTGATAAATTTTCATCAGCGTCTAAGGAGGATGAATCGGCGTCTTCTTCCTTTGTTGATTTCAAAGCAAAACCTGAAGACTTAGAAGAAGATGAAGGCTTCCAGAAAAATAGTTAGTAGGAAAAGTCATTTCATACGTTTGAAGTGCACCAACTAATTCTTCTACCTTGATTTCGTCCAGGTGTTTTACTGTTTCAATGGCTACGACCTTAGGGCGAAATCTTTCAGGAAGAGTTCTCAAAATCTTTCTTACAACTTTATATTCTAGAATTTTCTCTCCAAGTTAGCACATGTATTAACGATATCTTGCAATCGTGTATAATAATCTGTGAACGATTCCTTTTCTTCTATATGAATTAAATCAAATTTGCTCGTAAGCATTTGCAGTTTTTGAATCTTCACTAAACTTGTACCCTCATGTGTAACTTGTAGAGTATCCCAGATTTCTTTCGCAGCCTCACATGCCGAAATGCGAGAGAACTCGGTTTGTGACAAGGCATTAAATAAAGCGTTAATTCCCTTGCCGTTGTAAGAAGAAGCATCAATTTCTTCCTTAGTCCACTTCGACCTAGGTTTGATGGTGACAACATCGACAATAATCTAAGTAGGATTTGTCCATCCAAACTCAATTGATTGCCAAACACGTTCATCAATGGAAATTAAAAATGCTCTCATGCGTACTTTCTAATAAGCATAATTTGTTCCATCGAAGAACGGTGGTCTATTGATGTTTCCACCTTCAACCATTGTTTACAACCCTATTCCCGCTCTGATACCACTTGTGGGTTATGTTAATATGGATCTGAATAGAGAAAAAACCACCTAGAGGGGGGGGTGAATAGGTGGAAACAATAAACACACCAAATTGTTGCGTAAAAAAATAACCCAATGCGGAAAATAAATAAGTACGCAAGATTTTACGTGGAAAACTCCGTCATAGGAGTAAAAAACCACGGGACCAATAACACGGCGAAATCTACTAAGATTAAACACGTACAAGGTGATTTACCGTAACCCTACGACTCAACCTTTTCCATACGCTCCTAGTTGATCTTCTCCGCTCGCCCCGAACGCTTCTCGAATCCATGATTTGCGTCCCAACGCCGAATCCACGACGTCCGACGTCGAATCCACAACGTCCAATCGAATCCACGGTCTTCACCAAAGTAGTACGTATCGATCACACGAACATACCTCGCTCCGAATCCACGAGAGTGGTAGCACCATGAATCCACAAGGCCACGCGAATCCACGCGCCGATTTTTGAAAAAATCGTTGTTTTGGTTGGTGATGATAATCCGCCAAATACTTAGATCAAAGATAGATAAGAAAACACCATCTAAGTATTTATCAATTTGATTCTACAAGAGACAAGAGTTTGAAAACCCTAGAATCAAATTGATCAATATAGACAAAGAAACATGAAATTAATCGTGTTTTCCTTTCTTCTCTATATTTGGATTTTTCTAGATTTCTCGGTTATTCTTCGGTTACCCTAGATGTAAAATTAGGGTTTATTTATATGCTAGAAACCTTTGGAAAGAGATAAGAATCAAAAACTACCTTATCTGAAATTTTCTCGCTCGGCGGTCCGAACTGGATTAAATATGATCCGGACTGTCATCTTTAGACAGAGTTTTTCCAGAAAAACAAGTTTGGGGTCCGGACTGGATTTGGCCTGATCCGGACTGTTGATGCGATTTCAGCAAAACCATAGTTCGGGGTCCGGACTGAGCAGAGGCTGTTCCGGACTGGAATTCCGCATGAACTCAAATATGTTCGGGGTCCGGACTGGATGGTCCTGATCCGGATCGTGAACAACCAACTTGTCCAGTTTTGGATTTTTATGCGATTAAAAATCATCCTAGTATTTCTAAACTATAAGAATGTATTCGGATCACCAAAATTATTTAGTTAAACGTACCTGATCCTTTTGAATTCATTCTTCTTGAGATTGATGTATATGATCCACAATCCTTCATCTTCAATCTTCAAGACTTTTACCACTTCACGAAATACGCCAAAACAAAATCCTTAACACTAAGTGTCACGCCCCGAGTGTAAACCAGAACCCGGGCCCGTCTACAGATCCGCCATGCACACGGAATTTTTCGCGTACACGAAGCACTGGTAACCTGCTCAGATATAAGATAAACAATAAAAGAGTATAATACAGAGCTGAATTAAAAAGAACTACAAATAATCTCAGACTGGAAATAAGATACAAGCTGTAAAGATACAATAAACTCCCAGCTCACTGAAATAAATACAACCAGCTGGCTAAAGCCAGACCCAAAAGTAAAATACTACAGCCTGAGATACAAAAAGGGGTACAATAAAAGTCCAGCTACTCTCACGGTCGGGGCAGACGATCTAGCTAGTCCGCTATCCTCTTACCTCGATCTGCCGCTGATGGCCCAGCAGCTCCCGTAGACGACTCTGCAAAACAAATGGGAAGAGACAGAAAACAACTATGGGGGTGAGAACTACTAGATAAATCAGTAGCCTCCCCTAGTGGGTAAAGCCTCAAACTCTGACTTACCCACTAGGACTACTAGAGGCAAAAAGGAAAGAACAATGGTAAGCTATAAAGGCTGCTAACAAAAAGGAAACTACCACTACTATGCCTCTAAATGCAATACCGAAAGAAATGACTGTATGTATGCATCAGAAAACAGTATCTGTCCTGTAATACTCGAAAATTTGAGTGTGTTTAAAGAGTAAAATTCAAGTGTGCAGGTGGGTGAGGAAACAAAATTTAACCTTAGTGGGTTGTATACCGGTGTGCGAATGGCATAGTTTCCAATGCACAATTTTCACCTTTCCGATCCGAGGCTGATCTCGGAAATCTGAGACCTCCAGTGCGACCGTCTCATCGAATCGAGTGAAAATGGTATAGACCGATTGTTGATCCGACGGTCGGATCGTCCTGAAATCAGCAAGAGAACTAGTGGGACCCGCGACTTAAGTGAATAGTGATTTGAATAGTAACACCCTGATTTAATTCCCACGTTGGCCAACGTCGCCCGATCGACTGTCTAGGGTCCGAATCTGATGATCCAGGTAGTCGATTTAAATGGCGTCGTCGTTCTGAGCACAGTGGCATTGACAAAATTTCCGTTTGACGAGCCGGAAGCATCGTAAAGCGTGCAGAACTGTTTATTTTACCGTATATAATGGTTTTTAAATTTTTAGGGGATCGAATGCGACAAACAAAAATCGCTACCTTATAGATTTCGTCGAGCCGGACGTCGTGGTGGTGTCCGTTTTTCAGTTTGACGACCCGGTGTCCTCGAAATGCGCAAAAAGCGGTGAAAATGGTGTTTTTGCATAAAAGTCCCCGCATTTTATGTGCGGAACCCAATGGGATTCTTTGGAGAGGGGCCTTTGGGTGAGATGAAGTCCCTGCGAGTGGACCCGACTCTAGATAGTGTTAGATGAGGGACTTATTGGCATTTTGAGCCAATACATACATGTAGACCCGAGGAGCCCTAGCCTCGAAATCCTCACCACCCAGCCGCCACCAGAGCAGTCCTCTCGGATCCCTTGCGCGCTCCACGAGGGTTGCGCCGCCAGCCGCCGCCCTTCCTCGTCGGAGAAAGCAACGTGATGCCTTACTCGCGGTCATGTTGGGAGGTATGCAGCGTGAAGGCTTTGGATCCTTGCAAGTCACCTCTGAAGGTGCCTTCGACCCCTTGGGACGCGGCCTGTGAAGCCCCGGCGCCCAGATCCGCCGCGCGCCGCCGGAGCTTCTTCTCCTTCTCTTCCTTTCCGAGTCCAGTGTGGAGCCTTCCTTTCTTGGTCTCTTGCAACCTGGACCCTGGAAGTCACCTACTGATGCCGCGGGGAACACCCAGGACAGACCCCGAGGTCCCAGGACCCCCGGATGGCCACCGGACGAAGTGGGGATCGCCGGAACCCTAATTTTGGCCGTAATACTTGCGCGCCGCTTCCGGCGCTCCGGCGGTGGAACCAACTCGACCAGAAGTCTCTGTTGGTCCCCAGAAGACCACCCACAAACTTTGGTGGGCTTTGGTACAGTGTGGAGTGCGGAGGAGGAAGCCCTAGGTTCGGGTTCTTGGTGTTGGCCGAGCAACGCCGCCCCATCGCCGCCGTCACTCCTCCGGCGCCGGCCAAGCCTGGTGAGTCTTTTGACACCTTGGGCTTACCTTTGGTCCACTTGCATGCAACCCATGCAGCTCATTTCTCAGGTTGCCATTAATGGGCTTTTGAAGCTTCATCTTCTTCCTCCTCGGGTTGAGGAGCACGGGGAGCTACTAAGCTTCTTGGGCAGAGGCTGTTTCCACTCCTGGATGTCCCAGAAAGGTGGTGCTCACCTTAGTTTGAAAAACGACCGAGTGGGAGGTGAATCCGGCCAAGCCGCGCTCCAAGAAAGCGAAGGCGAGTGGTTTTTGCTCCTGCAGCCAAATCAGAGGGTTTGCAACCTGCCTTAGGTGAGCCCTTGTTTCATTTTGATGTCCTGAAATTAATGTTCAACTTGGTTGCTTCCCCGAACTGTTATTTTGTTTAAACCTCGAAGTCGAGCTCCGGTTTGATCGTGTTATTAGTACACCTATTTTTGGTGGGCCAGCAGAGGCTCAGAGGTGAGCCTCTGTACTCTTGGACACCACTGAGCACGATGCTCACATAAAAGCTGAGAATGACTGGATAGGATAATGATTTAAGCAACATTGAACCTAGGGACGCATTATTCATGGGCTAATTTGTAACTCCTTGGCTCAAATTGATCCGAGACTGTGAGCACGGGGTCCAGCACGTTAAGATCTAGTTACGGGTAAAATATTTTGGTTTAATGTTTCCCGGTTTAAAAGTTGTGGGTTAATTAATGTGTTTTATATGAATGAAAGTGCAATTTTAGTAAAGCCCGGGGGTCTAAACGTAAGTGTAGCCTAGTAGGCTGCGGTGGACAGCGTGCACTAGATCTCTGAACCTTTCGTTCGGGAACCGATGGCCTTCTTTGTACAGAGCTTTGCTTTACGACTCGTGAACCGGCAAAATGGTCGGTTTGTCGGCGATTCGGGTTAAACACGCTTTTTCAAGAAAAATTGGATGGTTACTGATCTGTACTTTCTGGGGACTTTCTTTTAGGTCCGATTGTCGTTCGAAGGCGCGGAGCGTTCCAGGTGTTTCGTTCGACTTGCTTTGAGGTGGGTACCCCTTAGAACCTCTTTGTACATGTTTCCGTTATTGTTATTTATATCTTGTAAGGGGTAGTGGGGGGTGACGTGGACCTCCGGTTTAATGAACGTCGCGGTAGGAGACTGGATGAGCAGTTCGCCCTCTCCGAACAACAGTAGGGTTGTTTGGAGCATGCTAGCGATGAGGACGGTGATCGGTGTAACCAGTCGGACGTCGAAAGGTGGGTTCCTCTCCCGACAGTTTTTGAGTCGGGAAACGAGGGCAATTGGTAAGTGCAAAGGTTTGACACGTTGAAATGTTGTTAACCCCCGTACATGCTTATGTTTTTATTATCACTACATTTATGGCGACTGAGGGTCGCTGTGCTCGATGATGCATCATGTTCTGGGAGATGGCCGAGCAGGTGCTCGGTCTGGTTTGCCGAGGTTGGTGCTCGGTCTGGTTGGCCGAGGTTGGTGCTCGGTCGAGGCTCGAGATTGCTACACGCACACCAGCGGCTTGGCCACCGCGAGGGTGTGCTTTTCCGAAAAAGTGGTACGTTGACCCGTATACCCCACGTGTGGGTGACGTAATGGGGGCCCTCATGGGTGGGGGGTGTGAGCGGTGCCGAGGAGGGTGCTCGAGGTCGTGCCGGGGCGGGTGCTTGGTGCGATTTACCGAGATAGGTGCTCGGTGTGGTTGCCGGGGCAGGTGCCCTGGTTTGGATTGTACATGGGGAGGGTTTTACTGTGGTTTGCCTTACTTTTAGCCCTTATTGCATTTTACTGTCGATTGCACGATGATGAGGGCTGTTGCTCTGATTTTTCTTACAGTTTGCTTTAGTTATAGCCCTTCATGCTTTTCATACTCTGTATCTTGTGTCGCTGACTCCCCACTCTGTGATAGGTTCAGTCAGGGGTGAGAGCTAGGGCGACGGTGAGGCCGCAATGAGAGGTCTATTGGCCTTTCGAGGCTACAGACTGTGGTTAGTTCCCCTTGTGTTTATTTCATTATCTGTTAGTAGCTATGCGGGTGTGATACTTTTGTGGGGTTGACTTGGATGTTGGGATTATTATAAAACTCTGTGGATGAATGTTTAGTTTACTATCTGCTTGTTGGCCGTTTACGAACCAAAAAGAAAAAGAAAGAAAACATTGCGAAAATGATTTGAAAAATGTTGTTGTCGAGTGGGCACCGTTTTCAAAACCCTGTGGATTTATGGATTTCGAAATAGTTTTGCAAAACTTGGGTGTCGTGTGGGCACCGTTTTCAAAACCCTGTGGATTTATGGATTTCGAAATGACTTTATAAAACTTGGGTGTCGTGTGGACACCGCTTTCAAAACCCTGCGGTTTTATCCTTTCAAAAACAGTCGGCCTCTTTATTACTTATGGAAAATGGTTGTATGTATTCGACGATTGAACTAGTGTGGTTAAAGGTATGATGATATGATTATTGTAGTCGGGATGCCGTGCATATACAAAGGAGACTCTGCCCGTTTGCAGAGTGAATTTGTATATGCGGCGGGTCTGGGCACGCACCGGGGAAGAACGGTTTCAAAAAAAAAGGTATATGCAAAATTGAGAGCTAAACGGTGACGTTTCTTCCGCATGTTTAAACCCCAGGGCGTGACATGTCCAAATAAACCCAATCTAGCCACCAGTAAAAACTGGTACTGCCTGCTCAAACTGTCGAACTCAAGAACCCTGTAGCTGATCGGCACACGGCTCGATCTCAATATAACCAACTATCCAACTGACCGGCACCCGTCACGGTCTAAAGCCTACTCCGGAGTGGCACTCGAGAGGAGTGACCCACACGAGTAAAGTATCTCTGTCACCAGTACCACAAGTATCTCTGTCACAAGTATCATGATATAGCAGGACTGGATCACGACTATGATCAAAGTGGAAAAACCCATCCACTAAAGAAAACTGATCCCCAATCAGATGCAATAGTACTCAATAAGTGAGAAAATTCATCCACTAGAGAAATCTGATACCCAATCTGATGCATAAGTAAACATTCGGTCAACCGCCCAATGTCCGCGGTCGCCGCAACACCCCACAAGTCCAAAATATGATAAAGTAATCAACATCTGGATAACCGCCTAATGTCCGCGGTTACCACAATGCCCCACAATCCATAATCGAGTCTAACCTGTCCCAGACTCAATGGCCTCAACTACACTATCCCAAACCCCTGCTCTAACTCGAGCAACATGCATCTGAATAAAAAGGAGAACAACTAAACATGGTTTCTCCTAAGTCAAGTCCTAATATGATAGTGTAGCAATAAATAGTGGCCTAACTAGATGTCCATACAAGCATGCAAATGTCCTCTTTTTAAAACTGAAGAAAAATGTCTTACACTGACTTTTTAAAAGAATAATTTTGGATGTCCCAATATGATAAATCATTTTGCATGCGTGGTTATGTTATAACAACTTGTTCCAACAATACTGTCCCATTTATCACAGATAAGCTATCACTCAACTTATGGGGTTAACATGTATGGTTCTCAAAAGAGGATGTCCATTATCACTTTTGATTTAGGGGATTTCTAGTATTCCTAGTGAGCAAGTCAAAAGTGAGGTAAGCAACAACCACCCACCTCGAAATGCGCAATCCTCACTCAAAAAGAGTCCTCGCTGTCCACAGTCCTCTAACTCCGCAACCCGCCGAAAACAGTGCACTACTGCACAAAACATCGCACTCTGTGTAAATAAAATACCCCAAAATACAGCATTTGCTGTTTTTCTAAACAGCACGGAAAAAGAGGAATTTTCACCTCTGCACAGTGCTCCAAAAATTCAGAAAAATCACGGTTGCCTTCCTTGCGACGAGTAGATCCAAAATGAGTATTTATAAGCCTTGATCCGATGCTCGTAGACCGAGATAAAAATCGAACAAGCCTATGCTGTCTAAGAATCCACCACAGAAAATGTGGTCAAAAGGTGCCTCGGAAGCCATGCCAAAAGTTCGAAACGGAGCAATGCGGTCTGTGATGACCTGGATCCCTGCAGAGCTGTTGCGGTGCATTGGGGTGGCCATTGGAGGCCTACGCGGTGTGCTGGAGGCCTTTGGGGCATGTCGGCGGTGTTCGGGCGCCAATTTGGACTCAAGTGATGAACTTCGGGCTTAAATGGATCACGTGGGTGATCGGGTGACTCCGTCGGATCTCTGGGTGCGTTCTCGGGCGAAACGGATTTTCAGATTGGGCTCGGCGCGAAATTTGGACTAAGAATACCTTTCCGAGAGCCTCCGGCAATTTCTAGGATTGGAATTTGGCGAAACGGACGGCGAATTTGGATTCAGCGCGCGAAAACGGTCAAAATGGACTACCTACTTGATATTTTTGGAGCTCGGGTTACTGTTCACGCCGGAACAGTACTTCCGGCGATCGCCGGCGGCCGGCGGCGGCGGCGGGCAGCGCCGGCGGGGGCGGAGGGCGCTCGGGCAGGCGGCGCGCGGCCGCGGGCAGGCGCTGAGGGCGCGGGCAGGCGCGGCGGGGGCGCGAGCAGGCGGCCGGTCCACGCGGCGGGCGTGCACCGAGCGGGGTGCCACGTGGCACGATCTTGTTGGGTGGCTCACAGCACCCGGTCCACGGAACAGTGTTGGTGCACGGTGAACCGACAGTGGACACGTGGCGGCATTTGATTGGGTCGGTGTTGTGCTCCCGGTCCACGCAAGTCTTGGAGTGGGTGCCGTACGCGGAGCAGGTGTACGCGACGTGCGGGGTGCGCGGTTCACGGGCGGTGCACGGTGTTGGGGCCACGTGGCGCGCCACCATTGGTGGGCTCACGTGCACCGGGCGCAGCGAGAAGATTTTTCTGGATTTTCCCTTAAGTTGCTATCCGAGGGCTCTTCAAGGGGGATTTTCGACCCCTTCGAGACCTCAGCTCGAAGGGGAGGTGAGAGGAAGATTTCTTCCTCATGAAGTGAGGATTAATCCTACAAAGTTTCAGGATTTTAGGAGGCTCGAATCCCGAGGTTCCCTATTTTACGGCGCGGTGCGACATTGCATTTTCTGTGTTCTTCTTCAGCGCAGCGACGGTGTTTTAGCTCTCCTGGTCTACTCCGAGCTCCTTCTTCTGTGATTCTTGCGCCGAAAGACTCCTAACAGGTAGGGCTTCAACTTTGATTTTGATCACTCATTCTGATTTTGCTTCTTTGGCTCGGATCCCGAGGTAACAATGGTCCCCCTTTTTCTGTGAGGAATGTGAGGACAGCATCGGAGTATTTTGGCCATATCTTCGCGCACGAGCGTCTGATGGAGACGAGCTTATACAACTTTTTCATCTATGGATCGCAAGGAACGCGCTCGTATTTTTATTGGATTTTTGTGAATTTTATTTCGAGGTGAAAATTACTGTTTTCTCAGTGAACAGTAATCTGTCCTTAATACAGATTTTTTGTGTGAGTGTGCCACCTTGCCGGATTTTTATCTTGATGTACAGAACTCAGATTTGGGCGTGCAAGGTACCGTTTCGAAGCTATCGACGCGAGGATCGCCGTGATATTTTTATTGGAATTTTCTGGGCAATTTCTGCAGGTGATAATTTAACAGTTTCGAATCCGAGGTTGTATGTGGTTATAAGAGCATTAATTGGGAGCCTATGTGTAATTAGTGAGCTTTGTATTGTATCAGGAATATTACGGGTGTGCTAAAATTGTGGGAGCAAGGATTTGGAGTTTTTGGTATTTTCAGCTGTACGGATTGGGACAGTTGCACTTCAGGTGGGTGGTTGTTGTTTACCTCTATTTTGACATGCTCACTAGGAATATTAGAGTGATCCCTCTATTTTGACATGCATGCTTAAAGTAATATAAAATTGTGAGCCCTTCATATGGAAATTACTATTGTGGATATTTGATAGTGGTTGGGACTTATACATGTTGGTATGGATGGAATGTTAGCGTTTAACCTTGCATGTGGATTGGATGATTTATTTTGGACTATATGATTATCCTGTTAGTGGTTGGTACTATTTGAGGATTTTATGACATGCATAGGTGGATAGTGATGCTTTATCATGGAACATGGATTATAGACATGTGTGGTTGGATAATGTTTTAGCATGATGGTTATATCTATGCGGAGCTATTAATTGTTACACATGTGGAACCACTATTGGACACCTTTTCCTTTATTTCCTTGAGAACACTTGCATGCTTGTATGGACATCTAGATAGGCCATCTTTTATCGCTACACTTTCATGCTGGAACTTGACTTAGGAGAAACCTTGTTTGCTTCTTTTCTCCTTTTCGTTAGTCAGGTGGTTCTTGTTGCTCGGGTTTGAGCAGGGGTTTGGGATAGTGTAGCCGGGGCCTGGATTGTGGATTATGGGTATTGCGGCAATCGCGGATTTTGGGCGATTGACCAAATGGTTACTTTTGCATCTGATTGGGAATCAGTTTTCTTTTAGTGGAGGGTTATGTTCCACTGGGGCTTTATAGTTGTGAACCAGTCCTGCTTTTGATACTCTTACCGGCGCGGTTATTGCCCGGTAGTGTTTTGATATGGATTTTACCGGCGCGGTTATTGCCCGGTAGTGCTTTCCTCGAGTGGGTCGCTCCCCTCGAGTTCCCCTCCGGAGGCCGGGGTCGGACAGTTATTGACGGTTTTGCTATCACATCGGCGCGGCTATTTGCCCGATGATGAGGGCGGCAGCAGGAGTTTTGCTATCACATCGGCGCGGCTTTCTTGCCCGATGATGAGGGCGGTACAGATTGGGTTCATCTGGGACGGTTGGTTATTGTTGGTTATGGTTATTCCAGTCTAGGACTGCATTTTAGAGGCATAGTAGTGGTAGTTTCTTTTCTTCGGCAGTCATTATTTCTTACCACTCTTCTTTCCTTTTGCCTCTGGTAGACCTAGTGGGTGTGTCAGAGTTTGAGGTTTTACCCACTAGGGGAGGCTACTGGTTTACTAGTAGTTCTCACCCCCATTCTTCTTTCCTCTTTTTCTTCTTCCTTGTTTTGCAGTGTCTTCTGCGGGTGCTGCTGGGCTTTCAGCGGCGGGTCGAGGAGAGAGGACGGCTGAGTAGATAGATCTCGAGGCAGGATGAGCGTGTTAGCTGGACTGTTGGTGTACCCAGGTTTTCCTCAGACGGTTGTACTTTCACTTTTGGGACTGGCTTTTGCCAGCAGGTTGTATTTATTTATTGTGAGCTGGGAGAGACTGATGTATCATTTATACAGATGTATTGTATTTTATTTCCAGCTTCAGTCTGAGATGTATTAGCTTTAGTTCAGCTCTGTTTTTATTGCTCTTTTATTATATCTTTTATATCTGAGCAGGTTGTTGACGCTTCGTGTACACGGGAAATACCGTGTGCACGGCGGATCTGTAGACGGGCCCGGGTTCTGGTTTACACCCGGGGCGTGACACGGTCAACACAAAAATCGAAGCCATACCTCTTAGGAACGCGCTGTCGTAAAAATCGCCCAAAAATTTCACCTGGTTTGCGCACAGTGATTTTTCGACTGAACTGCGATAGAAACGGGCCGAAAAAGGGAGATCTCGAGGCGCACTGTAAAACCAAGATCACCGCTGCCGAGCCTCCAAAAATCCTGGGAATCCCCCACGAGATCAAAAATATCAAGAGGAACAAGTTTCCTATAGGGCTCTCCCTCTCAATCTCTCTCTAGGATTCGAAAAGAGCAAAAAGAGAGAGAGATGAGGGTATTTATAGGCCCAGCCCAGCCCCACATGGGCCGAAAGATTCGGGCGCCCGAAAGATTCGGGCGCCCGAAAGATTCGGGCCCCCGAAAGATTCGGGCCCCCGAATCCGGGCCCGGCCCAGCCTAGCAACCCGCGCCCGGATTCACCCGGGCACGACACCTGTCCCCAAACAGGGGACAGCGGCGCCCGGTGAACCGGGCGCGGCCACGTGTCCCCTGCTGGGCGGCGCGGCTGGTGGCGCCCGCCACTGGAGCGGCGCCACGTGGCGCCGCGTGCGCTGCCCCGCCCGGCACGCCAGCCGGCGCTTGCGCGCCACCGGCCCGCCTGCGCCCGCGTGCATACGGCCGCAGGTGCGTACTCGCGCATGCACCGCGCGTGCATGGGCCCCCCAATCCGTGGCCACCATGTGGCGCGCCCCGGTCCACCACACCGGCCGCTCTGCCCCGTGGACCGCATAGCGTGGACCCGCCAATGGGCGGCCGCCACGTATCCCCGCCGGTCCACCGTGCACTAGCAGCACTCCTCCGTGGACCAGACAGCGTGCGCCGGCCAATCCCAGGCCGCCACATGTCACCTGCCGGTCCACGCCTCTCCCCCGTGCACCATTTTGCATAGAAAACTTCCGGGTGCCCCTTTTTGGGCGTCTGGACTCAGAAAAATACAAATAAATAGCCGTTTTCTAGCATTTTTCCACGCTGAATCCAAATACGGCCTCCAATTAGCCTGAAACCACTTATAAAATTCGACAAAAGTAGCCGAAAGACAGGCTTGACCCCAAACCCTCTCTGAGTCCATCCAACACATCCCTTTGACGTGTTGTGGCCCCAACACACCACTAACAGGTGTTCCACACCCCGAAACATGGAGAAAAGCTACACAGGGATCTGGGACACTACATCCTCCCCTACTAACAAAAGTTTCGTCCTCGAAACATAAATCATACCTCAATCCTGAGCCTCGAACAGGTAGGGGTAGGTGTCCATCAACTCTGACTCGAGCTCCCACATAGCCTCGTGCTCGTCATGATTACTCCACAAGATCTTCACATAAGGGATGGCCCGACTGCACAATTCTCTCACCTCTCGATCAAGAATCCACAGCGGGTGCTCAACTTAGCTCAAATCCTCGCTGATCTCCAGTGGGGTGAAGTCGATGACGTGCGATGGATCATAAACGTACCTCCTCAGGGTGGACACATGAAACACATCGTGGACACCGGCAAGTCTGGGGGGAAGTGCAAGCCTGTAGGCAACTGGCCCAATACACTCCAATACCTTGAAAGGTCCGATGAAACGGGGGCTAAGCTTCCCACGAATGCCAAATCTCCTGATCCCCTTGGACGGCGAGACCTTCAGGAATACATGATCTCCAACCTAAAACTCTAGGTCTCGTCGCCGTACATCTGCATAGCTCCTCTGTCGGCTCTGGGCGGTAAGAAGGTGCTGTCGGATCACTCTGACCTTCTCCTCTGCCTCTATCAATAAATCTGGTCCCAGAGTCCGTCTCTCACCCACATCACTCCAATATAGCTGTGATCGACACTTGCGTCCATACAATGCCTCAAACGGAGCCATCTGGATGCTCGCTTGAAAGCTGTTGTTGTACGCAAACTCAGCCAAGGATAAGTGTCGAATCCATCCCCCGCCAAAATCCAAGACACAAGCCCTCAGCATGTCCTCCAGAATCTGTATCGTCTGCTCTGACTGCCCATCAGTCTGTGGATGAAAAGTTGTACTGAATCTGAGCTGAGTTGCCAAGGATGTCTGCAAGCTCCTCCATAAACGCGAAGCAAACCTTGGGTCTCTATCTGTAAGACCCGCCCTTTTATTTTGGTAATTTTCTTTTTCTTCACTTGTAGCGGCCCGGCGGAGGGATTACTAATTCGTGTTTTTCTGGGCAGTCCGTCGGGGCTCGCGGGTATTTTTAGGTGCTAGAGCTCACGAAACGGGGAACGGTGGTGCGATCGGATTTCATTTCCGACACCGGAATCTCCCAGAAATTAATTTTGAAGTTTGCGCCCCTTTTGGACGCTCCGGGATCCGTGCTGGCGATCTGCACGGTTATCGAGGTAACTGGAAACCCTAACTTACTCCTGTTGAGCTAGGGCATGTTGAGACTTAGGTTTTCTCTTTTCCCCTTTCTCCTTCTCTCGTTGCGGTACGACAGGCGCGGCTCCGATCTGAGGGAAATTGAGGCGAGAAAGAGGAACCCAACCTATTTTTCGCTCACGCTTCAAGTTTCTGGCGCAGAACTCTACCGTGGGAATCCGGAGGAGAAGGACGGAGGTTGACTTTTCAGCGGGTTAATCGGGCGAAGGTGGATGAACCTCTTCCTCCACCTCCTCTCGCGAATCGAAGGTGAGTTCCCGTTTTTGTTTTGGGGTTTCGCGTGGTTAAGGGTTTCCTTTTGTTGATCGTTTCGTTGACGGGGATCGCCGCGCCACCGCCGCCATCGTTGAGGCGGCCGCCGGCGTCGCGGGGCCACCCGCAGGCAGGACACCCGCGCGGGCTGGGGCCACGGGGGGTTGCCCGTGCCTGCGGGCAGCGCGCCCACGCGGATCCAGGCCGCGCGAGGCCGCCCGCAGGTGGGGCGCCCGCGCGGGCTGGTGCCGCGCGGGGTCGCCCGCGCCTGCGGGGAGCGCTCCCGAGCGGATAGGGGCTGCGCGGGGCCGACCGCAAGTGGGGCGCCCGCGCGGGCTGGCGCCGCTCGGGGTCGCCCGCGCCTGCGGGCAGCGCGCCCGCGAGGGCCGGTGCAGCGGGGGCCGCCCGCAGGTGGGGCGCGCGCGCGGGCTGGCGCCGCACGGGGTCGCCCGCGCCTGCGGGCAGCGCGCCCGCGCGGGCCGGTGCCACGCGGGGCCGCCCGTAGGTGGGGCGCTCGCGCAGGGTGGCCCGCGCTGGGGCCGCGCGGGTTCGCCCGCACCTGCGGGCAGCGCGCCCGCGCGGACCGGTGCCGTGCAGGGCTGCCCGCAGGTGGGGCGCCCGCGCGGGCTGGCGCCGCGCGGGGTTACCCGCGCCTGCGGACAGCGCACCCGCACGGACCAGTGCCACGCGGGGCCGCCCGCAAGTAGGGCGCCCGCGCGGGCTGGTGCCGCGCGGGGCACCCGCCGACGGGGAGTGGCCACGCGGAGCTGTCCGCCTGCGGGGTCGTCGTCGTGCGGGAACTTCGCGCGCGTGGTTTTAGGAACGTGTCGCATTTCCGTCTTCTGCTTGAGTCGTCGTTAGGTGTTCTTGATCACCAGGTCTTAGTTTTCACTCCTTCAGGGACACGGGACGCTGTGGGCTCGACAGATACGCAAACGCGGACGAACCGAACGCCTGTCTCCATCCAAGGTGGGTACACTTTTCCAGGGTCGGTTGGGAAAGGGTGTAAGTTATGTAAATTGCATGTTCGGGCAAAGATGGAATTTTAAATGACTACTTTTTTGATGCTAACCCTGTTTACACAATTCAGTATTTATTTATTTGATTATTTGATTATGAGGCTCGTGTTTGCTACACGCACACCGGCGGTTTGGCCACCACAAGGGTGTGCTTTTTCGGAAAAGTGGTACGTTGACCCTTGTACCCCACGTGACGGTGACGTAATGGGGGCCCTCGTGGGTGGGTGGTGTGAGCGGTGATGCCGAGGCACGTGCTCGGCGGCGGAGGTAGGTGCTCGGCGGGGTTTCCGAGATAGGTGCTCGGCTTGGTCGCCGGGGGAGGTGCCCGGTTTGTTTTTACACAGGGTTGTACACCGTTGGTTGCACATTGAGGAGGGGGTTGCTCCGGTTGTTAGTGGTTTGCCTGTTTTTAGCCCTATTGCTTTTACTTTTATATCTGGTCACTGACTTCCCACTTCGTGACAGGTTCATCCAAGGGCGAGTGCTAGGGCGCTGGTGAGGCCGCGTGAGCGATGTTCTGACTCTTAGAGACTGCAGATACAGTTGACTCTTTCCTCTTTGTTCTTTCATTTCTCATGATAGCTAGATGTGGATTGCGATACCCCCGTGGGATCGATGTGGATGTTGTCTATTGATATAACCCTTGGATGAATGTCGTTCTTTCCTCTCTACTTGGCCGTTTTCAAACTACAAATAAGAATCAAGGAAAACTGTTGCGAAAACCGTTTTTAAAATATGGGTGTCGTGTGGGCACCATTTTCAAACTCTGTGGAATTTATGTGATTTCGAAAATGGCTTTATAAAATCAGGCATCGGGTGGGTGTCCTTTTCAAATTCTATGGATTTATGTGGTTTTGAAACGGATTTTATACAAACTCGGTGTCGGGTGGACACCGCTTTCAAAACTCTGTGGTTTTATCCTTTTAAAATAGTCGGCCCTCTTTTCTACTTGTGTAAGATGGCAGTATGTATTTAATGCATGTTGAATGTATATGTACCTCGATCTAGTGTGGTTAAAGCTTGAATGAGATGTACTATGCAGTCAAGACGCCATGCATATACAAAGGAGACTCTGCCCGTTTGCAGAGTGAATTTGTATATGCGGCGGGTCTGGGCGCGCACCGGGGCGGAATTGATTTCAAAAAAAAAAAAAAATATTACGTTTATTTGGGAGCATCGGTGGCTCTTCTTCCGCGCGTATGAACCCCCGGGGCGTGACAGATTAAGATGGTATCAGAGAGAAAACTTTAACCACAGTAGTCGGGGCCCAACATCCACGGGACGCAATACTCTAGCTGCTGATTAATGAAATGAACATGGTATAGATGCGTAGAGATGCGAGAGTGCGAGATTGTTAAGTTTTATTTTTCGGTTTAGCTCGAGTGTTGTGCTAGTGTAGTCGGGTTGATTTGGAGGTTGGGGTCGGGGCCGCCTGCCACCGGGGCCTTGATGGTTGCTATGAGTCAGTGGATTAGGCAACCAGCACAGGACACGGTGGGTCTGCTGACGGTGTTCATGCACTTGCTGCGGCTGTTAGTACCGCAGATCATTGCGCCGGCTTTCGTTTTTCCGAACCCCTTTCCTCCGCCGACGTTCTGGTCATCGTTAGTAATGGTGGCGGGTGGTAGTGTAACCCATCGGTGTTTGTTAGTGTGTCGGCCGTTTTGTCAGTCGTGAGTAACTGGATAGCCTTTTGTCTAAATTTGTACCTTCTGGGTCTTCTGGTGTTAGGTTACAGCGGGTAGTCGGCTGATTCGTTTTGCATCTTGGACAAGGTAGGGGTGGGAACGAGGACTCTTCCCCTACGATTGTTACCCATAGTTCGGCCTTTTACTGTAGACACTGCGATGGTTGTAGAGATCGTCGTGATGGGGGTCTTGGGGTTCTCCTTTGGATTGAAAAATGAGACCCCCAGGGCTAGTAAATCTTGTTCGTTTGGGCTCGATTTTGGTTAGAGAGGCCGTGTCCCGCTTTGCACAAGTGCGCGTAAGTGGCGACTTTTTATTGGGGGTTTAGCTTTTGACGCTGGGCGATGCCTGTTAGCTCTTTTAAGGGGGTTGTGGTGGTGTAGCTCTGGGTTGGGTCCCTGTTTTCTGCACTAGAGGGTCGGTTAGGTTGTCCTATGGGTGGGTGAGCGCGGGTTCCCTCGAGTGCGCTTGGAAAACCTAGGCAACCTTTTTGGACAGGTCTTTCTCGCTGTTTTCGTTGCATGTTTTCTTTCCAACCCGATAGGTTTCGGATGGATAGTCGATTGTACCTGGAGGCCGCTGTTTTAGTGGGCTTTGAGCTTAGAAGTTCCCTAGTGGGGGTGTCGCTGTTTGGTTTGGAGTTTTACCGCTCGATTCGATGCCCGGTGCTTGGAGGGGCAACGGATTGGGACCGAGCGTTAGTGGTTAATCAGAGTGTCGCACCCCGTCGGTGCCAGGACGGAGGTAGGACCTGACCTTGTGAGTCTTGTCGCCAGCTTCCCGTGACCAAGGCATAATCATGAGGCTTAGTTGTGAGCATTTTGGGTCGTTGATCATGTGAGGCAGGTGTGGGTCATGGGGATCTGTCGACTGCTTGGAGCTTTGGCACTGGTCACTTTCGGCTAGGATGCCTTGTACGCAGCCCTTTCTGTGGGGTAGACCATGTGGTAGGCCTTAGAGCTGAAGCCTAACTTTAGTTTTGACCGTCGCCTCGGTAGGACGGACTGGCGGAGCGGGTAGTCCGGGATGGTGGTTATGCTCCGAGGTTGTGGGCCGTGTTGGTGACGGGTGGAAGTGGCCCGTGTTGGTGACGGGTAGGAGCGGTCCGTGTTGGTGACGGGTGAGTTCGTTGTTTTCAGGGGAGGATTTCTGGTAGTTAGTAACCCAGCTTGTTTTGTTGGCACCTCGTGGAACCTTGTGAGGGCGTTAGTGTGGTTTCTCCCTTGTCGTCGGTTTAGTTGTTTTGGATTTATAAGGGCTCATCGGTACGGGTTGGGCGGTACGACTGGGGTACCTCGATGCATCGTGAGACTTTTGTTGCTGACTGCTCAGCGCCGGCAGAGGTGGTCTGCGGACTGGTGGCGTCGTGACGGGGAACTCCGAGTCGGGAAGCAGGAATACGACAAGGTGCTGGGCATGGTTTGGTTCTCGAGGTATCAAGCGGATGTATAGTTACTTGGTTTCAGTGGGCCTAGCGAATCGACCCTTTGCATCGCTCACTGACACCCCGGTTGTAAGGATTTTCTTCCGACGTTTTCCCGACCGAACTGCCGGGATGCCCCCGAACAGGAGGTGGTTTTTACGATCGAGCTTTTACCCGGCACCCGACCGATCACAAAGGCCCCCTACAGAATAGCCTTTGCAGAACTGAAGGAACTTAAGGCGCAGCTCGAAGATCTTCTGGATAAAGGATTCATCAGACCGAGTGTGTCACCTTGGGGCGCACCGGTACTTTTCGTGCGAAGGAAGGACGGAAGCTTGCGGCTGTGCATCTACTATAGGGAAATAAACAAGGTCACAGTGAAGAACAAGTACCCGTTACCTAGGATTGATGACCTTTTTGATCAGCTGCGGGGAGCAACGATTTTCTCAAAGATTGATTTGAAGTCAGGCTACCATCAGCTCAGAGTGCAAGATGAGGATATTCCGAAGACGGCTTTCCGGATCCGGTACGACCACTACGAGTTTACTGTAATGCCGTTCGGGCTTACCAACGCCCCAGCAGTATTTATGGACATGATGAACCGAGTCTTCAGGCCCTTCTTGGATCAGTTCGTAGTGGCCTTTATCGACGACATCCTGATCTACTCGCCCATCGATGAAGAACACGAGGAGCACTTACGGATTGTTCTGCAGACACTCAGGGATCAGAGGTTGTATGCCAAACTTAAGAAGTGCGAGTTTTGGCTTCGCGAGGTGGGGTTTCTAGGGCACATAATTTCAGCAGAGGGAATTGCGGTGGATCCCAAGAAGGTGGAGTCGGTGACCGACTGGCCCCAACCGACTACGGTAACGGAAGTCCGCAGCTTCCTGGGCCTAGCAGGATATTATAGACGTTTTGTCGAGGGCTTCTCGAAGATTGCGACCCCCCTAAACCGCCTGACCCGGAAAGGAGAAAAGTTCATCTGGATGGCCCAATGTCAAGAAAGTTTTGAAGAACTCAAGAAGAGGCTAACAAGAGCACCTGCACTTGCGCTACGGACGCCTGGAGAGGACTTCGAGGTTTACTGCGACGCATCACGGATCGGATTGGGGGGTGTACTGATGCAAGAGGGGAAAGTTATAGCCTATGCCTCAAGACAGCTCAAGGAATATGAACGGAACTACCCGACACACGACCTGGAGCTTGCCGTAGTCGTCTTCGTTCTAACGCTTTGGAGGCACTATCTGTTTGGTGTCCACCGTAATGTGTTCTCTGACCACCAAAGCCTTAAATACCTTTTTACCAAAAAGGAGCTGAACCTGCGACAGAGACGGTGGTTGGAGTTGCTGAAGGACTACGACCTAACTATTCAATACCACCCAGGGAAAGCAAATATGGTAGCGGATGCTTTGAGCAGAAAGGGACAGACAGAGGGGACATCAGCAGACACGATTACTCAACAGGATGACTTGATCGCGGAGTTCTCGCGATTGAGGTTGGAAGTGGTACCGGCAGGGAAACTGCAACCACTACCAGTGCCAGAATGGAAATGGGAGCGAATCACCATGGATTTTGTCACCGGTCTCCCGCGTTCGCAACAGGGACACGACACTATCTGGGTCATTGTGGACCGGTTAACGAAGTAAGCTCACTTCCTACCCATCCACACAACCTGGACGCGCGATCGACTGGCTCAGGTCTACATCAGCGAGATTGTGAGGCTACACGGGATACCGGCATCGATCACTTCAGACAGGGACACACGGTTTGTCTCAAACTTCTGTCAGAGTCTACAACGAGCCTTGGGGACCAAGCTACACTTCAGCACAGCCTTTCACCCCCAGACGGACGGACAATCTGAGCGGGTGATCCAGATCCTCGAGGACATACTCCGAGCCTGTGTGCTTGATTTGGGAGACGGATGGTTGCGCCACCTACCTCTTGTAGAGTTCGCCTACAACAGCAGCTATCAGGCTAGCATCCGTATGGCGTCGTACGAAGCTTTATACGGCGGACGCTGTAGGTTCCCGATATGTTGGGATGATCTGGGGGAGCGGAAGTTTTTGGGACCGAATTTGGTGGAAGAAACTGAGGAAAAGGTGCGCCTCATCAAGCAGCGGCTGGTGACCGCCCAGAGCCGACAAAAGAGCTACGCAGACCAGAGACGCCGCGACTTGGAGTTCCAGGTGGGGGAGCATGTGTTACTGCGGGTTTCGCCGTCCAAAGGAGTGAAGCGGTTCGGGCTGAGAGGCAAGTTGAGCCCACGGTATGTGGCGCCTTTTGAGATCTTGGAACGCATCGGCCCGGTGGCCTATTGCCTTGCCTTACCGCCAAACCTTGACCGGATTCACGACGTGTTCCACGTGTCCATGCTTCGAAAGTACCTTCCCGACCCATTGCGGGTGCTCGACGTCACAGTAGTCGAGCTTAAAGAGGACCTGAGCTTCGAGGAAATACCGGTGCGGATCCTAGCACGAGAAGACAAAAAGTTGCGAAATTGGACAATCCCCTACGTGAAGGTGCTTTGGAGCAATCAGGAGAAACGTGAAGCGACCTGGGAACCAGAGTCAAGGATGAACGAGTACTACCCAGATCTTTTCGCCGCGGGCGAGGGTTAAGTTTCGAGGACGAAACTTGTTCTTAGTGGTGAGTGATGTAAGACCCGCCCTTTTATTTTGGTAATTTTCCTTTTCTTTACTTATAGCGGCCCGGCGGAGGGATTACTAATTCGTGTTTTTCTGGGCAGTCCGTCGGGGCTCGCGGGTATTTTTAGGCGCTAGAGCTTGCGAAACGGAAAACGGTGGTGCGATCGAATTTGATTTCCGACCCCGAAATCTCCCAAAAATTAATTTTGAAGTTTGCGCCCCTTTTGGACGCTCCGGGATCCGTGCTGGCGATCTGCACGGTTATCGAGGTAACCGGGAACCCTAACTTACTCCTGTTGAGCTAGGGCACGTTGAGACTTAGGTTTTCTCTTTTCCCCTTTCTCCTTCTCTCGTTGCGGTACGACAGGCGCGGCTCCGATCTGAGGGAAATTGAGGCGAGAAAGAGGAACCCAACCTATTTTTCGCTCTCGCTTCAAGTTTCCGGTGCAGAACTCTACCGTGGGAATCCGGAGGAGGAGGACGGAGGTTGACTTTTCGGCGGGTTGATCGGGCGAAGGTCGACGATCCTCTTCCTCCACCTCCTCTCGCGAATCGAAGGTGAGTTCTTGTTTTTGTTTTGGGGTTTCCCGTGGTTGAGGGTTTCCTTTTGTTGATCATTTCGTTGACGGGGATCGCCGTGCCACCGCCGCCATCGTTGAGGCAGCCGCCGGCGTCGCGGGGCCACCCGCAGGCAGGACACCCGCGCGGGCTGGGGCCGCGCGGGGTTGCCCGTGCCTGCGGGCAACGCGCCCGCGCGGATCGAGACCGCACGGGGCCGCCCGCAGGTGGGGCGCCCGCGCGGGCTGGCGCCGCGAGGGGTCGCCCGTGCCTACGGGCAGCGCGCCCGCGCGGGCCGGTGCCGCGCGGGGCCGCCCGCAGGTGGGGCGCCCGCGCGGGCTGGCACCGCGCGGGGTCGCCCGCGCCGCGGGCAGCGCGCCCGCGTGGACCGGTGCCGCATGGGGCCGCCCGCAGGTGGGGCGCCCGCACGGGCTGGCGCCGCGCGGGGTTACCCGCGCCTGCGGACAGCGCACCCGCACAGACCAGTGCCACGCGGGGCCGCCCGCGCTGGCTGGTGCCACGCGGGGCCGCCGCCGACGGGGCGGGGCCGCGCAGAGCTGTCCACATGCGGGATGCGCGCCGCACGGGTCGTCGTCGTGCGGGAACTTCGCGCGCGGGGTTTTAGGAACGTGTCGGATTTTCGTCTTGTGCTTGAGTCGTTGTTAGGTGTTCTTGATCACCAGGTCTTAGTTTTCACTCCTTCAGGGACACGGGACGCTGTGGGCTCGGCAGATACGCAAACGCGGACGAACCGAACGCCGGTCTCCATCCAAGGTGGGTACACTTTTCCAGGGTCGGTTGGGAAAGGGTGTAAGCTATGTAAATTGCATGTTCGGGCAAAGGTGGAATTTTAAATGACTACTGTTTATGATGCTAACCCTGTTTACACTATTCAGTATTTATTTATTTAATTATTTGATTATGAGGCTCGTGTTTGCTACACGCACACCGGCGGTTTGGCCACCACAAGGGTGTGCTTTTTCGGAAAAGTGGTACGTTGACCCGTGTACCCCACGTGACGGTGACGTAATGGGGGCCCTCGTGGGTGGGTGGTGTGAGCGGTGATGCCGAGGCAGGTGCTCGGCGGCGGAGGTAGGTGCTCAGCGGGGTTTCCGAGATAGGTGCTCGGCGTGGTCGCCGGGGGTGGTGCCCGGTTTGTTTTTACACAGGGTTGTACACCGTTGGTTGCACATTGAGGAGGGGGTTGCTCCGGTTGTCAGTGGTTTGCCTGTTTTTAGCCCTATTGCTTTTACTTTTATATCTGGTCACTGACTTCCCACTTCGTGACAGGTTCATCCAGGGGCGAGTGCTAGGGCGCTGGTGAGGCCGCGTGAGCGATGTTCTGACTCTTAGAGACTGCAGATACAGTTGACTCTTTCCTCTTTGTTCTTTCATTTCTCATGATAGCTAGATGTGGATTGCGATACCCCCGTGGGATCGATGTGGATGTTGTCTATTGATATAACCCTTGGATGAATGTCGTTCTTTCCTCTCTACTTGGCCGTTTTCAAACTACAAATAAGAATCAAGGAAAACTGTTGCGAAAACCGTTTTTAAAATATGGGTGTCGTGTGGGCACCGTTTTCAAACTCTGTGGAATTTATGTGATTTCGAAAATGGCTTTATAAAATCAGGCATCGGGTGGGTGTCGTTTTCAAATTCTGTGAATTTATGTAGTTTTGAAACCGATTTTATACAAACTCGGTGTCGGGTGGACACCGCTTTAAAAACTCTGTGGTTTTATCCTTTTAAAATAGTCGGCCCTCTTTTCTACTTGTGTAAGATGGCAGTATGTATTTAATGCATGTTGAATGTATCTGTACCTCGATCTAGTGTGGTTAAAGCTTGAATGAGATGTACTATGCAGTCAGGACGCCGTGTATATACAAAGGAGACTCTGCCCGTTTGCAAAGTGAATTTGTATATGCGGCGGGTCTGGGCGCGCACCGGGGCGGAATTGATTTAAAATATATATATATATATATATATATATATATATATATATATATATATATATATATATATATATATATATATATATATTACGTTGATTTGGGAGCATCGGTGGCTCTTCTTCCGCGCGTATGAACTCCCGGGGCGTGACACTATCTGATACTATAGAGGCTGGCACTCCATATAACCTCACTATCTCATCCAGATATAACTGGGCTAGTCGCTCGAGTGACCAAGTAGTCTGTATGGGCAAAAAGTGTGCTGACTTGGTAAGTCGATCCACAACTACCCAGATAGCATCTGCTCCTCCCTGTGCCCTCGGCAATCCGACCACGAAGTCCATGGTGATATGATCCCATTTCCACTCAGGAATCGGGAGACTCTGCAACTTACCAGCTGGCACTCGATGCTCAGCCTTCACCTGCTGGCAAGTTAAACACTGGGCCACAAACCTCCCGATATCCCTTTTCATGCCATTCTACCAAAAGTGTGCCTTGAGGTCCTTATACATCTTAGTCCCACCAGGATGAAGGGTGTAAGGTGTATAATGGGTCTCTCTCAATATCTGCTCTCTGATCTCAGCATCCACTGGCACACATGCTCGGTCCCTATACCTCAATATTCCCGAAGCATCTACTGTAAAGTCCCCTGACTATTCACTCGGAATCTGATCTGTAATCCTGGTCAAGTGGGGTCCTCACTCTGTCTCTCTCTGATCATGTCCAGCAGAGTGAGCTGCACGACTAAAGACGTTAGTCTAGCAGAGACCCCAGGGGACACAACCTCTATCTCGAGTCGCCGCATCTCCTCTAGTAGTGGCGCCTGGTCTGTGATTATCGTGGACAAGCTCTGCACGGCTCTCCTGCTCAAAGCGTCTGCAACCACATTGGCCTTGCCTGGATGGTAAAGGATCTCCACGTCATAATCCTTTAATAGCTCCAACCATCTACGCTGTCTCAAGTTCATCTCCTTCTGTGTAAACAGATACTTCAGGCTCTTGCAGTCAGTGTAGATCTCACAGTGCTCCCCATACAGATAATGGCGCCAAAGCTTCAGTGCAAACTATAAGACCCGACCTTTATTTTGGCTATCCCTTTTTACTTCATCTGTGGCGGTCCGGCAGGGGGATTAATTTTTCTGTGTTTTGCGGACAGTCCGTCGGGGCTCGCGGGCATTTTTAGGCGGTAGAGCTTGCGAAACGGAGAACGGTGACGCAATCGGTTCCGGATTCCGACTCCCGGTTCTCCCAGAATAATTTTTCGAAGTTTGGACCCCCTCGTAGGCGCTCCGGGATCCGTGCTGGCGATCCGCACGACTTTTGAGGTAATCTGAAACCCTAACGTTACCTGATCGGCTAGGGCAAGTTGGACTTAGTTCCTTTTCGCTCTTTCCTCTCGTAGCAGTAGGGCAACCGGAGGCGATCGAGCGTAAGAAGGGGGGGGAGACGAAATCCCCTTTTCTTTTCCTTTCGGTTCAAAGGGGCGACGGTGATTTGGGCGATTGAGGCAAGGAGGAGACGGTGACCTTCTTGCTCGCAGAAACGACGATAGGACGATCCCATTCTCCTTCTTCTTCCTCGACGGACCGAAGGTGAGTCTTTCCTTTTCGGTTTTGGGGTTTCGTAGGAATCAAGAAGGTGGGAGGCCGCCGCCGCCACGCGCCGCGCGGGCCGTCTGCAGGCGGGGCGCCGTGCGGCAAGCGCGCCCCACGAGCGCTGCCCGCAGGCGGGCGCCGCGCGGGCAAGTGCCGCGCGGGCCGCCGGCAGGCGGGGCGCCGCGCGGCAGGCGCATTGCGCGAGCACCGCCCGCAGGCGGGCGCCGCGCGGGAAGATGCCGGGCGGGCCGCCTGCAGGCGGGGCGCCGCGCGGCAGGCGCGCTGCGCGGGCACCGCCCGCAGGCGGGCGCCGCGCGGGCAGGTGCCGCGCGGGCCGCCTGCAGGCTGGGAGCCGCGCGGCAGGCGCGCTGCGCGGGCACCACCTGCAGGCGGGCGCCGCGCGGGCTGGTGCTGCGCGGGCCGCCTGCAGGCCGCATGCCGCGCAGCAAGCGCGCCGTCGGGACACCGCGACGGGTTGGGGCCGCGCGGGGCTGTCCGCAGGCTGAGCGCGCGCCGCGCGGGTCCGTGCCGTGTGGGGAACTTTGCCGCGCGAAGTCCGGGGACCGCATCGGGTCTTCCGTTTTTTTGGCATTTGAGTCGTCAGGGGTTTTAGTCGCTTAGTTTGAGCTTTCCCTTGTCCTTCAGGAGCGCAGGACGTTGTAGGCTCGACAGGCACGCGATCACGGACGGGTCGAGCGCGGGACGTCACGCACCAGGTGGGTACTTCTCCGGGGGTTTCGAGGGTAGGCATATATCGTTAGAAATAACATGTTTGGGGCAAAGGTGACTAGTATGTGGATCGTGTAACTATTTAACTAACCTTGTTGCACCATTTTTTATTTACTGTTGAATATGAGGCTCTTGTTTTGCTACACGCACACCGGCGGTTTGGCCACCGCAAGTGTCACGCCCCCGGGGGTTTTTGAGTCATGTGAAGCGGAAAAACGTGTCTATTTTTTTTTTTCTTTTTAATAAGGAAACATAATCTTCAACCCCGGTGCGTGCCAGACCGCCACATACGCAAATTCACTCTGTCCACGGACAGAGTCTCCTTTGCATATGCACGGCGTCTTATTTACAACATTTCATTCAATCACAAATATTATGCATCAATTCCCAACCAACAACCATACCGTAGACGCTCACCATCAATTTTAGCAAGTTAATTAAGCGGCATCATTGTTTGGAAAGGATAAAGCCCAGAGTTGAAAACCCGTGCCCACACGGCACTTCATTTTGAGAAAACATTTTCGCAATCCTTTAACTCATCATGAAAACATGCCGCACATAAGAACACTACTAAAAGTATCATACTATAACCTACACCTCATCCACAGAGCTAATACAAGTTCACAACTAAGCCATCCACAAGCAAAATAAAGATTCATGCATAAGGGAATGAGTTGGAGTCAAAAGAATCAAGATAACCAAGTGTCCGACTACGGTCCTCACAACGCAGTCCCATCGTCACCCCGGCTGACGCACCTAATAGCAGTACCTGTCACGGAGTGGGTAACGTCAGTGACAAACAAAGTAGATGTCTAATAGTAACAAGAAGGGAAAACAAACCGAATACACCGAGTACCCCGTAACCTTTCGTTAAACCCCTGTGCATATTTTAAGCTGGGCACCAGTCCCAGAGTACCTGTCGGGGTGACTACAGTCCCCCCTCGTGCACAAACACCTTTTTGATGCTTTAACCACTTCACGGGGCTAGTGCGGCCCCTATAGCAGCCGTGAAGAGGTCCTCACGGCTCCCACTCCTTTGTGAGGCACACGGGTCAAAAAGACCACTTTTCCGGAAAAGTACACCATGCGGTGGCCCGGTCCGCCAGTGTACGTGCAGCATCCGTCACCGGATTGCCAAAATTGGCGTGTAGTGAGCACCGCGACCGCAGCCGCTTAAATTGTCAGATAAAATATCTTTAATCGAAAGGTTAGCTTACCATCTACTTTGTTAGGTAAATTAAAGAATACTTTAATGGCGATAAATGCACTTACTGCACTTGTTGCACTTATGGCAACTCTACCCACCTGGTTGGAGAGAAGACGGGTCACCCGAGCCCTTTGCACTCTCCCGCTGCGCACCCGGACCTATATAAAGTCCGCACGGACACTAAGGTCAGAAAATATACTAACATATCGCAATAGAAAAATACCCCACATTATTATTTACAAAAGTCCGGCACCGTCCCGCTGTCCGGCGGGGCACCCATGCCTTGAACGGCCGTCACCGTCCGTCGGAGCCGCGCATGGCGGGGCTCCGCGGACGGCGTCCTCACAGCACCCAGCGCGGCGTTCGCGCGGTGCTCGTGCGGACACGGGTCCGCGCGGCGCCCGCGCGAACGCCCGCGCGGCGCCCGTGCGGCACCCCGCGAGGGTGCCTGGGCGGCACCCCGCGTGGCTCCCCGCGCGGGGCCGCCCGCGCGGCACCCCGCGCGGGTGCCCGCGCGGCACCCCGCGCGGGGCCGCCCGCGCGGCACCCCGCGCGGGTGCCCGCGCGGCACCCCGCGCGGAGCCGCCCGCGCGGGGCCGCCCGCGCGGCACCCCGCGCGGGTGCCCGCGCGGCACCCCGCGCGGGGCCGCCCGCGCAGGGCCGCCCGCGCGGGGCCGCCCGCGCGGCGCCCCGCGCGGGTGCCCGCGCGGCGCCCGCGCGGCACCCCGCGCGGCACCCCGCGCGGGGCCGCCCGCGCGGTGGCCGCGCGGTGTCCGCGCGGCGCCCGCGCGGGTGTGACCCACGCGGCGCCGCCGCCGCTTGCGGTGGCGCCCGGTCGTCCGTGTGTTTCTCCCCTTCACCCCGCGCGATGCCCTAGTGGCACCGCGCGCCTCCTTTGTCCGTTCCGTTCGTCTAACATAACTACGATGACGACGACGGTAACGGGGACGGGGGAGAAATTCAAGAAACCTAAAACGGGCGACTAGGAAAATTCGGAAAAATTATTAAAAAATATAAAACTAACCGGAGATCTTCGGGAAAGTGTCCGGTCACGTTTCTTGCCCTCGGGTCGGCGTTTGGGACGATTGGTTCCTTCTCCTTTCTCCGGTTATGGATCCGTTCTCTCTTTTCTCTTACTTTTCCTCACCGGTTGGGGGTTTCGGTAGCACGGAAGAGGAGGGTTTGAGGAGGCGGTAAAATAAGAATAGGGTTTCGCTCGGCGCTCGGTAAACAGGAGAATAAATAGTTCTCCCATTTACTTATCCAAAATCACGCCAAAAATCCCTTCGGATATTTTCGGTTCGATTAATTAATTTATTAATTAATTAATCCCTACCGATAACCCTATCTTTAACTTCCTTAATTTTACGTACGTAGGAAAACCCGAATCTCCCCGTTTCTATCTCTCACATAAATATCGGCTGACGGGATATTAAATCTTAAAATCTGACCACCGGTTATTTAATCACCTTAAATTCTGACCACCCGATTATTTAACCACCCTTATTAAATTTTAGTCACCGATTATTTAATCACCTTTATTAAATAATCTTGTGGGAAACAAATCCCCGATTTAAATATCCCGATTTTATCTCTTATCTAATGCACGAGATAAAATCCCACAATTTAAATCCTAAATTAATTCGTACGTAGGAGGATTTAAATTTCCCTCACCGGATAATTAGTTAATTAAATAATTAATTACCCCTACGAGATAACCCACCTTATCTCTAACGGGTGCAAGATATTTTGCACGGTCCCCGATGCGTGACTAATTACCGCAACGCTAAGGATCCCGTTCCGGGAGATCCCGATATCGGATTTCGAATCCGATCGCACCGTCGGTCATCGTTTTTCGCGCTCTATTGCAGAAAAATACACACACCTAGTCCCGGCCGACTTAAGAAAATTAAATAAATTTTATTTCGCTTAAGGCCTAAGCGATTACATGTGAGTTCAAAAATACCCGAAGGGTCGGATCACTACAGCAAGGGTGTGCTTTTCCGGAAAAGTGGTACGTTGACCCGTGTACCCCACGTGATGGTGACGTAATGGGGGCCCTCGTGGGTGGGGGGTGTGAGCGGTGATGCCGAGGCAGGTGCTCGGCGGCCGAGGCAAGTGCTCGGCGGGGGACACCGAGGCAGGTGCTCAGTGTGGTTGACGGGGAAGGTGCCCGGGTTGGCTTGGTACAGGGTTCTGTCACCAGTGATTGTACTTTGAGGAGGACGGTTGCTCCGGTTACATTGGTTTGCGATGCTTTAGCCCTTTTTGCTTACCATGTTATTTCTAGTCACTGACTTCCCACTCCGTGACAGGTTCATCCAGGGGCGAGAGCTATGGCGCTGGTGAGGCCGCGGGAGCGCTGTTCTGACCTTTAGCGACATCAGATACAGTGACTCTACTTTCCCTGTTCTTTTATTATTCATGTTAGTTAGTTGTGGATCGCGATACCCCCGTGGGATCGATGTGGATGTTGACTCTTCTTTCATTGTAGTGAATGAATGTCCTTCTTTTCTTTACTCGGCCGTTTTGAACTACAAACAGCAAAAATCGAAGAAAACCGTTTGTGAAAACCGATTTTAAAACATGGGTGCCGTGTGGGCACCGTTTTTAAAACCCTGTGAGATTTATGAGATTTCGAAAACGATTTTATAAAATCAGGCATCGGGTAGGTGCCGTTTTAAAACCTTATGGATTTATGCGGCTTTGAAACGGATTTCAAAACAACGGCGTCGGGTAGGCGCCGCTTTCAAAACTCTATGATTATTTATCCTTTTAAAATAGTCGGCCTATGTTCAAGTGTGATAGTCGAATGGATGCATGGTTTACTTTTGAATGTATCTAAACCTCGATCTAGTGTGGTTAAAGCTTGTATGAAACGTATTATGTAGACAGGACGCCGTGCATATACAAAGGAGACTCTGCCCGTTTGTAGAGTGAATTTGTATATGCGGCGGGTCTGTGCGCGCACCGGGGTGGATTGTTTACAAAAAAAAAAAAATTCATGCACTGATCTGGGAGCATCGGTGGCTCTTCTTCTGCACATTTGAATCCCCCGGGGCGTGACACAAACACTACGGCAGCAAGCTCCAAGTCATGGGTAGGGTAATTCTTCTCATAATCCTTGAGCTGTCTCGATGCATAAGCAATTACCCTCCCTTCCTGCATCAGCACACAACCAAGTCCACTGTGCGATGCGTCACTGTAGATCACATATCCTTTCTCCATAACAGGGAGGGAAAGGATAGGAGCGTTCATCAATCTACTCTTCAGCTCCTCAAAACTCCTCTGGCAATCCTCAATCCACAAAAACTTAATTCCCTTGCGAGTCAAACGAGTGAGGGGCGTGGAGAGCTTCGCAAAGCCTTCCACGAACCGACGATAATATCCTGCTAAGCCCATGAAACTGCGTATCTCAGATACAGTCGTCGGTCAGGGCCAATCTCGGATTGCCTCAATCTTCGCCGGGTCCACTGCCACACTTGCGGCGGAAATCACATGGCCCAAGAAAACTACCTCTCAAAGCCAAAACTCGTACTTTGACAACTTGGCGTACAACTTCCTCTCTCACAGAAGCTGTAGCACAATCCTCAAGTGCTCCTCATGGTCAGTGTCGCTCCGGGAGTAAACTAGGATATCATCAATGAACACAACCACGAACCGATCCAGATGCGGTCAAAAAATACGGTTCATCAAATCCATAAAGGCGGCAGGGGCATTAGTTAATCCAAAAGGCATGACGGTAAATTCATAATGCCCGTACCGTGTCCTGAATGCTGTCTTCGGGATATCCTCGGCCTTCACCTTCAGCTGGTGGTAACCGGACTGCAGATCAATCTTGGAGAAGACACAAGACCCATGTAGCTGATCAAAGAGATCTTCGATGCGCGGCAAAGGGTACTTGTTCTTGATGGTCACTTTGTTCAATTCCCTATAATCCACACAAAGTCGAAGTGACCCTCCCTTCTTCTTCACGAATAGCACCGGCGCTCCTCAATGCGACACACTTGGTCTAATAAAATCCTTATCCATCAAATCTTGGAGTTGCGCCTTTAGCTCTCGCAGCTCAGCCGGTGCCATCCGGTAAGGAGCCTTAGAGATTGGCGCAGTTCCCAAGACTACGTCAATCACAAACTCAATCTCTCTGTCGGGCGGCATACTAGTCAGCTCAGGGGGAAAAACATCCGGGAACTCGCGAACAATAGGGATATCCCTGAGTCCCGGCACCGTAGTAGGCCCCTCAACAATGCTAGCCAAAAGGCTACACATCCTCTGCGGATTATCTGCCTCATGCGGGAAGTCGAAACCATAGAGGCAAAGAAAGCACTCTGGCATCCCCGGTACACAAATATCTCCTGGCCTAGCTCTCTAAAAGTGACAGTCCTCGCGGCACAATCAATAGTCGCGAAAAGAGTGGAAAAGAAACCGAGCCAGCCAAACCATCCTAAGTACCACAATCCAAGTCCCGCAGCTGAGTCAAGACCATCAGGTCTACCGGCACAATCCAGGACTCCAACTGCACCGGGCAGGGCCAACAACATTCCTCCACGTGCAAAGTGTGATCGAGAATCTGAACCTCCCGTGCACGCAGTATCCATCCTACCACTAACTCAAGCTGCTGACATAAAATCATACCTGCGATAACCAAATCCTCTGCCGTGGCGCCCTACAACCGGGCGGCACGGGCTCATTTGATCGATGTAGGTGGTCGTCACTCAGTCTGCCTGCAAAATCACATCTAACCACACAAAGGGAGCACGACCTCTGCCTCTGCTCACCCCGGGCGACAAAAGTGGCCCTCCTCAGGTAACATATCCATGCCACTGCTGCTGCCAATACTGATGCTGATGCTGCCATCGGGGTCCGCGCGATTTCTGGCGTCTCCGAAGTCCACTATCCTGGAAAAAGAAATTGGGAATGCCTTTTCCGACTGATCTGTCCTCCATCACCCGGCGCCAAGCGCCTCAATCAGAACTCGCCTCCGGCGGCAAATCCCAATCCAAAGGAACTACAATACTACGCTCCATACCCGGCGCCTACTCCAATGAGGCATCCTAAATCCGTAATGGAGGGACCCAATGAGCTAAAAGGTATCCTGACGCAATCCACTCTCAGACACGCATATCCTATGCGCCTCGTCCCTCTACACATGGAGCGCGCAGTTCAGCAACTGCGTTAACTCTTGACACAAAGAGGCTCTCAAGTACTCTCTCCATCCCCACCGAACACGACCCTGCCTCCAAAGGCTCCATACTCAAACCCACAAATCGGTGTGACTCATCCGCCAAAGCTGGCTCCCTCGATCGATGCAGTCCCACAGCTCACCCGCCGCTGATCTGCCTCCAACACTCCTACCCTTCGGGTCCGGAGCTCTCAGACTCCAATCTGGGTATCCAGCCCGAAACAACCAGCTCAGACCCATCTGCTGCACCAAGGTGCACACAGGTCAGGGCCCAACGTCGGGGAGACACCGCTCACCATGACAAATTCGCAAATCAGCACACCCCAAACACTCGACCCAATCTAGAGAAAGTCAAAGATATCCCCCTATTTCTGTAACCTTATGTTGTCTGCAGCCAACATAACTGTCCCACAGAAATAGGATATATTGATCCCTCTTCACTCACAGGAAGAGTCAAATAAATAAATCACCGACTTTCGCAAAATGTCGCATCTCTCACGCCCTAACATCCTAGGGTCCGCCAAGAGCCTAGGGTTTCCTAAGTCCCAACTGACCTATCCCTAAGCTCTGATACCAACCTAATCTGTCACGCCCCGGGTGTAAACCAGAACCCGGGCCCGTCTACAGATCCGCCGTGCACACGGAATTTTTCGCGTACACGAAGCGCTGGTAACCTGCTCAGATAGAAGATAAACAATAAAAGAGCATAATACAGAGCTGAATTAAAAAGAACTACAAATAATCTCAGACTGGAAATAAGATACAAGCTGTAAAGATACAATAAACTCTCAGCTCACTGAAATAAATACAACCAGCTGGCTAAAGCCAGACCCAAAAGTAAAATACTACAGCCTGAGATATAAAAAGGGGTGCAATAAAAGTCCAGCTACTCTCACAGTCGGGGCAGACAATCTCGCTAGTCCGCTATCCTCTTACATCGATCTGCCGCTGATGGCCCAGCAGCTCCCGCAGACAACTCTGCAAAACAAAGGGGAAGAGACAGAAAACAACTATGGGGGTGAGAACTACTAGATAAACTAGTAGCCTCCCCTAGTGGGTAAAGCCTCAAACTCTGACGTACCCACTAGGACTACTAGAGGCAAAAAGGAAAGAACAGTGGTAAGCTATAAAGGCTGCTGACAAAAAAGAAACTACCACTACTATGCATCTAAATGCAATACCGAAAGAAATGACTGTATGTATGCATCAGAAAACAGTATCTGTCCAAATAAACCCAATCTAGCCACCAGTAAAAACTGGTACTGCCTGCTCAAACTGTCAAACGCAAGAACCCGGTAGCTGATCGGCACACGGCTCGATCTCAATATAACCAACTATCCAACTTACTGGCACCCGTCACGGTCTAAAGTCTACTCCGGAGTGGCACTCGAGGGGAGCGACCCACACGAGTAAAGTATCTATGTCACCAGTACCACATGTCACGCCCCGGGTGTAAACCAGAACCCGGGCCCGTCTACAGATCCGCCGTGCACACAGTATTTCCCGTGTACACGAAGCGTCAACAACCTGCTCAGATATAAAAGATATAATAAAAGAGCAATAAAACAGAGCTGAACTAAAACTAATACATCTCAGACTGAAGCTGGAAATAAAATACAATACATCTGTATAAATGATACATCAGTCTCTCCCAGCTCACAAAATAATAAATACAACCTGCTGGCAGAGCCAGTCCCAAAGGTGAAAGTACAACCGTCTGAGGAAAACATGGGTACACCAACAGTCCAGCTAACACGCTCATCCTGCCTCGAGATCTATCTACTCAGCCGTCCTCTCTCCTCGACCCGCCGCTGAAAGCCCAGCAGCACCCACAGAAGACACTGCAAAACAAGGGAGAAGAAAAAGAGAAAGAAGAATGGGGGTGAGAACTACTAGTAAACCAGTAGCCTCCCCTAGTGGGTAAAACCTCAAACTCTGACGCACCCACTAGGTCTACCAGAGGCGAAAAGGAAAGAAGAGTGGTAAGAAATGAAACTGCTGAAAAAGGGAAATCTACCACTACTATGCCTCTAAAATGCAGTCCTAGACTGGAATAACCGTAAGAAACAATAACCAACCGTCCCAGATGAACCCAATCTGTACCGCCCTCATCATCGGGCAAGAAAGCCGCGCCGATGTGATAGCAAAACTCCTGCTGCCGCCCTCATCATCGGGCAAATAAGCCGCGCCGATGTGATAGCAAAACCGTCAATAACTGTCTGACCCCGGCCTCCGGAGGGGAACTCGAGGGGAGCGACCCACTCGAGGAAAGCACTACCGGGCAATAACCGCGCCGGTAAAATCCATATCAAAACACTACCGGGCAATAACCGCGCCGGTAAGATAAGTACCAAAAGCAGGACTAGATCACAACTGCAAAGCCCCAGTGGAACACACCCTCCACTAAAAGAAACACAGATCCCCCAATCTGATGCACAAATGAACATCCGGTCGATCGCCCAAAATCCGCGATCGCCGCAATACCCACAATCACAATCATGTCCCACATCCGACATCCGGTCAACCGCCTACTGTCCGCGGTAGCCGCTATAATCCCGCAACCCATAATCAAACACAACCTGTCACTAACCCTCAGGTCCTCGCTACACTATCCCAAACCCCTGCTCGAACCCGAGCAACCAGACTCAAAGGTCTAAATAAGAAGGAGAAAAGAAATCAAACATGGTTTCTCCTAAGTCAATTCCAGCATGATAGTGTAGCAGAAAAAGGTGGCCTATCTAGGTGTCCAAACAAGCATGCAAGTGTTCTCAAGGAAATAAAGGAAAAGGTGTTCAATAGTGGTTCCACATGTGTAACAATTAATAGCTCCGCATAGATATAACCATCATGCTAAAACATTATCCAACCACACATGTCTATAATCCATGTTCCATGATAAAGCATCACTATCCACCTATGCATGTCATAAAATCCTCAAATAGTACCAACCACTAACAGGATAATCATATAGTCCAAAATAAATAATTCAATCCACATGCAAGGTTAAACGCTAACATTCCATCCATACCAACATGTATAAGTCCCAACCACTATCAAATATCCACAATAGTAATTTCCATATGAAGGGCTCACAATTTTATATTACTTTAAGCATGCATGTCCAAATAAAGGGATCACTCTAATATTCCTAGTGAGCATGTCAAAATAGAGGTAAACAACAACCACCCACCTGAAGTGCAACTGTCCCAATCCGTACAGCTGAAAATACCAAAAACTCCAAATCCTTGCTCCCACAATTTTAGCACACCCGTAATATTCCTGATACAATACAAAGCTCACTAATTACACTTAGGCTCCCAATTAATGCTCTTATAACCACATACAACCTCGGATTGAAACTGTTAAATTATCACCTGCAGAGAGTGCCCAGAAAATTCCAACAAAAATATCACAGCGATCCTTGCGTCGATAGCTTCGAAACGGTACCTTGCACGCCCAAATCTGAGTTCTGTACATCAAGATAAAAATTCGGCAAGGGGGCACACTCATACAAAAATCTGTGTTAAGGACTGATTACTGTTCACTGAGAAAACAGTAATTTTCACCTCGAAATAAAATTCACAAAAATCCAATAAAAATACGAGCGCGTTCCTTGCGATCCGTAGATGAAAAAGTTGTATAAGCTCGTTTCCGTCTGACGCTCGTGCGCAAAGATATGGCCGAAATACCCCGCTGCTGTCAAGGAAATCCACACAAAAAAATGGGGTCACTGTTTGCCTCGGGATCCGTGCCAAAACCTCGAAACAGGAAAACGCGACCAAAACGAAAGATGAAGTCCTACCTCTTACGAGTCTTCCGGTGCAAGAATCGCAGCAAAATGATCTCGGGGTAGCCCAGGGGAGCTAAAACACTGTCGCTGCGCCGAAGAAGAACACTAGAAAGCAACGTCGCGCCGCACCGTAAAATGGGGAACCTCGGGATTCGTGCCTCCTAAAATCCTGAAACTTGGTAGGAAGATCAAGGGTGAAGAGGTGAACAACTTTGCTTCAGGGAGCTCGGGCTGAAGGTGAAAGGTTGAGAGATAAAGAGAAAGAGAGGGGCTCGGGTTGGGGACTTTATATAGGCTGAAAAAACATTTGAAGAAATACCAACCATGTCCCCACTTTCGGGCGCCCGAATATTTTCGGGCTGCTACAGTAACGGGCCGGCCCGTTACTGTTCACGCCCGAAATCCTCTGGGCCGGCCACGTAGCCCAGTCCAACAGGCCCCTGGACCCCGCTGCACCCGGTGCACCTGCACCAGCGAATGGCGACGCGCCACGTGTCCCCGGCAGCCCGTGCACCGCGCACGCCGCGCCGTGCACCGCGCACGTCGCCGTGCTTCCCGGTCACCTGCCCGCGTACGGCACCTGCCCCGGTCAACTGCCCCACCTGTTGCGTGGACCGGAAGCACAACACCGGACCAACCACCATACGCCACGTGTCCACCCGGTCTACCGTGCACCCGGGCCCAAATTCCGTGGACCGCGCCTGCTGCGCCGGCCAACCGGAAGGCGCCACGTGGCCCGCCTCCGGTGCACGACCCCCGCGGTGGACCGCGCTCCTGCCCGCGCCCTCAGCCGCCTGCCCGCGCCCTCAGCCGCCTGCCCGCGGCGGCGCCGCCTCCCGCCGACGCTGCCCGCCGCCGCCGGTCGCCGCCGGCGATCGCCGGCGACACTGTTCCGGCGTGAACAGTACCCGCAAGCTCAAAATCAACAAGTAAATAGCCCATCTTGACCGTTTTCGCGCGCTGATTCCAAAACGATGTCCGTTTTGCCAAATTCCGCCTCCAAAATTTGCCGGAGGCTCCCGCAAGCGCCAAAAACTGCCAAAACTTCCGGGAGTCCGCTTTTGGACATCCGGACTCAGAATGGGCAAACAAAAAGCCATTTCCAAGCGTTTTTCCGTGCTGAATCCAAATTTGATAACCGTTTCGCGCGAAACCACCTCTAAACATCCGACGGGGTCAGCCGATCACCCACGTGATCCAATAAGGCTCGAGGTCCAACACTTGTGTCCAATCATGCACAACCACTTCCCGAAACACAGTACAGGCTCCCCCGAAGTCACCAATGACTCTACCACAGCTCTGCAGAGATCCAGGTCATCACATCCTCCCCCACTAAAAGAAAGTTTCGTCCTCGAAACTAAAATCAATCCTCAACCCGGAACCTCAACCAAATAGAGGGGGTAAATATCCAATCATCCACCACTCAAGCTCCCAAAGCTGGCTAATACCTCCTCCAGAGACGCGATACAACCCTCGGGTCTCTAATTAGAACAAAAATAGAGGCGGGCATTCCAGAAAACCGCACCACCTCATCCAAGTACAGCTGGGCTAACCGCTCGAGCTACCAAATAGTCTGCATCGGTACAAGCATCCGCTCCTCCCAGGGCCACGATAATCCAACCACAAGTCCATGGACACAAAAGCTTGATCCCAATACCTCTGTACTCCCAAGGTATCCAATATAAGTCCCCCAACTGATCACGTAGACTCTGATCTCTAATCTTTAAACCGTCGGGGTGTAGAAGCAATTCCCCAACTCTCCGGCATCAACACACAGCCATATGCAGTCGAAAAAACCAGATTGCAAATCCACCATGCTCGACAAGGGTGGTAGCTCCAGATGGTCACTTCATCTAATTCCCGGGGATCCACGCAAAGCCGAAGTGAACCAACCTTCCATAACTCGAATAGCACCGGCGCCCCAAAGGCGACACACTTGATCTGACAAACTTCCAAAACATCGAATCCTGGAGTTGTGTCCTCAACTCCCAAACTAGTGACATGCAAGACCACTCCAATAGGAGAACAGCTGGGAACTCGCAACCAAAGGGGGTATCCCCGAGTCCCAGCGCCGCCGTAGGTCCCTCAACCACACCAGCCAAGAGTCTACTCATCCACTGTGAAACACCCGCCTCGCTCCCGAAGTCAAAACTATAGAGGCGAAGATAACCCTCAAGTAACCCAAGTGCACCAACACCTCCGGGCCTGGCTCCCCAAGAAAACTGTCCTTGCGGCATAATCAGCCGCCGCGAAAGAAAAACCGAACCAGCCAGCCCAACAGGTACCACAACAACATCCCGCAGCTGAGTCAAGACCCTCAGGTCTACCGGCAAAATCCAGGACTCAAGCTGCACCGGGCAGGACCAACAACTCTCCCCCACGTGCCGCAGATCGGGAATATGACCTCCCGAACACCCGGTAACCGTCCTACCCCTAACCCAAGCAATGAAGCAAAAGCACTACCCACCACGGAGGGAAATCCTCTCGTATCAAAAGATACGAACCCAAGAGCCCGGAACAACTCAAACCTACCACCACACTGACCGCTGGAACCCATGTGATCTGACGGTCTCAAAATCCACTATCCTGGAACAAGAGATCGGGAATGCCTCATCCGACTGACCTGTCCTCCAACACCCGGCGCCAAGCGCCTCAATCCGAACTCACCTCAGGCGGCAGATCCCCCCAATCCAAAGGAACTACAATGCCACGCTCCATACCCGGCGCCTACTCCAATGAGGCGTCCCTAGTACTCTCAATCCCCCACCGAACAAGACCCTGCCTCCAAAGGCTCCATTCTCAATCCCACAAATCGGGGCGACTCATCCGCCAAAATTGGCTCACTCTTTCAATGCAATCCCACAGCTTTCCCTGCTGTCAACGGTCCACCCTTCCTCAGTGCCCCAGCACTAAACATCGGCACGGAGGGGCTACTCACTACTCCGACAACTGTGCCACTGCTCCGACAACTGTGCTGCTCGACAACCACTGCGCTGCTCCGACAACTGTGTCACTGCCCCGAGAACTGTGCCACTGCAATGCTGATCTGCCTCCAACACACTACCCTTCGGGTCCGGAGCTCTCAGACTCCAATCTGGGTATCCGGCCCGAAACAACCAGCTCAGACCCAACTGCCGCACCAAGGTGCACCCGGGTCAGGGCCCAACGTCGGGGAGACACCGCTCACCACGACAAAACCGCAAATCAGCACACCCCAAACACTCGACCCAATCTAGCGAAAGTCAAAGACATCCCCCTATTTTTGTAACTTTATGTTGTCTGCAGCCAACATACTGTCCCACAAAAATAGGATATGTCGATCCCTCTTCACTCACAGGAAGAGTCAAACAAAACAAATCACCGACTTTCGCAAAATGTCGCGTCTCTCACGCACTAACATCCTAGGGTCCGCCAAAAGCCTAGGGTTTCCTAAGTCCCAACTGACCTATCCCTAAGCTCTGATACCAACTTAATCTGTCACGCCCCGGGTGTAAACCAGAACCCGGGCCCGTCTACAGATCCGCCGTGCACACAGTATTTCCCGTGTACACGAAGCGTCAACAACCTGCTCAGATATAAAAGATATAATAAAAGAGCAATAAAAACAGAGCTGAACTAAAACTAATACATCTCAGACTGAAGCTGGAAATAAAATACAATACATCTGTATAAATGATACATCAGTCTCTCCCAGCTCACAAAAAATAAATACAACCTGCTGGCAAAAGCCAGTCCCAAAAGTGAAAGTACAACCGTCTGAGGAAAACATGGGTACACCAACAGTCCAGCTAACACGCTCATCCTGCCTCGAGATCTATCTACACAGCCGTCCTCTCTCCTCGACCCGCCACTGAAAGCCCAGCAGCACCCACAGAAGACACTGCAAAACAAGGGAGAAGAAAAAGAGAAAGAAGAATGGGGGTGAGAACTACTAGTAAACCAGTAGCCTCCCCTAGTGGGTAAAACCTCAAACTCTGACGCACCCACTAGGTCTACCAGAGGCGAAAAGGAAAGAAGAGTGGTAAGAAATGAAACTGCTGAAAAAGGGAAATCTACCACTACTATGCCTCTAAAATGCAGTCCTAGACTGGAATAACCGTAAGAAACAATAACCAACCGTCCCAGATGAACCCAATCTGTACCGCCCTCATCATCGGGCAAGAAAGCCGCGCCGATGTGATAGCAAAACTCCTGCTGCCGCCCTCATCATCGGGCAAATAAGCCGCGCCGATGTGATAGCAAAACCGTCAATAACTGTCCGACCCCGGCCTCCGGAGGGGAACTCGAGGGGAGCGACCCACTCGAGGAAAGCACTACCGGGCAATAACCGCGCCGGTAAAATCCATATCAAAACACTACCGGGCAATAACCGCGCGGTAAGATAAGTACCAAAAGCAGGAGTAGATCACAACTGCAAAGCCCCAGTGGAACACACCCTCCACTAAAAGAAACACAGATCCCCCAATCTGATGCACAAATGAACATCCGGTCGATCGCCCCAAATCCGCGATCGCCGCAATACCCACAATCACAATCATGTCCCACATCCGACATCCGGTCAACCGCCTACTGTCCGCGGTAGCCGCTATAATCCCGCAACCCATAATCAAACACAACCTGTCACTAACCCTCAGGTCCTCGCTACACTATCCCAAACCCCTGCTCGAACCCGAGCAACCAGACTCAAAGGTCTAAATAAGAAGGAGAAAAGAAATCAAACATGGTTTCTCCTATGTCAATTCCAGCATGATAGTGTAGCAGAAAAAGGTGGCCTATCTAGGTGTCCAAACAAGCATGCAAGTGTTCTCAAGGAAATAAAGGAAAAGGTGTTCAATAGTGGTTCCACATGTGTAACAATTAATACTCCGCATAGATATAACCATCATGCTAAAACATTATCCAACCACACATGTCTATAATCCATGTTCCATGATAAAGCATCACTATCCACCTATGCATGTCATAAAATCCTCAAATAGTACCAACCACTAACAGGATAATCATATAGTCCAAAATAAATAATCCAATCCACATGCAAGGTTAAACGCTAACATTCCATCCATACCAACATGTATAAGTCCCAACCACTATCAAATATCCACAATAGTAATTTCCATATGAAGGGCTCACAATTTTATATTACTTTAAGCATGCATGTCCAATAAAGGGATCACTCTAATATTCCTAGTGAGCATGTCAAAATAGAGGTAAACAACAACCACCCACCTGAAGTGCAACTGTCCCAATCCGTACAGCTGAAAATACCAAAAACTCCAAATCCTTGCTCCCCAATTTTAGCACACCCGTAATATTCCTGATACAATACAAAGCTCACTAATTACACTTAGGCTCCCAATTAATGCTCTTATAACCACATACAACCTCGGATTCGAAACTGTTAAATTATCACCTGCAGAAAGTGCCCAGAAAATTCCAATAAAAATATCACAGCGATCCTTGCGTCGATAGCTTCGAAACGGTACCTTGCACGCCCAAATCTGAGTTCTGTACATCAAGATAAAAATTCGGCAAGGGGCACACTCTACAAAAATCTGTGGTTAAGGACTGATACTGTTCATGAGAAAACAGTAATTTTCACCTCGGGAAATAAAAATTCACAAAATCCAATAAAAATACGAGCGCGTTCCTTGCGATCCGTAGATGAAAAAGTTGTAAACTCGTTTCCGTCTGACGGCGTGTCCGCAAGATATGGCCGAAATACCCCGCTGCTGTCAAAGGAAATCCACACAAAAAAAAAGGGGGTCACTGTTTGCCCTCGGGATCGTCAAAACCTCGAAACGGGAAAACGCGACCAAAACGAAAGATGAAGTCCTACCTCTTAGAA